>CM035418.1:105462510-105930010 GCA_020310875.1 Ceratopteris richardii
AAAAGATTACAAGCACAACTGCAAGAAGTACAGACAAAATACGAAACTAGCGAGACTGAGAAGGCACGAATGGCTGCACAGAGCAAAATACTGGAATCACAGATCAAGGTATACATGGAGGAAGCCAAAAATTTAAGGAATCGAAATAAAGAGCTCATGACCGCCCTTCTCAATGATCAGCCAATAGATGTTCAAGAAAGACCAGAAAAAGATATCAAAGAATTGGAGACAAAGATAGCTAAGTATGAAGATCAGCTCAGAAAGGAGCAACTCACCATTGCCAAATGGGAAAAGAGGTATATGGATGACACAGCTGCCCTACGAACTAAATGGAAAAAAGCTAAAAATCGTTATCTCCTGCAATGTAAAGAAGACACCGATCATTTAGATATAGTTGCTAAAGAACTTCTTAAACACAAGGATACTATTGCACAGGCTACTGCAGAAATAAAGCAGAAAGATGAATTGATCAAACAGCTTCAAGAAAAATTGGTGCAGCAATCAATTGAGGGGACACCAGTAGTTCCAAAATCCACAAAGGCTACTTTGGAGACTGAGGTACGTCCTCTCTCTCCCCCCTCATATCATTCACCGATAAGGGAGGCACAGTAGGTTCAAATTGAACATACTACTCGGGACATTGCAGAACTAAGCCAATCGAAAAGAGCACTACTGGTGTCTTAGCTTACGGCTGAATTTGAAGATCAAATCATCCAAGTAATGAAGGAAGCTAAGATAGAAAGCAAAAACTTGGAGCAGACTTTGAAGCCTTTTAGTGTACCATATGGCCTGCTGAAAGAACAAACGAGACAATATATAAAGACTACGACAAATAAAGATCCGGACTACAATCTCCACTTCAGCAAAGATACATTCAAGTATACCCAAGAAGAATTTGAGAAGGCTGATCCCATGTGGAGACGCAAAGTTTTGGAAAAGAATCCAACACTGCGGGTATAGTGGGAGGCATCACCATATGTGCTTCAGGTAAACCCATCTTTTTGCCCAATACCTCGCAGACGCTCTTGGTCGCAATTTTGGGAAGGACAGCGCCAGGGTAGCATCAATAATCAATGGTTGAATTACCCATTGTTACCTAGTCCGCCTCATAACTACCTACCAACGGAAGAGTATATGGTAAAAACAATGGAATTTTGGATTGCCAGATATGCTACGGTTCCGGATTTAGCAGTTAAAATGACCAATAAAATATTCAGTATGCTACTAATAGTAATCAAAGTCTTCCAGCACGCAAAATATACTTTTTTGAATTTCATCGGCATTACGTAAGGATCCGAAGCACTCATTTTTTATCTATCTACTATTCCAAGTCGATTAACACTTATGGCATGTTATTCTCGAATTATGTTCTTGCCATCAATATATATGCAAACCTTCGAAGAAGCATTTTTCACTGGCTTCTTTGAAATCGATTCAGAATTTTTTGTCAAAATGACTTCGAACATGAATGCACGTCTGGTCGCTTATGAGACGAGTTTTTTTGTGGATCATCGACAAGCACCAGAGGATGGAGTGAAGTCCACCCAATGGAAGGAATTTATGATATGTCATGCTAATCTTCTTAACCAAAGAGAGCAAGTAGCCATACAGACCTATACACGTCGCCACAAAAAGCCTGTCGGGGACGACAGAGTTCAGGAGGAGGGACAGTGGAAGGGGAATCAAGCAAGAAAAGAAGAAGAAGAAGATCAAAGTAAAAAACGACTCAATAAGGAATGAAGATCATAATACAGGAAAACCACCCTTTGCACAAAGCCCCGCAAGGGCACACATCAAGCAACAATGCGAATCATCCAGGTCCTGAGAATTGGAATTAAAGATCAATCAGAACTAGGACATTTCATGGGAAGGACGGACAAGGGCCAGGAACCATGCATGAAGAAGTGCAAGACAATATTTGGCAGGTAATAATCCTTCCACTGATAGCGTGCGTTGTCAACAAAATAAACAGGCTCAGAACAATACAACCGGGTCAGATGTGTGCAACCAGGACAAATCAGAAGACCAAAAGCTAGAAAGGGGTGACTAAGGACAACACATTCCTAGTCACTGGTGGCGTGCATGGCAGCCCGATTGGAAAATTTGTGCTACACAAGCAATTGCTTCATACACAAGTGAACAAAGTTAACAAGAGATGTTGATGCAAGTTATATGTGTTGCTCCAAAAATTTAGGTAACATATTACAAAGGGTTGCAACATTGATGCAATTCTATTACATTGATCATGAGTGTTTGGGGAGGTGGTAACTTTTCCCTTGGGACTTAAGCACATGCTCCGATAAGAGTGTTGTGTGGCAATCATGCAAGGAGACATTTGTTTGCTCAATCTAGATGGAGAAGGAAGGGATATATCTAGAAATTGGCACATGTAGGATGGTAAGATATTCAAGAATTTTTATGTGAATACTTTTTCAATCATCATCTCCAAGGTTGCTTGTGGAGGTTTTGTAGTAATGTGGTCCAAAAAGAGAGTCTCCTTGGGCAACATGGGAACACATTCAGTATCAAAACTAGAGGAAGTCACATGTGATAGCTCCAAGATTTTATGTCACCACCAATAGCTCCCTAAGGACACGTGTAGAGAGGAAGGAAAACCCACACATGTTCATGGAGCTCTAATCCCTACCCTTTTTCCTCAAGGTGCCATACTTAAGCACATATGGGTTATTTATCATTCCCAAATGGTGTTGTATCTTATATGAATTATTCTAATCTAGATGGCCTTCATATTTGCACCCACGTGAGAAGTACTATAAAGTAGTTTTATTAGACACACACTCATTCAAGTATTTCCGTCTTATCTGATCATTGCAAAACCCTAGCTTTAGGAGGACAATGGGATAAAATCAAGGTGTTGTGAGGAGAACTAAGCCCACGTTTGGGAGGTACATTTTGTGGATTACCAAATCTCAATCTTGGATCAATGACATGTAACCATTTGGAGAGTTATTTCCCCCATCAAAACCCCTCTTGCACCTACTTCTTGATCTTCTCTGATTCGCCCTCATAGGCCAACATGCCATGATTCGAGAGGTCATGACTCTTCATCCATAGTTCTAGCTGAGACTTACTATGGCTTATAATGAAGAGCACAAAGGAAGCTCTTTAGTTATGTTTTTAATTTTGGGTAGTTTTTCAACTACTTTAATAATGTTGTGACGACTTTTGGAGAAGTTTTTGGACAATTTAGAAACCATTTTAAGATCCATTTACTCCATAAATGTTAATATATATCAACAATATGTTTTGGTGAGGAATGGAAAGATTTTGGAAAAACTAACTTTTAGTGGTTGGACCTATTTCATGTTGCCTTGGAATCATTTGTGAGGTCGTTTACAAGGTTTTGTGGTCAACGTCAATCAAATATGACATATGGTAGACCAAACTCAAGTTTATTAGGATAGCTAACATGCCTAGACTCAACTAGACCAGAAGAATTTTCCAATTGTGATTGAAGTCTAGGTACACATGCATAGGTTTTGATTAAGCATGCACATGCAAGCTCTACTTAATTCCAAAGAACACCCTTAGTTAAGAAAGATATATAATATTTGGTTGGGAGGAGAGTTCACGAACACTTCTCATGTATGTGTGGATATTTCCCTGAAAATTTTATCAAAGCATGGTTATTGTGTTCTTTGTTCTCAAGATCACGAGGGCATGTTTGTTATCATGAGAATCAATTTTCCTATAATCAAGGAAAAGTGAGAATCAAGTTCAAGAACTTGAATTTAGGTGGTTGATTGATTCTCCAAACTACCAACTTCCAAAATTGTGGAATTTTGGTCTTCTTCTTTTATCCTTTTACAAGAATAAAGTTCTAAGCTTTTACATGAATAAGAAACCTTATGAGATACCATGGGAAATCATGAATCTTTACATCAAGGGAATTCTCAAGAGATAATCTAAGCATTATGGCTTACTTCAATGGTTGGACTAGAATATATCTTTATCAAGCATGGATTTAGCTTGATGATCTAACAACTCCTTCTCAATATAAAGAATTCTTGGGTCTTCAATCTCTGATAAGTCGAATACTTGCTATTCACTTAAATTTGCAAAGTTTAACTATATCAAGTGCTTTAGTCATCATATATGCTACTTGCCTTTTAGTAAGAACATTAGAAATATCAATATCTTTTACCATGAGCTTCTCCATGATGAAATGATAATGTACCTCTATATGTTTGGTTCTTGCATTCTAAACAAGATTTGCTACTAGCTATGCAGAGTTTATATTATCTCCAAAATGTGAGGTTTGGAACTCACAAGTCCCAAATCTACATACAATTCCCTTAGCCATAGTGCTTCTTGAGTTGCTATGGTGAAACATCTATGATCTGCTTTAGTTGAGGATAATGCAATTGTTGGTTGCTTCTTGGAACTCCATGACACAAGATTTGAACGTGCAAATGCTAAGAATTTGAGAAATGTATTCAAAAAATGTAGACTTATGGAGTTTGCCTAAACCCTAAAAAGTGTGTATTTTTATCTAAAAAGGAAGAATGTTGGGACATATAGTATCCAAAAATGGCATATCTACCATTGTTGTTATTATATAAACTTTGTGTACTAGTTTGCTGACATTCCGAAACCTTTGTATGTTTTAATTACAACATTTGAGTGGACTAATGAATGTGATAAAAATTTTGAAACCCTAAAGACTTGTTTAGTCACTACACCAATATTGAAAATGCCTCAATGGGATTTGATATTCCATGTACATGTAGATGCTTCAAATTTTGCATTAGGATGTGTTTTTGCACAACCTATAGAAGGAAGCAAAGTAGATTTTCATGTAGCCTATCCAAGTAGACAATTGAATTAGGGTGAGAAAAACTACTACCACAATAGCAAAAACGTGTTGGGTATGGTGTATGCAGTAAAGAAGTTTAGGAATTATTTATTGGCTAACAAGTTTAAATTCTTTGTGGATCATCAAGCCTTGTTATACTTGGTGAATAAAACTTTTCAAACTGGAAGAATAGTGAGATGGTTCTTACTATTAATGGAATTTGATTTTGAAGTAGTATTAAGATAAGGAAAGAATAACTTGAGAGCTTATCATTTATCCAGAATCTTAACTAGATTAAAACCACAAAATATAAATCATCATCTACTTGATGCTTATCTACTCAAGATAGAGAGCATACTAGGTTGAAAAAAATCTTTGGTACCAATATTGTTGATTGGACCTAAGAATAACATGTTGACTTGAACACATGTGATCTTACAAAGTAGAAATTTCATTCTACTATGATGATACTTATATCATTTGAATATCATAAGAGTTTTGGAATATTGTGTACCTCATGATAACAAAATTATCTAGAGAAGGGTAAATTTTCAAGATGAGGAAGGGTGTTGTTATATGGGTTGCCCACAATTTCCTCATGCAATGGCACCCTCTAGCCCTCATAAAAATACCTTTTTTCTTGTATTTAGGAGATCTCCATATAAACACTCTCCTAAGCCCCTTTTTGATATTTCCTTTAGACTATGGTATTGAAGCCTTATCAATAAAGCCCCTTTTTGCACACATCCATATTCTCCACGTAGAAAACTCCCACGACTATATTTGTCTTGAAGTGGGTGGTTGTTAGAGAATATTTACAAAGATTTAGAGAGATATGAGCATGTGCTCCTTTTTGACTAGTCAAAAAGAGCACATGGGAGAATGTGCTTAGCCTATAAATATAGGCTCATTTCTTGTAGAAGGGGGAGCTTTTGGTTCGACGTGCTCTTATGTAAAATCTTTGGAATGGAAGAACTCTCTTTTCTCTTAAGGCTTTGTACATATGTGTATTTAGTCTTAGAGTGTGAGAGTGAGGTGTGTGTGCATGCTAACATTTCCTATGTGTGTAAGTAGAGTGTTGCAATTATCTTGTATTTTACATATGTGACTAGGATCCTTGACTCCCATCTCTCCATGTTTTCAAGCATGTGGCATAGCTACGGGCTGATGGCCAATGGCTTGAACATGTTGGAGGATGGGGTGGATGAAAGGAGAGTCCTTCTTGAGCCTTCCTTCTTGCTCCCATGCAAGGTGGTGTGGGTCTTGGCTCCCAAGGGCATACTACAACAACAAATTTGGCACCGTTGCCAGGGAGAACGGCCTTTCATCACTTGGAGTGTTCAAGTGCATGTGGTAAGATATTGATTTGCAATTTTTTTGCTTATTCACTTAGGTTATGTGTGTTGGCATGGCACTTTCACCCTCCCATTGGACCATTAGTTCCCCATTTCCATGTTTTTGTAGGGTAGTTTCAGTTCATTTTGGTAGTTGCACAAGACCCTCCCTTAACCTCCTTCTCTCTCTATCCCTCACATGTACCCTTCCACTCACATACACCTTTGGCATCACTTTCCACCACTGCCATCTCTGACACAAGTGAATGCCTTGGAAAGGGGGATGAGAAGTACCCTCTCTGCTCCCTTCTCTCTCTTCATCTTTAGAAAAACCACAAAAAGAAGTTGAGTTTCCTTTTTTTAGTAGGAGCTTCAAATGCGCATAAGTCATCATCTTCACTCAAAAATGTTATGGAGCTTGGGATGCTCATTTTATTCTCTAGGTACGTGGCAATCCGGGTGGGTGAGGGCACTGTGCACGTTCATTAATTTGAATGAGGGGATGCTGGGAGGTGGAATAACACCCTCCTCTTCTCTCTTACATTAACCACACCTTAGCATGGTCCTCCGTGCACCATGAGCAAGGAGAATCTTTGTTTACCTACCTCTCTTTCGCTTGATGATGCCTTGATATCTGTACCTACCTCTGGTAGTGGTGCCATGAATGTGGGGGTTTTACTCCAAATTTTCTGCCTATTCTGCTATGATGCATGGGGTTGAGCCTCCCTTGGCTCCCCTTTACTCAGGCTCCCCTCGTAGGGTTTTGCATGCTCCGCTCTGTCGGGGTTGAGCTCCAAGTGAGCTCCCCCTTTTCAACCTTCCTCTGTTGGGGTTGAGCTTCAAGTGAGCTCCCCCTGCTGCGCATATTCTCCTCATAGTGATTTGCTATGGTGAGTCATGAGCAGATGACCATCCTTTATGGATCTGCGCTGAACTTCTCCTACTTCCCTCCCTATTCTCTCAATGCCAGGAGATGCTCTGAGATGTGCCACCAGAGATTCCGAGATCAGGTTGGATGCCTTATGAAGTGTAGAGGACGAGGCTTCAAGTGACATCAAAGTTGGTTATCATTGGATCCTTCAGTTTGTGGAGATTGTGGTGTTGTGGTCTGCTCTGCTCGAATGAAGACTACTGCTCCTTGCTCGCTGTTCTAATCAAGAGAAGTTTGAAGGGAGGTCTGTACACAGTGATCAAAAGTTGGTACACATTGTTCTCCTCTATCCTCGAGTCGTGCCGTGGCACCCTTGCTCTCCTATGAATGTGAAACTAAGGGGTGAGACCTACATTTCTCTGTCCCGACATTCTCCTGAACTCTGTGAGTTGGGAAAATGCACTTGAAGATCCCCTGTGCTAGGCTCTTTGCTTCTCATCCACTTGTGCATACCATCACACCTTTGCTTAAAGGTTTGCAGGTGTTGTCTCGACAAACTTGCTGCTGCTCCGAACGGGAGGACATTCAAAGACGGCTACCCCCTACTCTCGGAGGGGCAAATCTAGAAAGCGATTTGGGGCCCAGGGCCTCTGCCTATCCGTGTGCTAGACCATGGGGGCTTCCTCACTACATAACGCAGGTAACCTCCCTATTGGCTTCCATGGCTTGAAGTTCACAACAACAAAGGTATGGCACAGACAGGCGGTTCATTGGTATGTGTCCTCTTCTCTGGAGCAACACATATTTTCGTGAAGAAGACATGAGTGCTGCTTGATCATTTCTGCGATGGTTCTTCGTCCTTGCATTTTTCCATCTCTTTAAAGGAATTTTTGAAGACATCATGAAGGGATCCAAACTAAAGTGATGTTTGCACTATTCCCTACCACTCTTGTGTTGAAGTTCTCTACAGGATTACACCGTGTGATCTTCCCTTATGCATGGCAAAGTTTTGCCTCTCGGAGCATGGCTGTCCATCAATTTTTTTTGTTGCACTTCGAAATTGTCTTCCCGCACTACACTCTCTTTTACAAGCTAGGATAAAGCGTATAAGTGCTCAGATAATGAGCAGGTATTTTGGTTCTAATGAGCAGAAGTAGGTTTTTTGCTATGTTATTGCAGCCTTCCCATTCTCTGATGAACAAAGCTGCTCTCCACATTGCTGCCAAGGAGGGTTCGTTTGGAGATCTACAGGTACAGACATCTCCATCTTTTGATCTTTGTTGGACGGGGGGGCTCCGGACTCCCTATCTTGCAGTCTTTCTAGAACCTGCCCGAATGTACACCCTCGTAGAGGATTTTTTCCGAGATTACTATGCCATTGGACAACCAAACTTATGACTGGCTTTGTACTGTCTCCATTATCAGTTGTGTTTGAACTCTGCATATACTGAAGAATTGGGGGACTCCTGAAAAGCTCGATGCTTTCATGACCAGGATGATCACAGACAAGGAGTAATAAATCTGTGTATGTGCTGTAGTTTGTTCTTCCTTATCTCATTCACAGACAATGCATAAATATGGTGATAACTCATCAGGTGCTAGACCACTTGTCATCTGCATAAATGCCGTATGATATCATTCTCCTACTACACAGGCTGAACTTGTTGTCTTGCTATCACACAGTTGTGTTCATGTATTCATTAACAAAAGAATATTTTCTAGTCATTAATGGTTCACTCGTGGTAGATTATCACACCTTGTTTTTCAAATCTTTGCATCTACTGTAGGCACTCTTGCAGGTTGATGATCACGTTGTTGCCAAAAAATGTTACGATGCACTAAGAATCGCAGGAATAGTCATATGCCTTGCTCACTTTGAATTGAAGGAATTCCTTGCCGCAACCAACCAACTCAGAGGAACATGGATGGACTGGTCGTTGCATTGATTGGTATCCAGGATGGTGTGCCATATGATTGGAGTTTGTTGCTGCCATCACGTATGTACAACACCTTATGACAACTTGATTCGATGCTAATTATAAATGCAGGAATGTAGTGAGATCTTTGGGGTAGAACCCATTTTCTGGTGTAGAAACCCACATAATTGAGAGATTGATGTGATCACTGTCAATATAAGTACATGCTCTGAAGGGTAGGGATGAACTATCAGAATCTTGCTATCCCAACTGGTTGGAGGAAGTTTGTTTTTTTTATGACACCTAGTTATACTTGATTAATCTTGTCTTCACACTATTTGACATTATGATACAACATCGACTAGCTCATGCATATAATGATGAAGGCAAGGTTGGGACAATGTGTCACAATCTGAAGGAGTTAGAGCCACAAATTGTTGATAATAACTGTCGTTTGCAAGGCTAAAACACTCTTGCAACTTTGGCTCCTCCATCTCAATGCAACTTTAAGAAGACAAGTTTGTAAACATCCAGGCAATGATGAATACTACACGGGTTATTAAGGTTCTATTCCTGGTTGACTCTTCAAGTTGATGGATACAACATCTATGTGGTAGCCACTTACATCTGAACCACATGATACTGGAGAGGTAAGGGTGGAGGCCTGTGTCAAGCCCAAGAGTTGTTTAGAGCTTCAAAAGCATTGGAATAACTGTTTGTTGTTGTTTGGAAGTCCCCAACATGTTGGAATACAAAGGTGTCTGTGAACCCTTGCTGACTCGTGAAGCTTGACAGGTTACAACAGTCTTAGGTTGATGGATCAATGGTCTAGCAGGTGATGATTGAATGATTCACACTCATTTGCAGGTACAATGCAAAAGGGGGGAATGTATGGTCCTCTCTAATTCGTAAAAATATGATTTCTTCTGTTAAAAGTTTTGTTGTAATGAGATCTACATCTAAATGTTTCAATTTGGGAAAAATGATAGTCAGATGTGTGCAACCAGGACAAATCAGAAGACCAAAAGCTAGAAAGAGGTGACTAAGGACAACACATTCCTAGTCATTGGTGGCGTGCGTGGCAACCCGACTTATTAGGCAAGACAAATGCATTAGGCCGAGAGGATGTAAAAGAAAAAATCAAGAACAGGACCATTAAAACGGAACGCCAGTCCAACCAGTAGGCAGAACTGACCAAGGGATGCGTGCGGACAACAAGGGAAAGACAAGAAGTAAAGCTTGTTAAGGGACGACAGAGACAAAGAGGGGGAGAGTGTTGCAGAGCAAAGAGAGCACAAGGCAGAGAAAAGAAGGGCCCCAAAAAAGTTTCCGATTTGGACACCTTATTTTTGTATCATAATCATTCTGTAATATATTTTCCGTTGTAAATGCACTAGAGGAGTCCTCTAGGTGCATCCCCACAGAAGATTAGTAGTTTACCCGTGTAAATTAGTAGGAAATTAGCCTTTTAGTGAATAAAGTGCCGGTCTCTTGTGTGAAAGGACCATTTTTAGGGCACATGTATATAAGTCAATTTATGACTCTTTGTAGAGACTTTTTGCCATTGTGAAGAAGGAGCTCTCCAAATTTTCGAATTTGCCTCTTTCTTGCAGATTTCCATCTTCACTTTGATCTGGTATGTGTGTGTAATGCTTGGAATGTGTGTGTAGGACTGTTGTCTACCCCTCTCTACTTCACTATTTTGGTCATAACTTGAAGCAGAGTTGTCAGAATCAAGTGAAACCACTTCCAGTAGATGCGTCTTGTTGAGAGCTTCGAAATGAGTACATATTAACTATATTTGGAGCTTGGAGCTAGGAGAAATCCTTGATTTACTGAAAACTGCTGTAAGAGGTATCGCGGCAGACACTTTCAGTCTTTCAGTGAGTTTGAGAGGTGGATTAGTCTTTTCTCATGCATATCAGCTGAACCACTTCATTTCTATCATGTGTGCACATGTCTTCATACATTTGGTTAGGTCGTTTGATCGGATTGACATATAAGCGTGTGTCAATTTCCCACTATACGCACTTGTGTTGCAATCGAGGTACAGTCTCATTGGCACGAGTCCTTGAGTCTTCTTGACTTGAGTACACACGTTTTTGGCACCGTTGCCGGGGAACACTCAGCCAAGGTGCCTTCATGATGGTTATAGATCGAGTGTGATGGAATCGTACTTGTAGAAGTGAACTCATTCCGTGGCAAGTAGTCAATCACTTCAGCACTTGTTACTTCACATCCCAGAGGTGTGTGTAATGAGTTTTTAGGTTTAGGGTTAGTAGGAGGGGAGAGAAGGAGGAGTTAGGGTTAGATCAGAAGGAGAGGAGAGGAGAAGAGAAGTGAAGTAGGAGTAGGCCAAAATCACCAAAAAAATCCAAAAAATATCCCAAAATTAGTAATGTTCAGTTTCTATCACAAAAGATATAAAAACCAAAAAATTTGACTCATTTGATACTTTCCCGAATTCTGGTATCGTGTGCGAGCAGCGACCGGTATCGTGAGTGTGGTATCGCGCGCTACAGGCTGACAAGGCTAGATATTGAGCTCACTTTGCAATCAAGACACCACAAAGGTAAGTTTCAACAAGAATTCCTAGTAAAAAAACACACTAAAAGTGCACCAACACGTGATTAACTGCGCGTTCGGTATCACAGGGGGGAAACAGTTTGTTTTTTGAACTTCATTGAAAGAGACAGTAGGCTAGGAGTGAAGAGGGGTGAGAGAAGGACAAGGGGGTGCAAAAATTTCTTATTTTTGAGGTATTTTGGCTTGAGTATCGCGATCGGTTGAGTTTTTGGTATCGCGATACCAAAAATTCCCTAGTATCGCGATACTCGCCGAAGTATCGTATCGTCGGGTACCAGTCTTGGTATCGCGATACCACTTTGGTATCGTGTCGCCAAGTTGGTATCGCGATCACACTTTATCCCAGTGGTATCGTATCGTTACCTACTGTGGTATCGTATCGTTCACCTGCCAGTGTTGCATCGCGATACCCCTTTCAGTATCGTATCGCCCCTGATCCAGGTATCGTATCGTCAACCCCCTGAAGTATCGTATCGCCCACTTCCTAGTGTAGTATCGCGATATCATACTAGTATCGTATCGTGCAAGTTGGTGGTATCGTATCGCCACTTGTCTTGGTATCGTATCGTCTCATTGTCTGGAGTCGTATCACGATACCAAGTTGGTATCGTATCGGTGTATAGTCTAGTATCGTATCAACGGAGTGCCTGGTATCGTCTGGTAGTTTGGTATCGTATCGAGAGAATCCCAGGTATCGTATCGTCTATTCTGAAGGTATCGTATCATCAGGATAGCTCGTATCGTATCGCGACCAACAACAGTATCGTATCGTCTACACTACAAGTATCGTATCGTGTAGATTTCAGGTATCGTGTCGTGGCCAACTCGGTATCGTCCAGTGCAGTATCGCCTGGAAGTGGTATCATCTAGAGTGGTTGAAGCATTTTTTCAGGCAACTTGAGGCATTGGGAGAGCCACTCAAGGAGAGTCTCTGAGACTTAGAGAGTCTGAGGAGGGTGAATGAACTTGAGGTCAGGGAGAGTGATAAGTAGCCGAAGAAGTGTCATATCTTCTATGGGAAGTGCTGCCCAGGTTAGTCACCACTCTGTCTATTCAGATACCTCTAGTGACTCCGAGGAGGAAATACCCATGGCTTCGGAAGACATGCAGGGTCCAACTCCAAATAGAAATTTCATGACTGCTGTAGAGGGAGATTACCGCACTTCCTTGCAGTATGTGTCTACCAATGCCCAAGAGATCCCCATCTACCTGGATGGCTTAAACAGATCTGTGGCTAGGATGGTAACTTCCATGGATGCCACGATTGTGCCCAGACCAGCTGTCAAGTACGAGGGAGGAGCATACATAGACAAGATTGGTCACATCTACATAGTGACCGAATTTCCTGATATGATCAATGAAAGGGGAGAGTTAGTGGAACCAGAAAACTCAGGAAGAACAAACCCTGAGGAGCTTGTGACTACCCCTAGAGGCAGATCCCAAGTAACACGAGTCTTGAGAGGAGACTTGATACCTCAAGAAGATTACCTATTGGAAGTATATATGATCCATGGATCAGATTTATTGCTTCAAACAGACTTACCGGCTCCAGGGAGAGAAGAAAGCCCCATGACATTTTATAAGCTGAAGGATCCAGAAGATGAAACTAGACTCACATACTTGGACAAAAATCAGAGGAGATATTGGCCGGTTAGTGCCTTAGACAGGGCTCGACTGAGATACATGGGCGTGCCTGTATTCCCTCAAAGAGATCATGCAACCACTTCGCAGAACCCCTTTGGAAATCAACAAGAGACAGAACACACCACGTCAGGACAAACCAGCCAACGAAGTGTGCCACACCGTACCCATGTACAATTTGCGACTGCGGGAGTGCAAACACACAATCAAGCCCCTGCAGGGGTAGGTAATCAATACTGACCACCAATAAGACCACGACCACCAATAGGAGGGCAGCCGAGAATGCCCCCAGTTAGACCAGCAGTTCCTGTCTTCCCTGTAATGCCGAGACCGCCAGAACCAATGAGAAGACTGAGACCTATCCAAGTGGCCAAATGTGTAAGAAATCATTATGATGGATTGGGAGAACCCTACGATCACATTGCTGAATTTAAACAAGTTCTAAGGGCAGAACAAGTAGACGACTTCTTTGTTCAGTATGAGTCTTTTGGACTCACCCTCACAGGAACGGCTCTAACTTGGTTCCAGCCATTAGACCCTAATCAACTTGGAAACATGGAGCAATTCTTTCAAGAATTCATTGGGGAATTCACGAAGAGAGGGATTAAACACAATTCCGCGTCTTTAATCCATAGTTTTAAATAGAACCCTAATGAAACAGTGAAAACAGTAGCCAGGAGATTCAATTAGTATGTGGATAGATGCCCGGTTGCAGAGAGACCCACTCAACAAAAAATGATTTCATTATTTTTGGATGGAATCACAAATGGAACCCTAAGAACGCTAGTGTACGTGAAGAGGCTACAAACTCTGAGTGAATGCCTGCAAGAATGCATTGATCTGGAAGATAACCTAGCTGAGGACCTCAAGAGTACACCCAGCCCCACTAAATCAGAAGACTCGCGAAGTACCATTACTTCCAACTCCAGTAATATGGAAGAATTAGCGGAACTATTAGCAAAAAAACTAGGAGTCCAGGGACAAAGAACTTACCAACACCCAGCACAAAGAGTGCCTATGCTACGAAGATGTAGTCTATGTGGAGGAGATCACCCCACACACATGTGTGTGCGAGGAGGGACCGGTGCACATCAAACATACCCATACAATAGACAACACCAACTATGAACTGCTTTGTACTGCCACATAGAAAAAAAGTACACTAATCACACCACTGAAAATTGTCCATTCAATAGACAGGCACGACCATTCCAACCACCACAGTATCGACCATATGGATATCCACCTAGAGAGCAAGGCAGAGAGATGCCCAGATACAATCCCTATCCAACACCAGTAGGAATACCAAGACCGTATGAACACTCACCGTATCCACCACCACAACTAGTGTTAGGGCCACAACTGTCATGACCCCAACAGGTAGTACTGTGAAGTATGCCCAGCCAGAAGAAAATTTGGAGAGAGCCATAGTGCCAGCATCATCTACAATCAATGAGGAATCAGTGAACCCTAGATATGAGCTGCCACCAGGAGATTACTACCCATATGAAGCCAATATGTTAAATTACAAACCAACCTATGATTCGGCTTATTATGGATATGGAAACTATGACCAAAGCTATGGCACTGAGGTCGCAACTCTAATGTATACGGCTCCTAAAGCACAACCACCCATGAGACCACCCATTGGACCATCTGTACCAAGAGGACCTTGTTATAGATGCGGAGGAGACCATTTTATTAGAGAATGCCCTCGACCTTACAATCCACCACCACCTAGGACTTGGGAAGGATATTGCAACGATTGCGGAAAGGAACATCTTTTCAGGAACTATCCTAAGAATCCAACCAAAGTCCAAGATACTGCACCAATCAATGTAATTGAAGTAATAGAAGGATAAGACTCGATAGAAATAGAGAGGAAACCTTGAGTATTTCAACCTTACCTAATTACATGGGAGAATACGAAAAGGCGTCTATAATAATACGAGCCCCTACAGTACAGGGAAAAGGAAAAGGAAACTCAGAAAAAAGTTCACACAATCTAACGGAACTCAAGAAAACAAAAGTACAATGCAATTTGACTGTGGAAGAGTTACTTCAACTTAAGCCACAATTATGGAGACAATTAGCGAGCCAATTAGAATTAGGGCAAGAGAAGGAAGAAAAGGAAGGAAATGGAAAAGAGAACACATCTAAAATACAAATTCGAGTTGATAAAGTGGGAGAGTTTAGTGAAGGAGACAAAGGTAATACGTGTCTACCTGTCACTTACAATGGGTACATGACCAAGGCTATACTAGACACAGGAGCCGGAGTATGTATTGCCACCAAGGAAATTTGGGAGAAATGGGGAAAACCTGCCTTACGACCCACACGCATGAAGCTCCAATCAGCAGAAGGGCATGTGGAGAAACCCTTAGGAATATTGGAAAGAATCAAATTAACCACCTGTGGAGTGGAATTTGAACACACATTAGCCATTTGTAAGTTCGAAAAAGCTAACAACTACGAAATGATATTAGGGCAACCCTTTATGAGACAAATGCGGGTAGTGCAAGACTGGGGAAGAGATTCATTGTACCTAAAACATCAAGGAAATACAACCAAGATGAATTTGCATACGTTTGCTTATTGAGATGTCCCTCCACTGTAGTGGAATCCCATACACACAGAGGAAGATGATCTATCCATGCATAGTGCTAGATCGAGTGATCAATCTTGGATGCACAAGGATGCCCAGTTATGGATGTGCAAAGAAGCCAAGAAGGAGGAGAGTAAAATGCAAATGTGGCCGATAGGACATCCTAACTACCGACCAGTAGAGGACCCAGGGTACATGCCTCAAATCTTTCCAGATGAGACCTTTGAACCGCATGGATGGATGGAAATTCTAGCAACCTTAGATGTGTGCGTGAATGAGGAAGTTTTGACAATGAACGAGTGCATAGATGAGGAAGGTTATGATGTAAACCTTTATATGGTTGTCCTTCAAGAAGTAGATGAAGGGGAAATTGTGGAGAAAGAATGGAAAGAGGAATATGAGAGTATAGAAATGGAACCAGAATTCGATTCCGAAGAAAGCTACCTGGAAACCATTCGAAACAGAGAGAAACAAGAACCTACCAAGATCTTAGCAATCGAAGCTACTCCCATGGTACAAAAGCAAGCAGAAGACATGAGTAAAATAGGACCTGATCCAGATTCGTTTGAAGTTCCTGAACATTTTAAAAGATATGAAGTAGAAGAGAGAAAGGTAGCCATTCAAATGCCTAAACAAGAGGCTAGAGATGGAGAAACATATGACAACAAAGAACAAACAAAAAAAATTGTAGTAACAGTGGAAGACGGAGAAGAGCGATGCACCTACATAGGCAAAGATGTATCAGAGGAGGAGGAAGAACAACTCATACAACTGATCCAAGAATATGGAGACGTGTTTGCATGGACATATAAGGATCTTAAGGGTGTAGAACCCAATATTTGTTCTCATCAAATACCGATGATTGCAGATGCAAAACCATCGAAACAACGCCCTTATACATATAATGAGGTGTATGCAACAAAAACTAAGGAAGAAATTGACAAGCTACTAGCTGCAGGATTCATATATGAGATAGAACACACCAAGTGGGTATCGCCTTTAGTAGTTGTGCCTAAGAAAAATGGAAAATTGAGGGTGTGCATTAACTTGAAAAAGGTCAATGCAGCCACCATACATGATAGCTACCCATTACCCATCACGGACCATCTATTGGAAAGGGTAGTAGGAAAGGAAGTCTATAGCTTCTTAGATGGATTCTCCGAATACAACGAAGTGGCTATTGCTACTGAGGATCAACATAAGACTGCCTTCGCGACCGAATGGGGAGTCTATGCTTTCAGAGTGATGCCTTTTGGACTCACTAATGCACCTGCTACATTCCAACGATTGATGTGTCATGTTTTCAAGGAATTCCTGAAAAAGAGCATGGAAGTGTATGTTGATGACCTATGTACATACTCGAATCAAAGACGAGATCATATTCCCGAGTTGAGAAAAATATTTAATAAATGCCGCTAGTATCGAGTTTGCCTAAACCCAGAAAAAAGTGTCTTCATGGTGAGACAAGGAAAGATCATAGGACACATAGTCTCCAGAAATGGAATATCCACGGATGAGGACAAGATCAAGGTCATCTTAGAGCTTCCTAGACCAAAGAATGCTAAAGAGGTACAAGCCTTTATGGGACATTGTGGATATTACCGTCGGTTTATTTACATGTATGCCATAATAGCCAAACCCCTATATGGTCTCTTAACCCAATTCACTTGGACGGAAGAGTGCGAGAAAGCATTCAATGAATGAAAAAAGAGGCTTAGCACGACCCCAATTCTGAAAACGCCCAATTGGAACAAGCCTTTTCATATTCATGTTGATGCTTCTAATTATGCAATCGGTTGTATCTTAGCCCAACCGGCTGATGAAGGAAAACTAGATCATCCAATTGCCTATACAAGTAGACAACTGAATCAAGCTGAAAGGAATTATACAACAACCGAGCGAGAAGGATTAGGAATGGTCTATGCAGTTAAGAAATTTAGACACTATATGTTAGCCAACAAATTCAAGTTCTTCATAGACCATCAGGCCCTACTGTACTTAGTCAATAAACCTTGTAACACAGGAAGATTAGTCAGATGGTTCTTGCTATTAATGGAGTTCGACTTTGAAGTGGTAGTAAAAAAGGGAAATATGCATGTAAGAGCAGACCACCTTTCTAGGTTAACCCACGGAGAACCGCCAAGGGGAGTACCCGGTGATCTGCCAGATACTTATTTGTTCAATCTGGAAGTTTGCCGGAAGTGGGCAGAGAAATTAATTCCTATACTCACCCATGGCCCACAACACTCAATCAATAAGAATAGCAAAAAGGAAATTTTCCAATCAAGAAATTTGCACATTATTGCTGGGAGTGTGTACTATAAGGAACCCGATGGAGTATTGCTAAGATGTGTCGAGGAGGATGAACAAAAGAAACTAATTGAGCAAGCACATGTGAACAAATGGAGAACACACCAAGGAACTCATGGAACCATCCGGGAATTAAAAAGACTAGGAGTGTACTGGCCTGACATGCCCAAGGATGTCCATGACTATGTGAGTAATTGTGTAGAATGCCAGGAGACAACCCCACAGGATCATATGTCCATACCTTTTTCAACCATAGCACCCAATTGGAGCAAAACATTGGTTAAATTCCTAAAGAGCAGAGAGCATGAGGAAGGAATAAGTTTAACTAGAAGACGATCCCTAGAAGAAATGAGCAAGGATTACGTACTTGTGGGAAAACAATTGTTTATGAGAGGAAAGGATAACCAATTGCGATTATGCATGCATGAAGGAGAGTATCTACCCATATTAGAGATGGCACATGCAGGTGCTGCGGGAGGTCATTTTTCAGCTGAGAGAACTGTCAAAATGATCCTCTTCGCTGGCTTGTGGTGGCCAACTCTACATATGGATGCAGAGACGTATGTACGAAGCTCTGAAACATGCCAAAGGGCTAAATACCCAATTCGAAGAGATGACATGCCATTAAGACCTATGGTGTGCGCAAGAGCATTCTCCAAATGGGGTATCGACTTCATAGGACCCATCAACCCACCAGCCAAGGGATCACATGCTGAGTACATCATAGTAGCCACAGATTATTTGACCAAATGGGTCGAAGCAAAAGCTACGAGAAAGAACGATGTTCAAACCATTGCTAAATTCCTTTTTGAGAATATATTCACTCGTTTCGGATTACCAATTGAAATTGTGAGTGACCGAGGAACGCACTTCCTTAATGAAGTAATAGAATTCCTAATGAATGAATTTTTAGTGATTCACAAAAAATCAGCCCCATACCATCCCCAAGCCAATGGTCAAATGGAAAGTTCCAACAAGGTGTTATGTACTGTATTGACAAGGATTGTCAATAATGGGAGGTCTGATTGGGACAAACAATTGCATCATGCAATTTGGGCCTTTCGAGTAGCATACAAGACTGCCATTGGAACTATCCCATTCAATTTAGTGTATGGGCAGAATGCAATTTTGCCAATTGATTTTTTAATCCCAACATTGAGAGTAGCCCAACAATATGAATGGAACGGACATGAGTTATCCCAACAACTCGACCAAATCGAGAAGTTACAGGAAACTAGGTTACAAGCAGTAGCAAGAATCTATGCAACTAAAAGAAGACAAAAGGCATATTATGATGCACATATAAAAGACAAAGGACTTAAAGAGGGAGACTTAGTCTTGGTGTACACCTTAAAGCAACATGCCAAGAAGTTGCAAAAACGCGGATATGGACCTCTGATCATCAATAGAATCTCTACTAGTGGAGCAGTTAATCTAGCCACTCTAGATGGAGACATCCTTCCTAACTACATAAGTGGATGCAGAGTCAAACGGTTCATGGAGCCATTGACGGATCAAATGCTAGCACGTTTATTAGGTGCTCAAAATAGGAAGAAAGAGGATGAACGGTTTAGAGAGGAGGCCCGACAAGAAGCCCTAGAACGCATTAAGAAAAGGAAAGAATGGATAAGACAACGAGATGAACGCTATCTCCAAGGAAAAGAGCCTATCCCTATGGCCAACTACCAAGTCCATGACTCTGACACGTCGAAGTCGTACATGTCACAGCCTTACCTGAACCTAAGGATCGGCAAGATAGAATACAAATTGATAGATGCATTGATAGACTCAAGAGCAGGACTTAGTTGCATACGTAATACGGTCATAAAAGATCTACAAATGATTATGAGTCCCACAAAAGCCCAATTGAGAGGAATTGGAGGTCAAACCCTAGAATGCATTGGAACAACAATAGTGTCTCTTCACCTAGGAAATTCTTCCATGGAACAACGAGTATTAGTGTGCAGAGACAAGGATTTAATAGAGGATTTGATCCTAGGACAAGATTGGATCATTGAGAATGAAGTCAATATCAACCTAGCTCAAGGATACATTTAAGCCAAGATAGGGCACAAGGAAATTTTTAGTCTGTTAGGAGATAAGTCTTTATTCCAACCCACCATCATTGAGAGTTTAGGGAGATGCACGGAAAAGCTACAGAAACATGATTCCAGTCCCACCATTTCAGAAACCAAGCTAGAAGAAGTAGGAAGTTCAAACCCTCAAATCTCCAAAGAAGAAGGAAAACCACTCCATTCAGTTGAAGAGCAGTCAGACACTAAGGAAACCAACTCTTGTGCTGCTTCTCACCCAGACAAAGGACCAGCAATATGGAACCCAACACTCAGATACTTACGTCAAAGAACGGCAAAATACCAATGGGTACGCAAAGATCAGGAGGAGAAAGAGCAGATGTCAGCATCAACCCATAAGGAGAAATTAGAAATGGAAAAGTCAGCTTCACCGAAGTCCAAATCAAAAGGACTCTTGCAAGTATGGCTCCCCAAGCCTTTGATTGAAGCTCAGAGAGCACGACATCAGATATGGATCCCTACAAAAATAATACAGGCAGCCAAGCTGGAGATAAGCACTCAAGAGGAAGCATTACATCGGAAAAGGCGAATGACGAAGCCAAAACACAGTCATCCGAGAAACAGGACGGGAAACACCTCTATCACTAGGACAATAGAGGAAACAAAACAAACAAAGGAAGCCCAATGAATCAAAGGAAGAAATCGACCTATCCAAGTGCCCATGAAATGGATTTGGAAACCCAAGCGACTGCAAGGGGTGGACCATCGGATCAATGGATACGCCAATTGCACTCGTGAAGCAATGGATGCACCTCAAGTATGCATAGTAGGGCCACATTACGAGGCCACGCATTCAGCACAAGATGTAACTTATAGAATTAAGGGTGCACATTCTCCAAAGGAGACTAGATCATAGCTTCAACTCTCTTAGAAATGGACATACTATGTATGTAAATAAATGCTTCGGCTATACTAACGCTTGTTTTCTTTCAGGATAAGAAATAAAAGGATGCGGTAAGAGATCTCACTTATAGAACCATGGGAAACGGAGTGATGACATGACACCAACTCACTGCAATGCACAATACAAGTTGCTTTTCTTTCCATTGAAGCTAATGCACTTTTCCTTACAAGTGTAGATGGCTTCTGAAGATTCTGAAGCAACAGTACAAGAGGAAATATTGGAATTTCCACTACAGAGTATCACCAAAGCAAAGGGACATTGGTACAGAGAAGATCAACCGGCTGGGGAGTATCTCTTCCTGGCGACTATCAAAATCATGGATACAGATCATCAATTTCTAATCATGTCCCAGGATTTCCGAGTACTACATGGACTCCCATCTATCATCGACACCATGAAGAAAGCGGGCATACACAAATATTTTGAACTACCAATCTATAAGCCCGACTTTCAAAGATGCACTCAAGTCATGAATACCTTACAACCAACACTGCATGATCCATTGGTGCCTGAGGCTAGAGTGATGGATAAAATAGGTGAATGGGTAGTCATCCAATTTATGCATGACTTGATTAAAGAAGCCTTTGGATGGGAAAAGGATGGAACTACCGTGGTAAAAGAAGAGAGCCGCGGTGCAAAGACCAGAACATTCACAGACATTAACAGGGTGGACATAGAAGAGGAAGTGAGGCTTATTCACCAACACTTCTACTTCCCGAATATGCATCGGTATACGGCCCCTCAAAAGATTATTGTTCAACTGCTCTCACACGCCATTAAGCAGATTGGAAATCAAATTAATCTGACTCCTTACATCCAAGAAAGATTATTCAAAGCAAAAAAGCATGGAATAATAAAAAGTTCCTCAATGGCACTGTGGCTCTGACGATATTGATCTACTACGCTTGAGGTATTCGAGAGCACCTGCAAGAAATGCCATCATCAACTGCCATGGCAAAGTATGCCAAAGTTGCCACTGTTCGTAAAAAGAAAAGAGGAGTCAAGATTGTGGAAGAGGCAGAAACTAGCTCTCAACCCAGAATGAGAGGCACAAAGAGACTCAGGGAAGTCAAGCAAGCAGAAGAGGAAGTTCCAGCCACCAAAAGGACACACTTACTTCCGAAGACAACAATTGAAGAGCAAAGAACAATTACAGAGGAAGACTTAACTAGGGCCCTGGAAGAAACACACCAATATACAGGAGGACAAGTCAATTTACCTGTACAATGGCATCATTATCAACAAACTCAACAAGAGAGCGAAGCAAAAAGGAAGCTCACCAAAGTCCATCGCTATCGAGAAATAGGGCTGGACAATTCAAGCTCATCCTCGGATGCACAAGAAGAACCCGACACCTCACTATTAAATGTGGATATTTAAAGTGAGTCAAAGGATGATGGACAATGGGTAGAATTAAATGCCGTAAAGTACAATGAAGAAGAAGACATAAAGGTGGATAACAACTCTACCCACCAAGAGCTCAACACCGAAGGCATAGTCGCCAACAAAAAAGGTACGCATGTAATAAAAATTAATGAGACCTCCACTATTCATATCAAGGAGGCCACACCACCGCGCGAGATATCCATAAAGATGCCAAAGAAAGAATCTCAAGACGAGACAGTCAAAGAAGATGAACCCTTCACACCGATAAGGGTAGTGGCAGAACCCTCCCCCATGGATGTCACATTTCAATGGAGTGCCACAAAAGCTATTGATGTGGATAAAGAAGAAAATGAACCACAAGTACATCTACAAATTAGACAACCACACAACGAAACCATCCATGTGGAGCAAGGAAAAGATGTGCAAACCGGCGAAGCTCCAAGCATACCAAGGACTTGGTTGAATGTCGACATTGCCCTGCTTGAGGCCGATGAAGACTATGATCAAGCAATGCAGGACAAGCACGAGCTTCAAGAAAAGAGTAAGAATCTTTCGGCAGAATTGAACTTTCCGCAGATTAAGAGCACAACTGCAAGAATTACAAACAAAATATGCAGCTAGCGAGGCTGAGAAAGCACGAGTGACTGCCATGAGCAAAATACTGGAATCATAGATCAAGGTATACATGGAGGAAGCAGAAAACTTAAGAAATCGACATAAAGAGCTCATGACTGCCCTTCTCAGTGATCAGCCAATAGACGTTCAAGAAAGACCAGAAAAAGATATCAAAGAATTGGAGACAAAGTTAGCTAAGTATGAAGATCAGCTCAAGAAGGAGCAACTCACCATTGCCGAATGGGAAAAGAGGTACATGGATGACACTGCAGCTCTTAGAACTAAATGGAAAAAAAGCTGAGAATCGTTATCTCCTGCAATGTAAAGAAGACACAGATCACCTTGATATCGTTGCGAAAGAACTTCTCAAACACAAGGATACTATTGCATAGGCTACTGAAGAAATAAAGCAGAAAGATGAATTGATCAAACAGCTTCAAGAGCAATTGGCGCAGCAATCAATCGAGGGGACACCAGTAGTTCCAAAATCAGCAGAGGCTACTATGGAGACTGAGGTACGTCCTCTCTCTCCCCCCTCATATCATTCACTGATAAGGGAGGCACAGTAGGTCCACATTGAACATAATAATCAAAACATTGCAGAACTGAATGGACCGAAAAGGGCACTACTGGTGTCCCAACTTACGGTAGAATTTGAAGATCAAATCATCCAAGTAATGAAGGAAGCTAAGATAGAAAACAAAAAATTGGAGCAGATTTTGAAGCCTTTCAGTGTACCCTATGGCCTGCTTAAAGAACAAACACGACAATATATAAAGACTATGACAAATAAAGATCCGGACCACAATCTCCACTTCAGCCAAGATACATTGAAGTATACCTAAGAAGAATTTGAGAAGGCGGATCCCATTTGGAGACGCAAAGTTTTGGAAAAGAATCCAACACTGTGGGTTCAGTGGGAAGCATCACCCTATGTGCTTCAGGTAAACCCATCTTTTTGCCCAGTACCCCGCAGACGCTCCTGGTCGCAATTTTGGGAAGGACAACGCCAGGGAAGGATCAATAATCAATGGCTGAATTACCCATTGTTACCTAGTCCGCCTCATAATTACCTACCAACAGAAGAGTATATGGTAAAAAACAATGGAATTTTGGATTGCCAGATATGCTACGGTCCCGGACTTAGCAGTTAAAATGAGCAATAAAATATTCAGTATGCTACTAACAATAATCAAAGTCTTCCAGCACGCAAAATATACTTTTTTGAATTTCATCGGCATTACGCAAGGATCCGAAGCACTCATTTTTTATCTATCTACTATTCCAAGCTGCTTAACACTTACGGCATATTATTCTCGAATTATGTTCTTGCCATCAACATATATGCAAACTTTCGAAGAAGCATTTTTCACTGGCTTCTTTGAAATCTATTCAGAAATTTTTGTCAAAATGACTTCGAACCTGAATGCACGTCTGGTCGCTTATGAGACGAGTTTTTTTTGCGGATCATCGACAAGCACCAGAGGATGGAGTGAAGTCAACACAGTGGAAGGAATTTATGATATGTCATGCTAATCTTCTAAACCAAAGAGAGCAAGCAGCCATATAGACCTATACACGTCACCACAAAAAGCCTGTTGGGGACGACAGAGTTCAGGAGGAGGGACGTGTGGAAGGGGAATCAAGCAAGAAAAGAAGAAGAAGAAGATCAAAGTAAAAAACGGCTCAATAAATAATGAAGAGCATATACAGAAGAACCACCCTCTGCCCAAAGCCCCACAGGGGCACGCATCAGGCAACAACGCGAATCATCCAGGTCCTGAGAATTGGAATTAAAGATCAATCAGAACCAGGACATTTCATGGGAAGGACGGACCAGGGCTAGGAACCATACATGAAGAAGTGCAAGACAATATTTGGCAGGTAATAATCTGTTAGTCGGCCGCCGGATTGGAAAATGTAAAACTGAATCTTGTGTTCACATGCGCGAAAAGTTGTTACGTAACAGTTGTAATCTTTTATATAAAGCAATAAAAGAGATGCTCAGTGACGATTCATGGACTCACCAGACTATTCGTCTGGGTGATTGTCCGAGCGTTGCTGTAGCGTTGTTTAACTGATTTCTGAGTATTCTATGTATTCTGTGCGCAGCTGTGTCTTGTTTGTCTGTTCGGAGTTTGATCTAGTGTGACGATTCATCTGAGTGACTGAGCGGTGACATTACTGTGTGCAAGGCTGGGTAATTTGGAGCATCTGTCTCTTCTGTTGAGTTGTTATCGAACTGTTGTCTGAAGCAAATCGTCTGCGAATCTTTATTGCGATCTTTGTGTTAGGGGCGTGTATTGTGTTAGTACTCGATCTGGGAATGTTCTGTGAAGTCTGTGAAACTGTGATAGTGTTCTAACACTGCGTGGTATAGTGTTGTTTCGAGCATTGAGATCTGTCATCCTACGGTAAGGGCTAAGATACAGTAAGGATTCTTGGGTTAAGTACTGGATCTTCAGTACGGTGTATCTGAACAATTGAATTCTTTGTGTCTCGGACGTTGAGCGGATTGTGGTACCTATTCGGTAAAGGTTGAATTATCACTCTTGTCTCTGGTATCTTCAGTAAGTTTAGCAATATAGCATCTTAGTGTATTTGGTACACGTTGGCCGAGCTACGACGAGAACTATAAGTGTCATAAAATCTTGATAGAGTTCTTAGCATCAGTATATTACTGTATCTGAAGTGGTTATTTTGGGAACTAAGTACAAGGCCTCTGTCTAAAAGACCCCTACCACTCCCAAGAACCCACTTATGTGCTTAAATGCGTTTCTGACAGATAGTCTCGCGTTTAAGCGTTTAACACTGGTGCCGTCTGTGGGAAGGTGGCAACAGATCAGATTGTTGCAAACCACTTGTGGAAACGTGACTGAAGATTGTAAATTAACATTACTAGTACGCCATTAGTACCAAAAGATGATACATGCCGGTTACTCGATCCGGTGAAACGTATCCAAAGAACAGATAGCCTTGGGTACCTAACCTGCTAAGGACGCCTCCAGGAGGTAGAAGCGCGGGAAGGTCCAAACCAATTGACAAGAAGGTAAAAAACGTTAGTAGTGATTCGGGTCATATTCCGGTGGAACGTATTACATCTCTGGTAGATTCCGTTATGATTCTGGCCCAGTCTGTTGAAGAGGTAGTAACTCCAGAATCTACCAGGACGCAGCCTGAAGTTAGTCTAACAACATTGGGTAAAGATTCAACTTTGTTCACGAATAGAAACGCGTTAGCCAAAGAAACCAGTGAAGGAGAAGGAGTACTTTGTTTTGGTGAAAAATCGACACATTCCGGTGTCATTTCGGTACAAGTCACTAAGAATTTACAGTTTTTCGGTGACGATTTACCATTTCTTGGTGAATCTTCAGCCCAGTCACCGCTATTGGGAGTAAGCCTTCCTACATTGGACATCAAGAAGGAAGGAAACTTGTTCAAAACTGAGATTCGAAATATACTGAACAAGATTATCGAACTGGAAAGTGCACAGGCTGATACAAACTCCGACGGTTCAGATATTCAGCCTCGGAATACAGGAGATAGTCACCATACAACCATCAGCACGATGAACGAACAACAACAACAACAACAACTATGTCCACCCAGGCCGACTCCAATGGGAGTAACGTACACCAAATTTGGTGGATTCCCAGGTGATGACCCAGATGCTCATGTACGCACATTTGAGATAAGTTACGCAGTGCTCGACCATCCACCTGATCCGACGTATAAAGCTATTGTCTTCCAATCTACATTGGTTAATGAAGCAGCTAGATGGCTTACAGAATATGATATTAACCATTTCGGCACTTATGAAGCAGTAAGAGATGCATTTTTACAAAGATTCAGGCTAAAGAAGAATCTAGCCAAAATTTTCGACTACCTGCAAAACAATAGACAGAAGATAAATCAAATATTGTAGGAATATGCCACTCTATTCAGAACCCATTTAAGACAATTGCCACCAGCACATGCCACCTTGCCGGATGACGTTATCACTCAATGGTTTATCAATGAGTTGACTCCACAACTCAAACAGATTATGATAATACGCTGTGTCGGAGCTATGACGCTAGATGCCGTGATTGCAATGGCTCTACAACTAGAAAAAAAAGTTGGGGGATTTACAGAAGATCTGGAGTGGTTAAAAGCAAATAAAAATGTCACTAAGGACCTGACCAGACAGGTGTACTGCACCACATGCAAGAATTCAGGCCATACTAGTGCCACTTGTGCACTTAATCAGTTGTTTTGTGCTATCTGCAACACTACCGGACACACCACCGAAAACTACGCATACAACGCCAAGGTACAGGGACCAGCAACTGTCAATGCTATTATACAGGAACCAGGACAGCCAGCCAATCACTATGTACCACCACAAATGAGAAAAAACCAGCAACAAGGCTACCGAAATTACAGAGGCCAGAGAAATAACAACTTCAATGCAAACCGTTGGCAGACCGGACTAGCACAGGAAAACACTAATTTGCCACCACTGCGTTGTCATTTTTGTGGTGAATTTGGCCACGTTAGAAGATTTTGTAAGGATGCAGCTGAGTATGATCAAAGGAAGAAAGAACGACCAAACCCGATGACTAACATGGTGCAAATCACACCCGTAGAAACACACGTTGCAGTAGTTTAGACGAGATCTGGTAGGCCGTTACAACCCGTAGAAATATTTGAACCAGGCATCCGAGAACAACAAAGGATGTATGATAAGGCTAGCCAATGGACCACCGTAGAACCCCCAGTGTTCCCAGACCCTATTCCGGTGACTCAGGCTCCGCTAACCCAGGAAGCAACACAAAAGCAAGATTCTAATTCAGTAGCAGATACATCATCTTCAGCCAGCACATCAACTTTAGAATCTGTGGAAAATACAATCCAATCACAAAAGGCCTGGGAAATTTTATCTAAGGCTTCCATTACCCTCCCCCTTGGGCAATTGCTGGCACTAGTACCGGGAGTTCGACAACAATTCCAACAA
This sequence comes from Ceratopteris richardii, assembly GCA_020310875.1. Classification (NCBI taxonomy): domain Eukaryota; kingdom Viridiplantae; phylum Streptophyta; class Polypodiopsida; order Polypodiales; family Pteridaceae; genus Ceratopteris; species Ceratopteris richardii. The sequence goes on from CM035418.1 coordinate 105,490,584, forward strand.
CAGTTCAGTCCTGTGCCGTCTTGCATTCCAGCAACAACAACAGTGCAATCAGAACCTGATTCTATGGTAGATCATTCTGTTCCTTTAATTACGGTATGGTATAAAAATCATAAAATCACACAGGTACTAATTGATGGAGGATCTGGTGTCAACATTGCTATTGATGCACTGTGTAAGAAGTTAGGATGGTCCGAAATCGAACCAGTTCAATTCTTCGTTAGAATGGCTGACCAGTCTAGAGTCCATCTAGTAGGACTTGTCCGGAATGTACCAATAACTTTGCAGGGTACCACATTCAAGATGACCTTTGTCGTCTTAGAATTACTGGAATCCACCCTGGACTATAATCTTCTTTTTGGCCGTCCTTGGCTAAAGCAATCCAAAGTGATACAAGATTGGTCTGCACAGGAACTCACTTTCAAAGATAATAATCGTAAATACGTGGTAAAATTAGATGCTATACAACCTTGCGAGTTGCATGCTAGACCGTATTTTGCAGAACCAGTCCATATGCTAGATGGGTTGTCACATGATGAAGAAGAAGAGTTTTTAAAGAACAATATTGATTTGATCTCCTTAGGAACTGTGGATCTACAATCTGTTGTAGATAACTGGAATACCGCAGTTTGTATGGTGATGCCTGTAACAGAAGAAGATAACAAAGAAGATACTGCTGCTACAAATGATGCTGAATTGCAACAACTTTTTAAGCCAGTTGACGATACAGAGAAGCCCCGACAATTTTATGTTCCAGAGGATCAATTGGTAACTTATAATTTAGGAGACGAAGACCATCCGCGTCCTATCAAGATAAAGGAAAACTTACCGGAAATATTTCAGGTGAACTTAATTCAACTACTTCGAGAATTTTCTGATGTATTTGCATGGGATTACAAAGACATGAAAGGTCTGCACCCGCGCATCTACCAACACAGGGTCATGCTGAAGCCAAAAGCAAGACCGATCAAGCAACCCAGCTACCAGATGAATCCAAACTATGCATCACAGGTAAAGGCAGAACTGGATAGGTTATTGAAGGTTGGATTCATTGTACCAGTAGAGCATGCTAAATGGATCTCACCAATTGTTATTATGCCTAAAAAGAATAAGCAGTTACGAATATGTGTAGATTACCGAAAACTAAACGCAGCTACGGTGTCGGATCCATTTCCGCTACCTTTTCTGGACACAATGCTTGATAGAGTAGCAGGACATGAAATGTACTCATTCCTAGATGGATACAGTGGTTATAATCAAGTTAGAATGGCTGAATAGGATATACCGAAGACTGCCTTCATAACCAACTGGGGCGTGTTCGCATGTACTGTTATGTGGTTTGGATTAAAGAATGCCCCAAGTACGTCCAAAGGTGTATGCAGGAAATATTTTCTCCTTACCTTACCTCTTTTATGCAAGTATATCTTGACGATTTTTCAATTTTCGGTAAGATGATAGCACACCTGTTCCATTTACGGTGCTGCTTTGAAAAGTGCAGAGAATACAGACTCTGTTTAAACCCAAAAAAATCCGTGTTTGCGATTTCATGTGGAAAGCTACTTGTCCACATTGTATCTGCACAAGGTATACAGGTGGATCCAAATAAAATTTCAGCTGTGTTAGAAGCTCCTGTGCCCACTACACCGAAGGAAGTAATGCGCTTCATGGGCCAAGTAAGATGGCATGGACGACACTTACGATGGCTTGCTCACTTGGCAATACCACTGAAAAGATTAATCACCGAGACTCCTCGACAGTTTGAATGGACTCAAGAATGTGAGATAGCATTTGATCGTTTAAAGTGTTTATTAACACAAGTTCCCATCTTACAGCCTCCCGACTGGGATCACCCCTTTCATGTATTTGTTGATGCTTCAGATATAGCAATTGGCAGCGTTCTAATGCAACAAATCGATAAGTGGTTCAGACCAGTGTACTATGCAAGTCGAAGATTGGCCTCTACTGAAAAGAATTACTCTGTAATAGAAAGAGAATGTCTAGGTCTAGTATATTCTGTCAAGAAATTCAGGCATTATTTGCTGGGCCGTAAATTTACTTTTCATGTAGATCATGCTGCACTTGTTTATCTGGTTTGGCAACAACATCTAGGAGGTCGATTAGCACGATGGGTCCTGCTTTTACAAGAGTTTGACTACGAAGTTATTCATCGACCAGGCAGTTCACATGCCTTAGCATATTTTTTGTCTCGCTTAGATTTCGGTGAAGCTCCGGTCGGTGTAGATGACACAACACCACCAATTTATGTTTCTGAACCAACCCATGATGAAATTACAGACCCGCCTATGCCATCTACATACTATGATCAAATATTGACCTTTCTCACTGATGGATGCCTTCCATCTCAGACTTCTACGGCAATACGCAGGAAAATTGCAGTTTTTAGCCGCCGATTTCGGTTGATTGCTGGAGAATTATACTATGTGGATCATACTGGAATTTTACTTCGATGTATTCCACCACATGAAGTTAACTCAGTTATTACTTTGGATCACTCAATTCCTTCCGGTGGCCATTTTGCTGCAGACTTAACACACTGGAAAATTCTGCAGAATGGACTCTGGTGGCCTACTATGTACAGGGATGTATTGCAGTTTGTCAAAAAATGTGATAATTGTCAGAGGTCTGGACAACCGTTACCACGTCATTATTTTTCGCTAAAACCTGTCCTGCCATTGGAACCTTTCCAAAAGTGGGGTATAGATTTTATCGGACCGATTACACCGCCAGCAATCCTCAGTAATAATCGTTATATTTTGACATGTACAGATTATGCTACCAGATGGGCAGAAGCCTGGGCTTTACGATCTGCTACAGTTGTTGCGGTAGCAAAGTGTCTGCTAACCGATGTCTTTCCACGTTTTGGTTTACCACTGGAACTTGTTACAGATCAAGGCACTCATTTTGTCAACAATTTAATGAAAGTACTCACACATTCGTTCCAGGTCACGCATAAGTTTAGTTCTCCTTATTATCCTTGTGCTAATGGTTTGGCTGAAAGTACAAACAAAACTTTGTTGAATATACTTCGGAAATTGATTATGGAAGCACCGGAAAGATGGGATCAACTGTTACCTGCAGTATTATGGGCATACCGGACTACATACAAGGTAGCAACATGATTAACCCCTTTCAAACTAGCTTATGGAGTGGAAGCCATAGTACCAATGGAAATCATTGTGCCAAGTTTACGAGTAGCCATCAACCAGAAACTACTACCGGAAGAATCTCTGTCATTTCGATTGGATACACTCAGAGAATTAGACGAACATCGATGGCACAGTTTCATGACTATTCAGGAAGTACAGCTAAGACAAGCTCGAACACATGATCGATATCTGAAGACTCCAGTTTTTACGGTGGGGCAACTTGTACTCTTTTACAATGTAAAGACAAATCGCTCTGCTGGAAAATTCAAGTTATGATGGTTTGGTCCCTACCGGATTGCTGAACAAATGGGCCCAACAACTTTTTGGTTGACCACTTTGACCGGAATTCCTCTTACAAAGGTGATAAATGGATCAAAACTGCGGCCGTATCAACACGCATCTAACCCGCACTGAAACGTTTTGCGGTTGGCCGCGTCTTTTGGCGTTCTCTTTTCTTTCCTTTTCTTTTCTTTTATTTTGCGTGCTTAATAAAATAAGTCTATAAATATCCGCGTTTTGAAACCTAATTATGACTAAAGCCACCCTACCTTTTCCAGCTACTCATGCATGCACACCAAAGTTAAGAATTATCATCTCAATACCGCGTGATGATTAGTGATTTTGATTGTTCTCCCCGGCAGCGCATCTACTTAGCCTTCTCCATTTCGCCAAAAATCGCTACTGTGTTTTGTGTGCTTTGTATGTTCGTGTATACCATGTGTGTTTGAGTTTTGTTATTGCTGTCTTTGTGTGCGCCATGGAAGCTTTGGCTAACTATGCCGCCTTCCGTGATGGACTCCCTGCCGACGTAGGAGAGTTCCTACGCATTCGTGGACTTAACAACTTCGCTGAACTGCTTTGGCATTCAGTGGAGTCGCACCCATTCTTTGCCCAGATCATTTCTGCCATCGCCAACACACCTGCCACCGAGCAGAGTTGGCCGATCGCTTCCCTCCCATCTCGTACACTTATCACCTTCCAAGCTTTTGCAGAAGCGTTTAGACTCCCTTCGCAAGGTCGACAAAATGGCCCAAACCTCCCTGTAGCAACCATGATACAATTGTTCCCTAGGTATTCATCAAACGAATACGCGCTTCTGTGTCGACCGGAACTAGAGACATCCGCCCTTCAGTTTTTAGTAGCAATCCTAAACCTCCAGAAGCGAACTTACGACATATCTCGCCCCTTCTACTCAGCCATAGACTTAGCTTCCCGAGAACCAGTGAATTTTGCCTCATACTTTTTCCACCGCATTCACAAGGAATGCGTAGCAATAATCAAATAGGTGAACAAGGGAGGCATGCCAAGGTCCAGATTGCCGCATATACTATCCTTCCTTTTTCCGGCCATCCTTGCAGCACAACCACCACCCCGAGGGCCTGTTCTAAGACATGAGGAATCTGTACAATTATGGGACGATGAGGAAGAAGATGAAGAGGAGCTGAATCAACTCTTCAGACGAAAGAGAATCAGAATAAGTTCTTCTGAAAGTGAAGCGTAGGGATCAGCCAAAGGAAACGAAGGGAATGACAAAGAAGAAGAAAAGCAAGACGAAGACACATTCCATGATACCGCCACATCAATGCAGCATGAATCTTCCGTGCAATCATCATGAGAAAGACAACATGAACAAGAAGATCACAGCGAAGCAGACACAAGCTCATCACAAGAAGCCTCCCAGTAGCAATCTGAGCAGGAACAACAAAAAGAAGGAGAAAATGTAATCAAAGAAGTTTTCGAACATCTGCTGAGAGTGGTGGAATCCACAGCTGCTGATAACGTCGACACTACACAACCCACCGAAAAGGTAATCACCGCAACTACTGTTCTTCCTATCCATCCACTCCCCTCCAGGAGGAGCTACAGGCAGTAAAGGCTGAAAACCATGCACTAAATGCACAAATACAGCAATTACAGACCAGACTTCAAGAACAGGAACAAATTACAACTCAGCAAGATGAAGCCCTGGCAGCAACAAAAGAGAAGGAGGAACTGCTGCTTGTTGCCGATGCAGAAATGATTAAATTGAATCTATTACTCAAGGATAAGGAGGATGCCAGAGTCGCATTAGGAAATCTACTGGAAGAAACCAGAGTGCAGCTAGAAGAAGTGGTACAAAAAGGCCAAGAACAATTCGAGCTGGCAGTTCAAAGAGCTGAAGAACTCCAGAAATGTAAGATACAATTCGACGAGGTAAACGACATTCTACGGCGAAAACTGACCAAGGAAGCTCAAACACAGAAACTGATAATAGATCTCCGAAGAGAAGGGGATGCATATTCGCAAACGATACAGTTCCAAAACCAAGAGATCGAACGAAGAGAAAACTAGCTTGACAATCAAAAGGAAAGAGTAATCAATATGCAGAAGCAGGTTGCAGAAATGAAGATTTCAAGAGATGCGGCTTTATCCAATGATTTTTACCTACAAGAGGCTTTTCTGCAGACTCAAGCAGAGATTTTTCTCACCAAAGCTATAGCCTTAAGTTCTGTTAGAGTAGATGCGCAACTAGTAGAGCCAGAAACCCTCAAGCAAATGCTAGATACTCTAAAGAAAAAGATAGCCCGCACCTTTAGATTAGCCAGAAATATGTACTTAGAAGGCATAATAGATGAACAGTAATTCTGTAAAAACCTGCGGGTTCGAGTCCACCGTGTGTGCCAGTGTTAGTCGGCCACCGGATTGGAAAATGTAAAACTGAATCTTGTGTTCGCACGCGCAAAAAGTTGTTACTTAACAGTTGTAATCTTTTATATAAAGCAATGAAAAGAGATGCTGAGTGATGATTCCTGGACTCACCAGACTGTTTGTCTGGGTGATTGTCCGAGCGTTGTTGTAGCGTTGTTTAACTGATTTTTGAGTATTCTGTGTATTCTGTGCGCAGCTGTGTCTTGTTTGTCTGTTCGGAGTTTGATCTAGTGTGACAATTCATCTGAGTGACTGAGCGGTGACGTTACTATGTGCAGGGCTGGGTAATTTGGAGCATCTATCTCTTTTGTTGAGTTGTTATCGAACTGTTGTCTGAAGCAAATTGTCTGTGAATCTTTATTGCGATCTTTGTGTTAGGGGCGTGTATTGTGTTAGTACTCGATCTGGGAATGTTCTGTGAAGTCTGTGAAACTGTGATAGTGTTCTAACACTGCGCGGTATAGTGTTGTTTCTAGCATTGAGATCTCTCATCCTACGGTAAGGGCTAAGCTACAGTAAAGATTCTTGGGTTAAGTACTGGATCTTCAGTACGGTGTATCTGAACAATTGAATTCTCTGTGTTTCGGACATTGAGCGGATTGTGGTACCTATTCGGTAAAGGTTGAATTATCACTCTTGTCTCTGGTATCTTCAGTAAGTTTAGCAATATAGCATCTTAGTGTATTCGGTACACGTTGGCCGAGCTACGACGAGAACTGTAAGTGTCATAAAATCTTGATAGAGTTCTTAGCATCAGTATATTATTGTATCTGAAGTGGTTATTTTGGGAACTAAGTACAGGGCCTCTGTCTAACAGACCCCTACCACTCCCAAGAACCCACTTAGGTGCTTAAATGCGTTTCTGACAGATAGTCTCGCGTTTAAGCGTTTAACAAATCCTTCCGCTGATAGCGTGCATTGTCAACAAAGCAAACAAGCTCAGAACAATACAACCGGGTCAGATGTGTGCAACCAAGACAAATCAGAAGACCAAAAGCTAGAAAGAGGTGACTAAGGACAGCACATTCCTAGTCACTGGTGGCGTGCGTGGCAACCCGACTTATTAGGCAAGACAAATGCATCAGGCCGAGAGGATGTAAAAGAAAAAATCAAGAACAGGACCATTAAAACGGAACACCAATCCAACCAGTAGGTAGAACTGACCAAGGGATGCGTGCGGACAACAAGGGAAAGACAAGAAGTAAAGCCTGTCAAGAGACGACAGAGACAAAGAGGGGGAGAGTGTTGCAGAGCAAAGAGAGCACAAGGCAGAGAAAAAGAAGGGCCCCAAAATTTTTCCGATTTGGACACCTTATTTTCGTATCATTATAATCGTTCTGTAATATATTTTCCGTTGTAAATGCACTAGAGGAGTCCTTTAGGTGCACCCCCACAGAAGATTAGTAGTTTACCCGTGTAAATTAGTAGGAAATTAGCCTTTTAGTGAATAAAGTGCCGGTATCTTGTGTGAAAGGACCATTTTTAGGGCACATGTATCTAAGTCAATTTGTGACTCTTTGTAGAGACTTTTTGCCATTGTGAAGAAGGAGCTCTGTAGATTTTCGAATTTGCCTCTTTCTTGCAGATTTCCATCTTCACTTTGATCTTGTATGTGTGTGTAATGCTTGGAATGTGTGTGTAGGACTGTTGTCTATCCCTCCCCACTGTTTTTGAGCTACTGCACTGTGTGTGTGAGCTGGTAGGAGTTGTGGCGTGAGTGTGGGTGCTTCCCACCATTCACTATTTTGGTCATAACTTGAAGCAAAGTTGTCAGAATCGAGTGAAACCACTTTGAATAGATGCGTCTTGTTGAGAGCTTCGAGACAAGTACCCTATTGACTATATTCAGAGCTTGAAGCTGGGAGAAATCCTTGATTTATGGAAAACTACTGTAAGAGGTATCACGGCAGACACTTTTAGTCTTTCAGTGAGTTTGAGAGGTGGATTAGTCTTTTCTCATGGATATCAGCTGAACCACTTCATTTCCATCATGTGTGCACATGTCTTCATACATTTGGTTAGGTCGTTTGATCGGATTGACATATAAGCGTGTGTCAATTTCCCACTATACGCACTTGTGTTGCAATCGAGGTACAGTCTCATTGGCACGAGTCCTTGAGTCTTCTTGACTTGAGTACACAAATGGAAAACTAAGGGTTTGCATAAAAAAGTGTTCTCTGTGCAGAGTGCTTAAACCCAAAAAACACACACACACATACACAAGTATAGAAGATACCAAAAGTCTTTGTGCAGTCAACCTTCTCTGTAATGGACCTCCATACTCTCCAGTAGCTTTCTTTTGTGCACACCTTGCACTCAAGCTTCCAATAGGGTAGGAGGAAGGGCCACCTTCTATCGACATGCAACACCTCCTCAATGGTACCTTGGTCCACCTTGATTGCCTTCCTCAATGGCTCTTTGTGCACTCTTTCTCTCTCCATACTTGATCACCTTCCTTGCACACTTGTCTCTCCCTTTGCTTCTCTGTGTTGCACTAGTTCAATGTCCCTCTCGCTCTTCTCTCTCTCTCTCTAGTATAGCCTATGATCTTTGTTGCTTAATCTAACTCCAAGAATACTTGTCTCTCCCTTTGCTTCTCTGTGTCGCACTAGTTCAATGTCCCTCTCGCTCTTCTCTCTCTCTCTAGTATAACCTATGATCTTTGTTGCTTAATCTAACTCCAAGAATGCTAATGCCTTGTGGTGAGTGTTGATTCCACTTACGTACAACTAATAGTGTATCTTGGTGCTCACTTTGATTTCCCAAGAATAACTTAATGTGTAAAACCAATGACTTCTTATTTTGTCCTATAGTGACTTTAGCAGAACACAAAATTTTAAAGGGGGGTATTGCTTCTCTTCATATGACTTCAATTTTCGACCTTCAATTCCTCAAAATGTGTGCATAAGGGAGAGTTCACCTGAACCTTCTAAAACACTTAGAACCCTTGAAAACCTTCCAAAAAGACCATTCTCCAACCTACCTTCAACTTTTCCTACAAATTGTGAATAAACTGTTTGTGCACTACCTGTGCACCCTTGTTCTTGGCCACTTGTGTACCACCCATGCACCACTTTGCACTTTTTCACCACTTGCAAAGTCACCCCTTTGACTTTTGACTAGCTCCACAATTGACCACTTTAACCTTTGACTATTTTGACCTTTGAGTAGCTCAACAATTTCCCACCACCTAATGGGCTCTCCATCCTAGAGAGCTAATAGCCAAACCATGAGCAGAGAGTGGTCGCCTCAACACTTGTTCTGTAAAACCTTCAAAATGATATATGAGTAGCCACCAAGTCCACCAGGTGCATGAAAGAATAATCACAAGGAAATAACCAAAACTCGACACTAGCTCAGTGAAGAAGAAGAAGCTTCACAATGGAGGGTAGGAAGGAAAGGTTAGGGAGGATTTCAGGGCTAACAAGGATAGAGCACGTAGGGGGAAGGGTGGGGCTAGGATAAGGTATAAAAGGAGGGGCAAGGAGTATGAGTTGGGGCTATGGATAGGGAAGAATTTCCAAAACACGAAAGCTATAAATGATTCATATAGAAAAATGTGAAACATGTGGGAAAATAAGGAGGGAATAGACCATGTGGACCAAGAAAATTTGGATCAAAATGTGAAATATGTGGGTTTGGATCAAAAGTAGGAGAAAATTTTGGAATTTTTGGGAAAATAATGAAAAAATTGAGTCCAAGAAGGTCAAGAAACATGAGATTCAACCCAAGATTGAAAAAAATGGCCATCCAAGGTGCAATCTAGAGCCAAAAGAGTTATAGACTATATATATATATATATATATATATATATATATATATATATATATATATATATATATATATATATATATATATATATATATATATATATATATATATATAACTACACCATAGGATAAAACTTTATCCTATGGTGGGTGGAGGGAGAGGAGAGAGAGTAGAAAGAGGTAGAGAGAGGGTAGAGAGAGGATGAGAAAAGTAGAGAGAAGCTAGAGGCATGGTGACAAAAATAGAGAGAGAATATAGAGAGAGGTAGAGAGAAGTAGAGAGAGAAGATAAAGAGAGGTAGAGAGAAGTAGAGAGAGGTAGAAAGAGAAGATAGAGAGAGCTTTTTTATAAAATTGTGGAGTAAGAAAAAACCAAGGAGGGCCGTTTTTTTTTTCTTTCTTTTAAAAGCAAATACCTAAAAAATAGTTAAAAAATCCAAATAAAATCTAAAAAATGCCAAAAAATGCTCAAAAAATCCAAAAAAATCATAAAAAGTTCTCAAAAAATTCCCACAACTTATAGACAGCTTGCCACACTCAAAACCATAGAAAGCCTCTTTTTTTTTTCTATTTTATCAAGAAAAATAACATTTCAAAACGAAATTCTAAAAAATCCAAAAAAAAATCCTATAGATTTCCAACAAGGTGTTCACGAAATGGATATGAAATGGATTGTAATTTGCATGAAAAAGCTAAATAAAAAGCTTAAAAATTGATGAAAATTAATAAAACTAAGCAAAAAAGAAAGAGAAGGCGACGTACAACCTGGATAGATTTTGCAAGTTTCAAGTGATCCAGAAAGCTTCATTTTTGCTAATGATAGGCCTTGATTTTGGGTATGATGATGAATGGAAGCTCTTTGCCCTCCAGAGTCTATAATTGTACCACACTTTCTTTTGGGTTTCTTCCTTCTGGACACACTGACCATGTGATAGGGCCACCATAAATCCTTCAATCAAATAATATTTCCAATGTACTCCATCTTTTGTATCTCTGTTAGCTAATTTTTTATTTAATTTGAAACATTTTCCTCTTACTATTCCAACCTCTTCAACCAATGAAATCCTCTGTTTCCAAAGACATGCATGTACTCCTTCCACATCCTTATAATGCTCTGCACTTACTACCATAAAAATTATCATAAAAGATGATATCCATACCATTATCCATAACCAAGTGGCTATCAAAATAGGATTTGAATCAGCTTCATCAATGTTGCACTTAAGGGTTTTTCTTTTCTTCTCTCTTCACTAGCCTGTGAGTCATTCACCTGAATCATCATTTTGAATCATCTCCTCTTTTCCTTCATTGACTTCCTGTCTACGTGAGTTGTTTGGCAAAATTTCATAGTAGGAAGATGATTCTTCTTCTTGTAACAAGCCAACATGTTCTCTTCTTCATATTAGTCCAAATTTGGGTTGTCCAACATATCTTTTTCCATACAAATACCAATTGTATGCATTGTGCTGGTATGCCTTTGGTTGTATGGTCCTTATTCTAAAAAGATTCAATTACTTGATGAAAGTGAGAATAATGAAGTACATGTTGAAGTTGAAGAAAGGCCAATTTCTTTATAGATTATACCAAACCAAGACATTCTCTTTCAGTGACTGAATAATTCTTTTCGGCAGGAGCAAGCCTTCTACTTGCATAATAAACAGGCCGAAACCACTTATCAGTCTGTTGCATTAAGACACTTCCAATGGAGATATCTGATGCATCTACAAAAACATGAAATGGGCGTTCCCAATCAGGAGGTTGTAAAATTGGAACCTGTGTTAATAATCCCTTTAGTCGATCAAAAGCAATTTGACATTCCTGAGTCCAATCAAACTGTTTAGGAGCACTTGTGATTAAACGATTGAGTGGAATGGCTAAATGAGCGAGCCACCATAAATGACGACCATGCCATCTCACTTGACCCATGAAGCGCATTACTTCCTTTGGCGTAGTAGGTACAGGTGCTTCTAACACAGCGACAACTTTATCTGGATCAACTTGAATACCCTGTGCAGATATAATATGGCCAAGGAGCTTACCACAAGAAACCGCAAAAACAGATTTGTTGGGGTTTAGGCAGAGTCGATATTCTCGGCATTTCTGAAAGCAACACCGTAAATGATACAGGTGTGCTACCATCTTACCAAATAAAGAGAAATCATCAAGATATACTTGCATAAAAGAAGTAAGATAAGGAGAGAATATTTCTTGCATACATCTTTGAAAAGTGCTAGGAGCATTTCTTAATCCAAACCACATAACTGTGCAAGCAAAAACACCCCAATTGGTGATAAAAGCGGTTTTCGGTATATCTTGCTTAGCCATTCTGACCTGATTATACCCACTGTATTCATCTAAGAATGAGTACATTTCATGTCCTGCTACTCTATCAAGCATTGTGTCAAGAAATGGAAGAGGAAACGGATCAGGTACTGTAGCTGCATTGAGTTTCCGGTAATCCACACATATTCATAGTTGCTTGTTTTTCTTAGGAACAATAACAATTGGAGATATCCATTCGGCATGTTCTACTGGTACGATGAATCCAACTTTTAATAATCTATCAAGCTCTGCCTTTACCTGTGCTGCATAGTTAGGATTCATCCGGTAGCTGGGTTGTTTGATTGGTTTAGCTTTTGGTTTCAGCATGACCCTATGTTGATAGAGACGAGGGTCCAAACCCTTCATATCACGGTAATCCCATGCAAAAACATCTGAATACTTACGAAGAAGCTGGATCAAGTCGGTTTGAAACTCGTCAGACAATCCTTCCTTAATCTTGACAGGTCGTTGATTTACTTCATCTCCTAAATTATAGGTTTTCAACTGATCTTCTGGAACATAAAATTGACTAGGTTTTACTGGACCATCATCAGACTGTAGCATTTGTTGCAAAGTGGCTGCATCCTGAGCATCATTATCTTTTGTTTCTACCCCTTCAGTTACAGGTATCACCGTACATGTTGACGGACTCCAGTTATCTACAACAGATTGTAGATCAACAATGCCTAAGGAAATCAAATCAATGCTATTCTTCAAAAATTCTTCTTCTTCATCATCGGATAAACCATCCAACATGTGGACTGGTCTGCTACATAAGGTCTAGCATGTAATTCACAAGGTTGAATAGCATCTAATTTTACAACATATTTACGGTTATTGTCTTTGAAAGTGAGTTCCTATGCTGACCAATCCTGTATAACCTTCGCTTGTTTCAACCAAGGACGGCCGAAGAGAAGATTATAATCAAGACTAGACTCCGGTAGTTCTAAAACTACGAAAGTCATCTTAAAAGTTGTACCCTGCAAAGTTATAGGTACATTCCTTACAAGCCCTACTGGGTGGACTCTAGACTGGTCGGCCATTCTAACAAAAAACTGAACAGGTTCAATTTCCATCCATCCTAACTTCTTACAAAGTGCTTCAGTGGCTATATTTACACCAGACCCTCCATCAATTAGTACTTGATTAATCTTATGATTTTTGTACCATATCGTAATTAATGGGATCGAATGATCCACTGTAGAGTCAGTTTCCGGTTGTACCGTTGCTGTTGCTGGAATGTAGGCAGACTCAGGACTGAACTGTTGCTGAAACTATTGCCAAACTCCTGATACTAATGCAAGTAACTGGCCAAGAGGGAGAGTAATGGATGCTTTAGATAAAATTTCCCATGCTTGATCTGCTTGATTTGTACTTTTCACCGATTTTGAAGATGATGCGTCGGTTACTGGGATTGACTCTTGCGCTTGCGCAGTTTCTTTTGACAGCGGAACTTGTGTCACCGGAATAGGATCTGGGAACACTAGAGGTTCTGTGGTGGTCCACTGACTAGCTTTGTCATACATTCTTTGCTGTTCTTGGATGCCTGGTTCAAATATTTCAGCTACTGGTTGTAGTGGCTTACCGGATCTGGTCTGAACTACTGCAACTTGTGTTTCTATTGGTGTGATATGAACCATATTTGTCATCGGGTTCTGACGTTCTTTCTTCCTCTGATCGTATTCAGCTGCATCTTTACAGAATCTTCTGATATGACCAAACTCACCGCAAAAATGACAACGAGGTGGGGGCAAATTAGTTCCTTCCTGTGATGGTCCTGTCTGCCAGCGATTTGCATTGAAGTTTGTATTCCTTTGGCCTCGAAAATTTTTGTACCCTTGCTGCTGATTGTTTCTCATCTGAGGAGGTACATAGAGAGTGGCAGGCTGCCCCGGTTCCTGTATAATTGCATTTACTATAGTTGTTCCCTGCACTTTGGCGTTGTATGCACAATTTTCGGTGGAATGTCCGTTCGTATTGCAGATAGCGCAAAACAATTGGTTGAGGGCACAAGTGGCACTGATATGCCCTGAATTCTTGCACGTGGTGCAGTACATCTGTCTAGCTGGATCTTCTACAACATTTTTCTTGGCTTTCAACCATTCCAGATCCTCGGTAAAACCTCCAACCTTATTCTCGAGCTACAGGGCCATTGCAATAATTGCATCTAGTGTCATGGCTCCTACACAACGAATGATCATAATCTGTCGGAGCTGCGGAGTTAAGCCATTAATAAACCACTGAGTGATGACATCATCCGGCAAATTAGCATGTGCTGGCGATAGTTGTCTCAAGTGAGTTTTGAATAGGGTGGCATATTCCTGCACTGTTTGATTCAACTTTTGTCTATTGTTCTGTAGGTAATCAAAAATTTCGGCGGGATTCTTCTTTAGCCGAAATCTCTGCAGAAACACATCTCTTACCGCTTCATAGGTGCCGAAATGATTGATATCATATTCTGTAAGCCATCTAGCGGCTTCATTAACTAGGGTCGACTCGAATACTATGGCCTTGTATGCCGGATCAAGAGGATGATTAAGTACTGCATAACTAATTTCAAAGGTTCGTACATGAGCATCAGGATCATCACCTGGAAATCCACCAAATTTTGTGTAGGTAACTCCTGTCGGAACCGGACGAGGTGGAAGTAGATGTTGTTGTTGCTGCTGCTGTTGTTGTTGTTGTTGATGTTGTTGTTGTTGCTATTGCCCACTCATGGTTGTTGTTGCTATTGCCCACTCATGGTTGTTGTTGTATTGTTATTATCTCCTGAATTCTGAGGTTGAATTTCTTGATTGTCGGAATCTGTATCGTCAGCCTGTGCACTCTTCGGCTTGATAATATCGTTTAATCTCTTCCAGATTTCACCTTCAAATAAGCTACCTTCCTCCTTGATATCAAATGTAGGGAAGCTTACTCTGAATAGTGGTGACCGGAATGAAGATTCACCAGGAAATGGTAAACTGTCACCGGGAGACTGTGAATTCTCTGTAACGGGGACCGAAATATCACCGAAATTTGTCGTATTTTCACCAAAACAAGGTACTGTTTCACTTTCACTGATTTCGTTGGCCAACACGTTTCTATCCTCAGACAAATTCGAATCTTGACCAGATGGTGTTAAGTTAACTGCATATTGCGTTCTGGTAGACTCTGGAGTGACTATATCTTCAATAGACTGTGCCGAAATTGCACCGGAATCTGCCGAAATTGCAGTACGTTCCACCGGAATGCTACCGGAATTACTACTAACCTTCTTCACTTCCTTGACAACTGGGTTAAACTTATCTGTGCTTCTACTCCCTGGAGGCGTCCGTAGCAAGCTGCCACTTTCCCACAGATAAATGGCAACAATCTGGTGCCACTTTCCCACAGATAAATGGCAACAATCTGGTGCCACTTTCCCACAGACGGTGCCAGTGTTAAACACAAACTAGCCATCAGAGATGCGTTCAAACATCTATTCGGGTTCTTGGGAGTGGAAGGGGTCTGTTAAACAGAGGCCCTATACTTGATTTTCCCAAATCAACTCAACTCACTCAAAAGACAGTTCGTCCAAACAACTATGCTAATACCACTTTCTAACAAAAAACTCTGGTTATTCCTTGTCAGACTTACTCACATGACATTTCACTCACAGAGCACCGACTCATACATAGATTAAGACTCTTTCAGTAATCGATGCAAAAGGTAAACATTACCGTACACAGACTCACAGTAATACACTCAGCGAAACAGTAATTCAACACTTAACTTACTCTGAATATTATCACAACATAATCTTTACCGAACAAGTACTGATAAACAACAAGACAGGAACGGGATCAGAATACTCAGAATTACTCAAACGCACACCACAGTAATGTTACAGATCAATCACCTAGACAGACAGTCTGGTGATCCCATTGATCGTCACCGAGAGTGTCTTTTCCATTGATTTAAATAAAAGGTTACAACGTTTACGCAATGACCTTTCGGTTCATGCGGAATATGAAAAAGGGCAGACTTTACAATTGCCAATCCGGCGGCCGACTAACATGCCTTGTTCTTTGGTCAACAATTGGTATAATGATACCTAGTCTTTGGGAAGTTTTTGCAAGGAGGGAAATTTTCTAGTAGAGGGCACCTGCTTCGGTAATGTCCACATTCTCCACATATGAAACAAATGATTTGCCTCCTAGGTCCATTTCCAAAGTTATCCCTAGATCGAGGGTTATAAGTGTTACCTTGAATGGATGCAACCACCATTACATTTGTCGGTGGATGGAATCCTCCTTGTCCCCAATATGCTTGTGTAGGCATCCCTCTTGATTGACATTGATGGGCCTCAATATGACCAACTTTCTTGCATAATTGGCAAGTCACACACAAAAGAGGGCAATCACTTGTCACATGGCCTTGTTTGCTACATATGGTGCACCACAATCCATTTTTTATGCCCCATCCATGAAGTTCTTGTGGTTCTTGCAATAGTTGTGCTAACTCCTTTCCTTGGGCCCCTTCTTCTTTTGTAATTTTAAAACTTCAATTTCATGCCTCAATTGAGTTACTACATTTTGTTCTTCTTTTTGGGGCTTTTTCCTTATTAAACTCTCAAGTTCTTTCCTCAACTCTATCATTGGTCCTCAGGTTCCATATGATGTGGTAGAGTAAAATGACTTGTTCCATAGTGGGATTTGATTTGCTCTATCTTTCTTGCGGTAGAAATAAATTCCTCAATTGTTATTGTAGGGAGTACCAACTCCTTAATCTTGCAGTGTGTTGAAATTGGAAGTGGTTTGTCTAACCACTTCTTGACAAAGAATTCATGAGGGGGGTCTGGTAATTTAGCCATGAGGGCTTTTGCTCTAGTGACAAATTCTAGAAATGTTTCTCCAGTACCTAATCTTAGGTGCCCTAATTCTTCAATAATATTCTTTGATGTATTCCCTTGTTGGAATCATGTCTTCAAAGCATCCTTCATTAAGTCCCATGTAGTAAAATGATTATCAACAAATTGGCTAAACCATTTATCTGCTAACCCTTCCAATGTTGTTAGAAAAAGAATTAAAAATGCATCTTCCCTTCCCATTAGTCCCTTTTTGTTGCATAAGGCCAAAAATCTTCTAACATGTTCATGAGGGTCTTTGTGTGCTAGTCCTCTAAAAGAGGGAAATTTGATATTTAACCTTGAAAGTAGAGTTTCTAGGTCTACCTAAGTTGCCATATTTATTAGCGAGGATGTTGATGATAGAGGGTTGGTTGACCTTCAAATGGATTTTCTTCTTGTTGCTTTGCAAGGGACCCTCAAATTTTGAGATCGAGTTGCGGTCATGAGTTGCATGTTCTCCTTCTTAGGCTAAGAGAGTTCCAAGTAAGAGAAAAATTTCCTCTCAGTCTAGCATTATTGATACCTTTTCATTCTTTTACACTTTGTAATATTGGTTTTCCTATGGCCACCTTGTGGTCCCACTAGGTGTACTGAATTTTGTTGGGGGATTTCTTTAGCAAAAAGGGACTTGAGTATTTGTAGGAGAAGGAGGAGGAGGAGGAGGAGAAGAAGAAGAAGAAGAAGAAGAAGAAGAAGAAGAAGAAGAAGAAGAAGAAGAAGAAGAAGAAGAAGAAGAAGAAGAAGAAGAAGAAGAAGAAGAAGTAGTAGTAAAACACTTGCACGGAAGGCTACTGTATCTTGATTACAATGAGAAATACAATGTTTGCACTTTTGCATCACCTGTGCATCACTTGCAAAGTCACCACTTTGACTTTTGACCAGCTCCATAATTGACCACTTTGACCTTTGACTATTTTGACCTTTGACTAGCTCAATAGGAATAGATTTTGATAGACCGATTAACCCACCAACATTCAAATTACATTTAGAGTACATCATAGTTGCAACGAATTATCACACCAAATAGGTTGAACCCGAATACACAAGAAGATGTGATGCACAAACCATTGCCACATCCTTATTTGATCATATTTTCACTAACTTTAGGCTTCCTGCATGGAAAACCTATTAGAATAATTTCTCGTAATGCATAAGAAATAAGATCCACATCATCCCAACGTTAATGGAAAATCTAAGAGCAACAAAAAAGTCTTACTCACAATGCTCACTAAGCTAGTCTTAACATTGCATCATGCAATTTGGACCTACCATGTGTCTTACAAGATTTCTATAGGAACAAACCCATTCAAAATGTTATATGGAAAAAATTATATCATATCAATTGATTTTATAGTCCTCATATTGAGCGTTGCACAATCATATGAGTGGATGGAACATTAGCTTTCGACAAATAGAATAGTTAGTGAATTTGCAAGAGATGCAATTAAGAGTCGTGTTAGGAATGTATGCTACTAAATGGGGACAAAATGCTTCCTATGATGCACATATCAAAGATAAATATATTAAGGAAGGTGACTTAGTTCTAGTGGACACTGTACCAAAACATGCAAAGATATCACAAATGAGAGGATATGGCCCCTTTGTACCCCAAGGGAAATCCACAAGGAAGCAATGCAACTAGACATTCTTGGTGGTGACATATTACAAAATTATATTAGTGGGGTCCAATAATTTGTAGATAGGAGAGAACATTTGAAGGTTGGAACAAGTTGGAAGAAATTGAAAATAGTCAATTCTCTCATAGATTCGGACCTACATTAAACAACATTACAATATGTTCAATGAATTGATTGCAAGGCACAATTGCACCACTAGATGTTTATGTTATAGGTATAGGGGGAGCACAATTCACATGCATTTGTGAAGTTGAAATCTCTATCTATCCTATATAGCAACAATCATCTTATCAAATGTGTGATGTAAGGACAAGATTGGTTGTATCATCATTCAATTTCTTTGGATCTAGACAAAGGCACTCTTTCTGCAAAAATCCATGAGAGGTGCTTAGTTTCCTTGAGGAGGAGTGAGTCCTCAATTAAAATATCAACAAGCAATTGAGAACCTAGAACCTCAAAGTCAAAATTAAAATTTTCTTCAAGTTCAAGTGTCTTCCAATCATACTCCATAAAAATTATAATAAAAAACTTCTTTCTATTCCATATCCTCATTTTCAAAGTGAATGTGAGGACATCAAATCAAGAGAGGTGAGAATCAGTAAACAAGAAATTACCACTATAACAACCTTGATGATCACAACTAGCACATCAATTGCAATGCAAGGAAGAGAATGAAGTTTCTAGGTCAAAAGTGAGGGTAAAGTCCAATCATCAACACCAACAAAGACTGAATGTAAAGTATAATTGGATCCTCTATAACAATGTAAATATTTATATTTCCATAGTTCATTAGATTATAGATTTAGTTTTTTTTCGTACCAAGTGAGTATAGATAATTAGTATATAAATGAACTAAAATTATATGTAAAGAGATTTATCCATTTTTTTCATTATTGAAGAAGAAGAGATCTTGAAATACGACAACCTCATAAATTACTTTTCTTGATCGATTTTGTCCTTTATTGTGAGATTTTGTGTGAGCATATGATGTGATTATAGTGGTAACTTCATTTATCTACCCTGCCCCCTTCTTTTCTAAGCATTAACCATATGTATGGAGTGCAAAAAGTAAAAGTGTAGGTATAGGTCATTCATGTTCTTTTGAATTTTGGCCATGAAACTACTACAAGTCTTAGAATAGTTTTAGAATACTTTATAAGGTGCAACGCATTGAGACCTTCAAGAAGAACCTTCATTCACATATTTTGGAGAAGTGATTAGAGAGACATTTGTAGTTTACAATAAGCTCCTACGTATGGCTGAAATGAGCAAGATGATTTTGAAGTGGGATGTGAATGTATGATTGCTTAGCCTATATATTTATTTTCCCATGTGTGCACCAGTCATCACTTGATTATATGTTTCCACACATTTGATCAAGTAAACTCTCGATTTGACAATTTAAACATTTCTTGTAAAGATACCACTTGATTACACTCTTAAGCATGATGTTGATATCTAAAATCCCTTGCTTCAAATATAATGTAACTCATAGAAGTGTACATGCATCATAGCTAGATACTTGAAGTGAAATAGTTCTAGAATCAAAAGAGATGGTGTAATTTGAGGATATCCAAATACTAAGCATGAGCGAAGACATGACATGATGCCCATTATTGAGGGGTATCAAACTTCCCTACGATAAATGTTGACTAATTCCATAAGAGAAAAAATATACCTAGTCAACTTGAATTGATCAATGATCAAAATTAGAGGAGATAATAGGAGTGCTATAATATCCGGACATGCTTTGGGAGGAAGTTTGTATGTAGCCAGTGTCCACCCATAGAAAACAAAGGACTTTGGTGAGGAGGTTGACACGAGCCAATAGACAATTAAGGAAGGATTAGAAGGACCAATCTCAACACCTAAAGGCAAGTTTGTACTTAATACGGTAACAAGAGGAGATAAGATGCCACATGATTATGAATTAGTGAACTTATACTTAATGGATTTGATATGTCATCATACCCACTTGCACCTTCTTAAATTACGATTCATCCTCTTGTATCAAATCTCATGCTTGATCCAATTTACATTTGGATAGTTCCGATAAGGGTTCCACCACCAATTAGAGGACTAATGAGACAAGGGAACTAAGACTAGATCTTAGAGACCTTTAGATGGAGATATAAGACACAAACCATCCCAAATAGCAAAATGTATGCAAAAACAATATGATGGCTTACAAGATCTTTATGATCATGTCACAAAATTCTATAAAATATGGAGATATAAAGAACTCGATGAACTATTTAACCAATATGAGGCATTTGGATTGAATATTAGTTGGTACATCTATAACATGATTCTGACTTTTTGAGAAATCCAAATTCACACCAATTGGTAGATATGTGAGGAATTCATAGGAGAATTCTCCAAGAAGGGTGTCACACATGATGCTTTTTCTCTAATCCATAGTTTGAAGCAAGCTAGCAATGAGATAGTTAGACTTGCTGCTTGATGTTTCAAACAATATGTAGATGTGTCCAAGGACTAAGATTTCATCTTATGAGAAGATGATATCTTTGTTCCTAGATGTTCTAACTAGTGGAGAATTAAGAGCTTTGGTCTATACTAAATGACTTTATGACATTGATGCTTGTTTGAAAGAAGGCATTGATTTAGAAGACAATCTAAAGCTACCAGTAACTTTCTCTGAATTCAAATACACCATCATTTGAAGACTTAGAAGACTTCTTGGAAAAGAAAATAGGTAGGCAATCTGATGCACCTTCATGGCAACACCATAATCAGCCAACAAGACTATCACCTTTAACACTACTATTGTACCAAAATAGGAAGCTGTAGTGACCTTTTTAGCATATACAAAAAAAAACCACATAATGAAAAAATAATATTGAAACAAGCCTTTATGCATCATATTATTCCATATCTAAACACTCAAAGAAAAATATTTACATTAAAAAAAAGAGATTTTTTTTTAAGAGAAGATATATAAAAAACTGCATGGTATAAATAATCACTCTTCATTCCTTTAAAATCAACATATTCTTGCATATTATTTTAGAAAAAAGTTCATTTTTGTTGATATATTTACGTAGTGATGTGTGTGATCACACTAGAACCACAAGGGGCACTTTTTTTCCTCTTTAGGAGGTTTTTTCCCCCGGCTTGTATATATGCATATAACTCTAACGAGTTACTTATCTTTGTACATTCTCTTGGTAATCACACTAGGACCACAGGGGCACTTTTTTTCCTCTTTAGGAGTTTTTTTCCCCCAGCTTGTATATATGCATATAACTCTAACGGGTTACTTATCTTTGTACATTCTCTTTTTATAGGTGGATAGTCAAGTGCCAGTCCAAATGAGGATACTTCTTAACCTTTATAGGTTTTACATGATGATGCATATCATTCCATTTTTTGTGTGAATTTACATGATGCACTTGTTTATGAGAGCTTGATATAGAGAGAGGCAAAAATTTTGCCCAAAATGGCTGGTGTATACTTTGCAACATAGCAAATTAAATACATCTCTATCATATTGTACTTGTTCAAGCTCTCGTAGTGCTTCTTTTGCATCAGGTTGCTATGCAATGTCTGCCTCTAGTCTTTGTGATGAGAATTAGCCTATTTCTTTTAATGAAGCACAAAATTCAAAAAGTTGGATGGCTACTATGCAATTAGAATATGATGCTATTATGAAGAATGATACCTAGTCTTTATGTGATTTTCCTCTAGGAAAAAAGGCCATTAGGACTAAATGGGTATACAAGCTAAAGTGTAAACCTAATGGAACATTTGACAGGTATAAGGTTAGGCTTGTTGCAAAAGGTTATGCTCAAGAGAGAGGAATCGATTTTGATGTTACCTTTGCATCCACATGACGAATGACCACTGTTTGTAGCATCTATGTATTTACAAATCATCATGGTTGGAATGTACGTTAGTTGGACTTAAAACTGCATTTCTAAATGGTTACTTATATGAACAAGTGAATGTTTTTCAACCCCGTGGTTTTGTGCAAAAGGGCATGAAAACAAAGTGTGCAAGTTGAAAAAGGAATTATATGGTTTGAAGCAAGCAACACGTGCTTGGTATGAAAAGACACATGCCTACTTGATTGCACATGTTTTTTAGAATATTCCAATTGAGATAATGTTATATGTTAAGCGTGAAAATGATGTGCTTCTGATCATTCCTGTCTTTGTCGATGACATGCTGTTCACTAGTCCTAATGAGAAGCATATTGCTGATTTTAAGGCTGATTTTCATGCCTCTTTTGAGATGTCAGATTTGGGGCATTTGCATCATTATTTGGGCATTTAGTCTATGCAAGTTGATGGGGGAATAGCTTTGTGTCAAACATAATATATTAACACATTTTGTAGCATTTGGCTTTGAAGATGGCAAACCTATTGCCACTCCTATGGAAAAAGGCTTATGATTGAGTTTTCTTGCTAATGGAGATACATATGATGTTGTTATCTATCATCATGCTATTGGATTATTGATTTACATATGCATAACTTGGCTTGATATTCAATTTGCTATGTCTCAGATGAGTAGCTTTATGCATTGCCTAGGTGCCAAGCACTGGTAGATGGTTAAGCACATCTTTTGCTACTTGAGTGGCACCCAACTAATTGGATTGTTTTATCCCAAGGGAGGATCACTACTACCAAATTTACATGTTTTTTTTAAACTCTAATTGGGATGCTTGCTATGACACACACGTGTCCACTGGTAGTTTTTGCTTCATGCTTGGTAGCTCATGCATATCTTGGTTGACCAAGAAGTAGCCTACTGTGACCACTTCTACTTGTGAGGCTAAGTATAGGGTAGCTTTCACTATGACTATTGAGTGTGTTTGGCACAGATGCCTTTTGGATGATTTGGGTGTTGGTCAGTCTTCTACCACCACCATCTTCACTAACAATCAGAGCACATTGGTAGTTGTGAGGAACGCTATGTTCCATGCTCACACAAAGCACATTGAGGTGCATTATCATTATGTCAGTGAGAGGTTCTCTGTTGGGGAGATCAGTTTAGCATATCTGCCTACACAGGATAACATTGTAGATCTTTTCAGAAAGGCTCTGCCTCAAGAGAAGTTTGAAGCTTTCCGTAAAGCTTTGGACTTACTTTTGTTGATTGATCTCTTTCCACATAGCTTGGTACTTCCTCATACATGAGTGCCAAATCCTTCTTCATCGCATCACCCGTATGGGGGATTTGTTGATATATCTTAGTAGTGATGTGTCTGAACACACTTAGGACTACCAGAGCACTTTTTCCCCTATTTAGGAGGGTTTTTCCCTTGGCTTGTATATACACCTATAACCCATTATATAAAATGCCAAAAGCGATAATAACATTGCCATTTGATAGATCATGAATTGTACATTTTTCATCAACAAAGTTGACAACCAAGCCGATCTTTGCTAATGTTTAAACTGACAATATATTTTTCTTGATCCTTGGCACAAACAAAGCATATGACAATGTTAAAGAACTACCATCAATAGTAGTCAAAATGATATTACCAACTCCCATTATAGGATAAAATGAGTTTTTAGCACACGTGATAACATTCCCTATAGGGGTAGGATCAAGTGGACTAAATAAAATGCACCGTGAGGTAATATGTTTGGTTGCCCCCACTATCAAAGTACCAAACATTTGAGCTTACAGTAGACATACACTGTTCATGAGAAGATGGTTCATAGCTGCAAACAATAGTAAATGCCCATTCTTCATTCTAGCTAAGCCTGTAGCAGACTTCAAGGCACTTGTACTGGTGAACTAAAACTTGTATATATGTTTGGCACAAAAGGATGAAATTGCCTGCATAGGCACTCAATACTGCATTTGGAGGTCAAAACAAGTTTAGACCAAAATTTTGACACCACAAAGTGAAGCACTTTTGAATTCCTAATCACCCTGAGTATGCTCACCGATTTTTGTGTAATTTTGAGACTATGATCAGAGGGGTGTCAAAAATGCCCTAGATGAAGTAACAACTTGCTCTGATACCAATTGCTGGAGTTTGAGGTATACAAAAGCACATGAAGAACACAAGGAAGAAGAAGAAGCTTGGAGCACAACACACAATACTGAATGTATTACCAAGTGAATGTACAAAGATAAGTCACCCATTAGGGTTATCATGTATATATAAGACATGGGAAAAAAGCCTCTTAAAGAGGGAAAAAAGTGCCCCAACAGTCCTAAGTGTTTTTCACACACATCACTACCAAAATATATCAACATCCTCTATTGTCTCATAGGCTAGAATAGTGAAACTAATATTTGCAAGGTGTAAAAAAATTGTAGACATGGCCACTTGATCAAGCTCCTTTGGTTATCATCATCATCCATATTAGTAGATTACTTGCTAAGGCCACCAATCAGATTTCACTGCCTTCTCTGAATCAAGACATCAACAATTTGATTCTTCCATAAGGAGAAGTTGGTTCCATCAAACTTGAAAGTTTCAAAGTGGTCTTTTCCTTGCAAGTTATAGTTCTTTTTGGATCCACTTGCATTAGATCTTGATCCATCGGATGTGCCCAGAACCCTTGATGCCATGATAAAAAATAACTCACTAGAATATTGATGAAACTAGAAATGACCAAACATAAGTGAAATTTTGAAATATGATTAATTGTTAGATTTTGGGGAAATTGTGGTAGATTTTCCATATAAGATTGGGCTAATGGATAATAATGACCAATGCAAAAATGTCAAACTATGTGCAAACTTAGGAGAAAAATCTTCCTATGTATGGTTGAAAATGGAAATCTATAAACAATTTGGTAGAGTCTTTTTTGGAAATGGAGACCATGAACATTCTTAGTCTTTCTTCCTCCTAATTCACTACAAAGGTTTAGGTTAGTGGAAATAAATTTTGAGGTAGATGAGTTGTGAATACATAGTGTAATCTCAAGTGATCCTTCATGGATGGATAAGGATAATCAACTATGGATATATAAAGCAACTGAGGAAGAAGAGAAAACATTTTTAGAAAGAGCACATGGTCTCAATTCGAATACGTCTTGTAGAAGAACCTCCTTACATTCCAGAAATCTTTAATGATGGAGAGTTTGAGCCATATGTATGGACAAAGGTCGTAGCCACAATGGACATTTGCACCAATGATCAAGTTCTAATGTTGAAAAAGTGTATTGATCAAGATGGGTATGATATAAATTTGTTTATGGTAGCAACTTTAGAAGAAAATTCTTAAGAAAAGAAAATGAAGGGGGAATAAGAGGTTGAATCTACTATAATGGAACCTAAATTTGACTATGAGGAAACCTTCTTACAAGAGATACAGGCAAATCCTACTCCTATCAAGAAATTAATGTTCCAAGTGGAGGAATACCCATCAAACAAGAAGGTTCAAGAAGAAGAAGAACAAGAAGAAGAAGACGCAAAAAATGATAAGTCAATAGGATTTGAAGCACCAAGAACTTCAAAAACTACAAAAAGGAAAATAACTATCCAAATCTCTAAGAAAGAGACCACCATGTGCTTGCTTGTGATTGAGGGCTTGATGAGGAACTTTTAAGCCTTTATTTGCATGGTATATCAATATTATAACAAATAGCTCAGTCAATTCAACTACCAATAGCTCATTCAACTCAACTCTAAGCTTTCTTGTTGTCTTTCTTCATGTGTCCTTTCTACAAATGCACATTGATGATTGTAGATCTTATCAGAATAAAACCACACTTATGGCTCAATATATCCAATAAAGTGGGGCCACTAGCCTAAAGAAAAAAAAATGCAAACACAAAATCAACCAAAGTGCTAATGCATGTAAGACATGGGCCAATCGATAAAGTAGGTGAGCATAGTGAGGAAGATGAAATAATTACATGCATTCCTATTGAATTCAATGGACACAACCAAATTGGATAATAGTGTCAGACTGACCATTGTAACTAAAGATCTATGGAAGAAATGGGGAGAACTAGGCCTACGACTTTCTTTTTTGAAGCTATATCTTATTGATGAACACATAGAAAAACCCATTAGATTTTTAGAATATGTAAAGATGGTGACATCTCAAGTATAGTTTGAACAAATCTAACAAAATAGAATTATAGTAAGGCTAGCAATTACAAGTAGAAACTTCATTTGAAAAATGAAAGTAGTCCAAGATTGGGGTAGTAATTCCATACCTACATCACCAAGGAGTTAATACTAGTATCAACCTTGCAAATCACTCCCACAAGAACATTCTATCTATCCAATTATTAGAAAGAAACAATTAAAGTAGACAAGTTTTGGATGAACAAGGATAAAAATGTGTGAGTATGTTTAGAAGCCATGAAAGAATAAGGGTGGTAGATATTTGGTGCCAAGGGAGTTAACAAAGAGGAAAAAAAGGATTTCAAGGATCCAACCGATATGAGAATGCTATTTGCCAAGGAAGAATTCATGCTCTTTACTTGACCAAACGTCTTAGAAACCTTAGACAGATATAAGCAAAAAATGTATGATTGAACATTGTGATGAAGATGCATGTGATCTAGTAAGCATATTCATGACATCAATCCTTGAGGTAGAGGATCCTATCATAGTAGAGCTAGACGAATGTGAGGAAAAATTTCAGGCTACTAGAGGCACTTAGGCTACTACAAAACTTAAATTCTAAAAAGAAATGAGAGCAAGTCATGAACCAAAAAAGACTAGTCATGAGCAACAATTCTTCAGCATTTAAAAGAATACTAAAAAAAAAAGAAAAGCAAGACAAAAAGAATTTGATAAGTTACAAGTGCTTGAGACTCCTGAGAATTTTAGAAAGTATGAAGTGGAAGAAAGGAAGATTATGTATATAATGCCAAAGAAGGAAGGCACCATAAGGCAAGCTTATATCAATAAATATCATACCAAGGAATTCATAGCGATGATAGAAAAAAAATAGGAAAAGTATGCCTACAGTGTGAATGATGTTTCAATAATGAAGAAGTGAAATTGTTAAGGTTATTAACAAAATAAGAGATGTATTTTCATGGCTACATCTAGCATTATAGCGTGTGAAAACCTCCTCCTACTTGAAAACTAACACATGAGTGCCAAGTGGCACTCATATAGACATCCACATGGATGACATACATGTGGGAGAGACAGATAAATAGATAGAGATAGAGATAGAGATAGAGATAGAGATAGAGATAGAGATAGAGATAGAGATAGAGATAGAGATAGAGATAGAGATAGAGATAGAGATAGAGATAGAGATAGAGATAGAGATAGAGATAGAGATAGAGATAGAGATGGAGATGGAGATAGAGATAGAGAGAGAGATAGAGATAGAGATAGAGATAGAGATAGAGATAGAGATAGAGATAGAGATAGAGATAGAGATAGAGATAGAGATAGAGATAGAGATAGAGATAGAGATAGAGATAGAGATAGAGATAGAGATAGAGATAGAGATAGAGATAGAGATAGAGATAGAGATAGAGATAGAGATAGAGATAGAGATAGAGATAGAGATAGAGATAGAGATAGAGATAGAGATAGAGATAGAGATAGAGATAGAGATAGAGATAGAGATAGAGATAGAGATAGAGATAGAGATAGAGATAGAGATAGAGATAGAGATAGAGATAGAGATAGAGATAGAGATAGAGATAGAGATAGAGATAGAGAGAGAGATAGAGATAGACATAGACATAGAGATAGGGATAGACATAGAGATAGAGAGAGAGAGATAGAGATAGAGATAGAGATAGAGACAAAGACAGAGAGAGAGACAAAGATAGAGACAGAGACAAAGACAAAGATATAGATAGAAAGAGAGAAAGAGATGGAGACGGCGATGGCGACAATGACGGCGATAGTGATAGAGATAGTGATATAGATAGAGATAGAAATAGAGATAGAGATAGAGATAGAGATAGAGATAGAGATAGAGATAGAGATGGAGATAGAGATAGAGATAGAGATAGAGATAGAGATAGAGATAGAGATAGAGATAGAGATAGAGATAGAGATAGAGATAGAGATAGAGATAGAGATAGAGATAGAGATAGAGATAGAGATAGAGATAGAGATAGAGATAGAGATAGAGATAGAGATAGAGATAGAGATAGAGATAGAGATAGAGATAGAGATAGAGATAGAGATAGAGATAGAGATAGAGATAGAGATAGAGATAGAGATAGAGATAGAGATAGAGATAGAGATAGAGATAGCGATAGAGACATCCACATGGATGACATACATGTGGGAGAGACAAATAAATAGATAGAGATAGAGATAGAGATAGAGATAGAGATAGAGATAGAGATAGAGATAGAGATAGAGATAGAGATAGAGATAGAGATAGAGATGGAGTTAGAGATAGAGATAGAGATAGAGATAGAGATAGAGATAGAGATAGAGATAGAGATAGCGATAGAGATAGAGATAGAGATAGAGATAGAGATAGAGATAGAGATAGAGATAGAGATAGAGATAGAGATAGCGATAGAGATAGAGATAGAGATAGAGATAGAGATAGAGATAGAGATAGAGATAGAGATAGAGATAGAGATA
Source organism: Ceratopteris richardii (assembly GCA_020310875.1). Classification (NCBI taxonomy): domain Eukaryota; kingdom Viridiplantae; phylum Streptophyta; class Polypodiopsida; order Polypodiales; family Pteridaceae; genus Ceratopteris; species Ceratopteris richardii. The sequence continues at coordinate 105,519,556 of CM035418.1, forward strand.
GAGATAGAGATAGAGATAGAGATAGAGATAGAGATAGAGATAGAGATAGAGATAGAGATAGAGATAGAGATAGAGATAGAGATAGAGATAGAGATAGAGATAGAGATAGAGATAGAGATAGAGATAGAGATAGAGATAGAGATAGAGATAGAGATAGAGATAGAGATAGAGATAGAGATAGAGATAGAGATAGAGATAGAGATAGAGATAGAGATAGAGATAGAGATAGAGATAGAGATAGAGATAGAGATAGAGATAGAGATAGAGATAGAGATAGAGATAGAGATAGAGGTAGAGATAGAGGTAGAGATAGAGGTAGAGATAGAGGTAGAGATAGAGATAGAGATAGAGATAGAGATAGAGGTAGAGATAGAGGTAGAGATAGAGATAGAGATAGAGATAGAGGTAGAGATAGAGATAGAGATAGAGATAGAGATAGAGATAGAGATAGAGATAGAGATAGAGATAGAGATAGAGATAGAGATAGGGATAGGGATAGGGATAGAGATAGGGATAGAGATAGAGATAGAGATAGAGATAGAGATAGAGATAGAGATAGAGATAGAGATAGAGATAGAGATAGAGATAGAGATAGAGATAGAGATAGAGATAGAGATAGAGATAGAGATAGAGATAGAGATAGAGATAGAGATAGAGATAGAGATAGAGATAGAGATAGAGATAGAGATAGAGATAGAGATAGAGATAGAGATAGAGATAGAGATAGAGATAGAGATAGAGATAGAGATAGAGATAGAGATAGAGATAGAGATAGAGATACAGATGGAGATAGACATAGAGATGGAGATAGAGATAGAGATAGACATAGAGATAGAGATAGAGATAGAGATAGAGATAGAGATAGAGATAGAGATAGAGATAGAGATAGAGATAGAGATAGAGATAGAGATAGAGATAGAGATAGAGATAGAGATAGAGATAGAGATAGAGATAGAGATAGAGATAGAGATAGAGATAGAGATAGAGATAGAGATAGAGATAGAGATAGAGATAGAGATAGAGATAGAGATAGAGATAGAGATAGAGATAGAGATAGAGATAGAGATAGAGATAGAGATAGAGATAGAGATAGAGATAGAGATAGAGATAGAGATAGAGATAGAGATAGAGGTAGAGATAGAGATAGCGATAGGGATAGGGATAGGGATAGGGATAGAGATAGGGATATGGATAGGGATAGAGATAGGGATAGAGATAGGGATAGAGATAGAGATAGAGATAGAGATAGAGATAGAGATAGAGATAGAGATAGAGATAGGGATAGAGATAGAGATAGAGATAGAGATAGAGATAGAGATAGAGATAGAGATAGAGATAGAGATAGAGATAGAGATAGAGATAGAGATAGAGATAGAGATAGAGATAGAGATAGAGATAGAGATAGAGATAGAGATAGAGATAGAGATAGAGATAGAGATAGAGATATGTTGGTGTGTGAAACACCACAAGAACCAAACTAATGTGGTATTAGAAGACCTCCATAACCACCATTAGCTTAGCAATACTCACATTGTGAGTCTCCATCTCTGAATTTAGTGAAAATCAAAATTTCACTTCACAGAAATCTGCGCCTTTTCTTCAAACCTTCAATCTGACCTATATCAACTTGATCTTTGCAAATTCTTCTGATCAATTACTAAGAAAGGTTCTTGCTAATGTTCAGTAACATATAACAAGTAAAACTTTCAAGTAATAACTTCAAAATCATCTGATTTTGTACCAAACTTTTCACTATGTCTGAAAACTGGAATTTGACTTCATCGATTTGACATACCTTCACTCTTAAGCTGATTTCTCTGAGTATGCGTCCCGTTTCTTAAAGATCTTTTGACCAAAAGTAGTTGAGGATAGTAGCTTTAAAATGAGCTATCACTTACCAAAAACTTTACAGTATGCTTTGAGATCTGACCTTCAGAAGATCAGTCAAATGTGCGCCAGAAAAGTCATAACTGTCAACTACCTTACATAGTCATATAGAATGACTTAGAACTCAATGTACAAGATGAATTGGACTCAATCCTTCTACACAAACATGTGTTGATTATCAGAGAAGATGTGTACAAAATGGCTTGGCCTAATTTTGCTCACAGCCATGGAAAACTCTCTCAGACTCAGAAGTTTTCTCTCACCATCTCTCTCAAAAATTACACGACTTTTCTCTACTCACTCAGATTACAAAATTGAGTTCTCTCATACATATTTTTGACTCAAATTAACTTATATACCTATGGTTTACATCCTTCTAGACTTGAACTCGTAAGTTCTGAAGATCAAATGAAAACTAGAATCTAATTTTGCACTAATTTACAATAGTGAAATTGTCCCTTCACTTAGGCTTGATTTTCTGTAAGTCTTTTCTTCACTTCTTCTTTCCTTCATCATATGTCTTCATATATCTTCATATATCCATGCCTAATTAGTGAGTGAAGCCCCAACAGCTCCCCCTCAATCACTAATTAGCATAATTTGACTTCTTCACATAGTCTTTTTCTCTTTTATTCCTGCCATCTCCTTGAACTTACTTGTCTTCACTCCATCCAAGCTTTTTGTCATAATATCTGCAATCTGATCTTTTGTAGAAGTGTACACCACTTCAATCTCTTTCTCCATTACCTTTTCTCTGAGAAAATGATACTGTATCTCTATGTGCTTTGTCCTTGCATGAAATACAGGATTTGCTGCAAGATATAATGAACTCATGTTATCTCCATGAATGATGGGTATACCTTGATCAATTCCCAAGCTCTTGAATAATGTCTGCATCCATATAACTTCCTTTGCTGCTTCCACAAGTCCTTTGTATTCAGCTTCTGTTGATGACAAGGCCACTGTGTGTTGTTTCTTTGAACACCAACTCACAAGCTTATCTCCAATGTATATCATATAGCCATGGGTAGATCTTCTGTCATCTTGACTTCCTGCCCAATCTGAATCACTATAGGCTCTCAATCTTATATTTGATGTAAAAGGATAATACAATCCTTCTTTCAAAGTCCCTTTGATATATCTAAGGACTCTTTGACCTGCAATCCAATGTGGATCCTTTGGACAATGCATGAATTGAGAAAGAACACCAACTGTATAACTAAGATCAGGCCTTGTTAGTGTAGCATAAATTAAACTTCCCACTAAAGATTGATACTTCCTCATGTCTTTGAACTCTGCACCATCATATCTACTGAGTTTATGATTGACCTCTAGTGGTGTTGATGCCTCTCTGCAATTCTCCATGTTAAACTTCTTTAGAAGATTCAAGAGATACCTTTCTTGTGATACATAGATGCCATGTTCTGCATAAGTGATTTCCATTCCAAGAAAATATGACAATTTCCCTAGATCACTTATCTTGAATTCCTTCTCAAGTAGCTTCTTCACTTCCTTGATTCCTTCATTTGATGTACCTGTGATTATAATGTCATCTACATATATACAAATGTAGATCATACCTTCATCTGTTCTTTTGATAAGTAAACTTGCATCTGCCTTTGAACTTTGATATCCAAGATCATTAAGATACTTTACAAGTCTATAATTCCAAGCTCTTGGAGCTTGTTTCAATCCATAAAGAGCTCTTCTCAACCTGCAAACATAATTTGGAAACTTATAATCTGCAAACCCTTGAGGTTGCTCCATGTAAACCTCATCTGATATATATCCATTCAAAAATGCATTCTTAATGTCCAATTGACTCAATGTCCATCCTTTTGATGCTGCAATGGCAATGATTGTCCTTATGGTTGACATCTTTGCCACAGGACTGAATGTCTCATCATAATCTATGCCAAAAGTTTGAGCATAGCCTTTAACCACCAATCTGGCTTTGTATCTGGCTATAGTTCCATCTGCATGTTTCTTAACTTTATAAACCCATTTATTTCCAATCACTTTCTTACCATTAGGCTTTGGAACAAGTTCCCAAGTTTTGTTCTCTTCAAGTGCATCAAACTCTTCCCTCATTGCTACTTCCCATTGTCTCTTACCCTTTGCTTCATCATAGCTTTGAGGTTCTTCATCTTCCTTAACCATGTAAGCATAATTTTTCTGAGTCAAGTAAGAAGTGTCATATGAATACCTTGTAGGTTGCTTCCTCATTCTGGTTGACCTTCTTGGCTCACAATCTTCATGTATATCTGGATGTAGCTCTTCATCAAATATTGGTCCATCTTCATTCCTTCTATATGATCCAACTCTTGATGTGCTTGCTTGCATATGTTCTTCATCTCCATCTATCTGCATATGTGACTTACCTTTTGAATTCCTTCTTATCTCTTCTTCAAATGTTTCAAGATCACAATCTTTATCTGCATACCAACTCTTCTGTTCATCAAAAGTCACATCTCTGGAAACAATAAAATGTTTAGTTAAAGGACTCCATAGCCTATAACCCATTTGCTTTTCATCATATCCAATAAACACATATTTTTCTGCCTTTGGTTCAAGCTTATGTCTGAGTTGTGATGGCACATAAGCATAGGCAATTGATCCAAACACTTTACAATGGTCAAGTGTTGGTTTCTTACCCCACCAAGCTTCATAGGGGGTCATACCATTCAAAGCTCCACATGGTAACCTATTCACAAGGTATGTGGCTGTATTTACAGCCTCAGCCCAAAGATAATTAGGGCAATTCTTTTCCTTTAACATTGCTCTTGCAAATTCAACCAATGTTCTATTTCTCCTTTCTGCCACCCCATTATGTTGAGGTGTATACCTGCAAGTTATCTCTCTCTTGATACCTGCATTCCAAAGATAGTCATTAAACTCTTGAGAGAAGTATTCTCCCCCTCCATCAGACCTTAGCCTCTTGAGTTTGTGACCTGTAATTCTTTCTGCATAAGCATGAAAATGTTTGAAGGCTCCAAAAACTTCTGATCTTTCCTTTAGAACATAAATGGTTATCCACCTTGTAGCATCATCAATAAACAAAACATAATACCTAGATCCATTTATTGAACCTTCTTTTGTTGGTCCCCATACATCTGTATGTATGAGTTCAAGTAAACCATCATGCTTGAAACCTTTCTTCTGAAATGATAATCTATGAGCTTTTCCCATCTGACAAGCTTCACACTTGTATATCATATGTTGATTCTTCACATTTGGTAGTCCCAATACAGATTGATTTTCCACCATAGTTTTGATTCCTCTTTCATTGAAATGTCCCAATCTCTTATGCCAAAGATCTAGCTCTGTAATTACTTCATCACCATGTGTGATTAAGGCTTGACCAACATTTCCTTGCACTTTGAGAATAAAAAGTCTACCTTCCTTCTTACCACAAACAATGGGTTTGTATGCATCCTCTGGATCTTCAACAAATACCCCTTCATTTGTAAATCTGACTTGAAAACCTTTCTCCACTATTTGTCCAACTCTAATCAGATTCTTTGGTATTGTTGGAACATACAAAACATTTGTTAATAGATCAGCTCCACTCCTGCACTTCACTTTTCCAATTGAATGCACACTATGTTTTGTATTGTCACCTGTTTGTACTGTATGACTTGAATTGCCTTCTTCCAATTCTGACAATAATTCTATATTACCTGACAAATGATTTGAACAACCAGAGTCAATATAAAATACCTTGAGATCCTCCTTCTCTGATGAACTTATTGAATTCATCATCAATGTTGTATGGTTGTCATTCTGTGTATCATTTGCATAATTGTAATATGTGGTGTTGTAAGATTGGTTCTGATTCCAATTTCTTCCACCACCTCTTCCATAACTTCCTCTTGAATTCTGTCTTCCTCTTTGAAATTGATTCTGAAACCTTCCACCTCTTCCTCTGCCATTGTTGTTCTGATTTTGGCTTGCTCCTTGTTGATTGTGCCAACAATCATATGCTAGATGATTGCTCAATCCACAAATCCAACATGTCTTCTTGTTATTGTTTTGATTACCTCTACCTCTTCCATTTCCTTGACCTTTACCTCTACCAAAACCTCTTCCTCTTGCATAATTTGCTTGAGTTGTTGATTCTTCTTCATCCTTTGCTTTGCCTTTATCTCCTTTCTTTTTGTTCTTCACATACATTGCAGAACTTTGACCTTTGTCTCCATCTGACTTCAAGTCTTGCTCAAATGTGAGCATCAATCCAAGTAATTGATTCAGTTCTGGCACATAATGATTTAATGAGAGTTCTGTTGAAAGTACAAAGGGCTTCCATCTCTCATCACCTCTTAACCCTGCAAGTAATTGTGCTATCAACCTATGATCTTCAATATCCTCATCAATAGATCCAAGGCTATCTGCCAAATCCTTCATCTTAGTGACATAATCACTAATGCTCTGATTTTGTTTTTTCTTGAATGTGGTGAACTCTGACCATAAGCTAGCTTTCCTAGCTTTAGTAGTGTTTTGGAAGTGATCTTCCAAAGCATTCCAAATATCTTCAGCTGTTTCTAAACCTCTGATATGTGGCAACAAATGATCTGTAATAGTGTTATATATATAAGCTCTTGCACTTGCATCTCTCTTCTGCCATAGCTTCAAAGCTTCTAGCTCTTCTTTCCTTGGATGACTTTCATCTTCAAATTTAGGCTTCTCTTCTTCACTTGTCACATATACCATTAAATCCTTACTCATAAGTAAGGCTTCCATCCTCATTACCCAAGCAGGATAGTTATCTCTGTCCAATTTGTCAATGGACACATGATCTGCCATGATATTCTTGCTTCTGCTTCAACCTGTAAGTATAAAGATAAAGAATGATACCTTTTGTAGACCTTTACCCTTGGAAGTAACTTCGAAATAATCTTCTGATGACTTTTGTTTGTTGAACACCTCAGCTACCACCTTCTTTGATAAAGAACTCTTCAAATCTTCTTGTATCTGCTTTTCCTTTACTCTCGAGGACCTTATCTGCTCTGATACCACTTGTTGGTGTGTGAAACACCACAAGAACCAAACTAATGTGGTATTAGAAGACCTCCATAACCACCATTAGCTTAGCAATACTCACATTGTGAGTCTCCATCTCTGAATTTAGTGAAAATCAAAATTTCACTTCACAGAAATCTGCGCCTTTTCTTCAAACCTTCAATCTGACCTGTATCAACTTGATCTTTGCAAATTCTTCTGATCAATTACTAAGAAAGGTTCTTGCTAATGTTCAGTAACATATAACAAGTAAAACTTTCAAGTAATAACTTCAAAATCATCTGATTTTGTACCAAACTTTTCACTATGTCTGAAAACTGGAATTTGACTTCATCGATTTGACATACCTTCACTCTTAAGCTGATTTCTCTGAGTATGCGTCCCGTTTCTTAAAGATCTTTTGACCAAAAGTAGTTGAGGATAGTAGCTTTAAAATGAGCTATCACTTACCAAAAACTTTACAGTATGCTTTGAGATCTGACCTTCAGAAGATCAGTCAAATGTGCGCCAGAAAAGTCGTAACTGTCAACTACCTTACATAGTCATATAGAATGACTTAGAACTCAATGTACAAGATGAATTGGACTCAATCCTTCTACACAAACATGTGTTGATTATCAGAGAAGATGTGTACAAAATGGCTTGGCCTAATTTTGCTCACAGCCATGGAAAACTCTCTCAGACTCAGAAGTTTTCTCTCACCATCTCTCTCAAAAATTACACGACTTTTCTCTACTCACTCAGATTACAAAATTGAGTTCTCTCATACATATTTTTGACTCAAATTAACTTATATACCTATGGTTTACATCCTTCTAGACTTGAACTCGTAAGTTCTGAAGATCAAATGAAAACTAGAATCTAATTTTGCACTAATTTACAATAGTGAAATTGTCCCTTCACTTAGGCTTGATTTTCTGTAAGTCTTTTCTTCACTTCTTCTTTCCTTCATCATATGTCTTCATATATCTTCATATATCCATGCCTAATTAGTGAGTGAAGCCCCAACAAGATAGAAATAGAGATAGAGATAGAGATAGAGATAGAGATAGAGATAGAGATAGAGATAGAGATAGAGATAGAGATAGAGATAGAGATAGAGATAGAGATAGAGATAGAGATAGAGATAGAGATAGAGATAGAGATAGAGATAGAGATAGAGATAGAGATAGAGATAGAGATAGAGATAGAGATAGAGATAGAGATAGAGATAGAGATAGAGATAGAGATAGAGATAGAGATAGAGATAGAGATAGAGATAGAGATAGAGATAGAGATAGAGATAGAGATAGAGATAGAGATAGAGATAGAGATAGAGATAGAGATAGAGATAGAGATAGAGATAGAGATAGAGATAGAGATAGAGATAGAGATAGAGATAGAGATAGAGATAGAGATAGAGATAGAGATAGAGATAGAGATAGAGATAGAGATAGAGATAGAGATAGAGATAGAGATAGAGATAGAGATAGATAGAGATAGAGATAGAGATAGAGATAGGGATAGAGATAGAGATAGAGATAGAGATAGAGATAGAGATAGAGATAGAGATAGAAAGAGATATAGAGATGGAGATAGAGATAGAGATAGAGATAGATAGATATATAGATAGATACATACACACACACACACACATATATATATATATATAGATAGAGATATAGAGATATAGAGATAAAGATAGATAGATATATAGATAGATAGATACATACACACACATATATATATATATATATATATATATATATATATATATATATATATATATATATATATATATATATATATATATATATATATATATATATATATATATATATATATAGATAGATAGATAGATAGATAGATAGATAGATAGATGAGAGAGAGAGAGGTTTTTGTTTTTGGACGGTTTTGTAGGGAGGATAGAGTAATACATAGTGTTTTGTATTTTTTCCTCTATTACAAGCTTCATCTTCATCTTCCTTCTCTGCACAAAGTGGTAAAAACAATGAGCTTCATCAAAGAAACAACTTGAGATTGGTATCAAAGGCCAAGGAGATATTTTACATGGGGTAACAATGCAAAAAAGAGTATAGAACATGCATCTATGTGCTAGAGACAAAGGGATAAAAAGATGCCCATGAGAGGACATAGAGTCCAAAATCTCGCTTTCCTCCTCTCCATCCCTAGGGTGATGACTAAATGATATTTTTGTTCTCTTTATAGGCCTATAAAAGCACTCAATTTTCATATCTTAAATATAATAATATGCACACTGTTGGAAGTCAATGTCCTCATTGGTCCAGCAATTAAATTCAACAATTGTATTTATATATAAATCTTCCAGGCAGATGGAATGCTAATATATAGATTCCATTCTATATACTTCTATGGAAGCGCCCGTGAGCTTTCCATAGAAGTATATAGAATGGAATCTATATATTAGCATTCCATCTGCCTGGAAGATTTATATATAAATACAATTGTTGAATTTAATTGCTGGACCAATGAGGACATTGACTTCCAACAATCCCTCCTTCAATGTCATATTGGTACAAGATTCAGTAACCTGCAAATCTTCTCATGACTATCTCTAGTCAATGCTTTGGTAAAAATATCTGCAACATTCTCACTAGAAGGAACATAAACTAGCTCAATGTGCTTCTTAGCTATCTGCTCTCGAATATAGTGGTAGTGTACCTCTATATGCTTTGTCCTTGCATGATGCACTGGATTTTTAGCTATAGCTATAGCACTCTGGCTATCTGAAAATATCTGAATGGGTTGATGTACTCTTACATCAAGATAACTGAAAATCTTCTGCAACCATACTGACTCTAGAGTAGCTGTAAATGCTGCACGATATTCAGCTTCACACGATGAAGTGGCAATAGTGGGTTGTCTCTTTGAATACCATGAGATAAGACAATCTCAAGATAAAAACAAAATCCACTAGTACTTCTTCTTGTGTCTCTATCACCTGCCCAATCAGAATCTGAAAATCCTTTTAGTAACAAATGTGTAGATTTCGAAAATACCATAGCATAATTTGAAGTTCCCTTCAAATAACGAAAGATCCGCTTTACTGCTTTGCAATGTAACATTGTCGGATTCTGCATGAACCTTGATACTTGAGAAACTGCAAACTGTATATCAGGACGTGTATTACAAAGATAAATCAAGCAACCTACTGCTTGACTATATAGAGTAGCATCAAATGGCTCTGCATCTGCTACCATTTGTAAAGACGTGTTCTGATCCATAGGTGTTTGCATAGGTTTAGAATCACCCATTTGAAACCTTTCCAAAAGTTTCTCAATGTACTTCTGCTGTGTCATGTAGATACACTCATCTTGAAACAGAAACTGAATCCCAAGATAATAATGTAGAATGCCTAAATCATTCACATCAAATGTTTGCTTCAATTCTTCTTTGAACATCTGCAAATCTTCATCTCTGGGACCTGTGACTATAATATCATCCACATAAATGATTGCTATAATCATCATACCTGTTTCAGCTTTGACATAAAGAGTTGGAGCTGCATCTGAGTTATGGAAACCAATGGATAAAAGATATGTATGTATCTTTTCATACCATGCTCTAGGTGCCTGTTTTAAACCATACAAAGCTTTTATAAGCTTACACACTAAGTGTTCTTTACCTGTCTCTTCAAAACCTTCTGGCTGCTGAATATACACATCCTCGTGTAAATCACCATTTAGAAAAGCAGTCTTAATGTCAAGCTGATATATATGCCAACCAAAATGTGCTGCTAGAGCAAGTACTGACCTAATAATAGTCATCCTAGACGTAGGAGCAAATGTCTCATCATAATCAATACCTTTTTGTTGTGCATATCCTTTGACAACCAACCTGGCCTTGTATCTATCAATAGTACCATCTGCTTTCCTTTTGATTTTAAAGATCCATTTAACACCTATAGCCTTCTTTCCTTCTGGTAACTCACATAGCTGCCAAGTTTGATTCTTATGAATAGAATCAATCTCTTCTTGCATAGCTTTTCTCCAAATAGGAATGTTAAGTGCATCTTTAACACACGCAGGTTCATCTTCAACAGTCGTAAGTGCCAAAATATCATGAATCTCGAAGTCTTTAGCAAAACTTACATGATCTTTTTGCTGTCTAGTTTGACTTCTTGTTCTTACATGATCTTGTTGTTGTTGTCTAGTCTGACTCCTTGTTCTTCCAGTAAAAGTCTTTATACCACTATCTTTCCAAGTCTGATATAACCACGTAGGTGTATCCTTGAATAGTGGTGAAACTCTTTCTGAACTTTCAGCTTCCACAGGTTCTGGAACTTGTCCTGTCGATGTACTAGGACTTTCTGGAACTTTAACTTCTTCCATTTCTGGAATCAAAGTCTCTTGTGGAACTGACTCTGTAGAAGGTTGTGAAATTCCTCTTTCTTCAATTTTTTCTTGAATACTAGGAATTTGAGGTTTAACTCCCTCTTGATATGGCTGAACATCTACATCCAAAATCTTTCTAAAAATTCCATAGTCATTTTCACTAATGAACTCCGGAATTTCTGCTTCTTTATCATAAACCTTATCTTCAGCAATATAAGCATTACGTGAAAGAATAACTTCACCTGTTTCTGGAACATAAAACCTGTATCCTTTGCTTTCAACAGGATATCCAATAAAAACAGCTTTCTTTGCCTTTACATCTAGTTTGCCTCGATCCTTTTTCTCAACATGTACATAAGAAAGTGATCCAAACACTTTGAAGTAACTCACATTAGGTTTTCTACCATAATAAGCTTCATACGGTGTGATTACCTTTAAAGCTTTTGTAGATGACCTGTTTAAAATGTGATTAGCTGTATGTACTGCATCAAACCAGAATTTTGGTGAAAGCCTCTTGGACGCCATCATGCTCCGCATCATTTCAACAAGTACTCTATTCTTTCTTTCTGCAACACCATTTTGCTGAGGAGTATAAGCAATAGTAAGATGTCGAGTAATACCTTTCTCATTGAGAAATGTCTGGAACTCATTTGACAAGTATTCTCCACCTCTATCACTTCTGAGAATCTGGACAGTTTCCTGACTTTCATTTTCAACCATAGCTACAAACTTCTTGAACATAGGAAAGACTTCTGACTTCGACTTAAGACCATAGATCCATGAGTATCTTGTAAAATCATCCACAAATAGGACAAAATACCTGAAACCCTGAATAGAGTCTGCTCTCATAGGTCCATTCACATCTGAATGAATAATCTGCAATTTCCTGGTAGCTGTAATATGACCATGTTTCTTGAAAGGTAGTTTATGCATCTTACCTTCAAGACAACCTTCACATATATCTGAATCATCAGGTAGCTTGAATGAGGGTAAACTCTCAACCATACCTCTATCTTTGATATTCTTGAGAGCTCCAAAACTGATATATCCAAATCTTTCATGCCATAGCTTCATATCTTCCACCGGTGACGAAGATTTGACTGCATATGCCTGACTGATTTTTGACAAAACAAAGACCCCTCCTTTATGCGTACCTTGTAAAAGACACTTGTCTTCTTTATGTGATAAGATCTTACAAAGATCTTTCTCAAATACAACTTTAAAACCATCACTTAAAAATGCAGATATAGATAACAGATTTATCTTCATTTCAGGTACATAAAGGACATCTGATATTTGAAAAGTACCACCTTCTCTTGACTTTAGGATTACTGTACCGATTCCCACAACATCCAAATCATTGCCATCTGCAATAGTAACTCTTCTACCTGAAGAATAGGAAAGAGAAGAAAATACATCTCTACAACCTGTCATATGCTTTGTAGCACCTGAGTCGAATATCCAAGGACTTGCTGAAAGAACTTGTAAAGCTGCTTGATCAAAAGCTACTTCCTCAATAGTGATACAGGCATAAGAATCACCTTGAGATTTCCCTTTTTTATCATCTTCTGCAACATTACCTGATGCCTTTTTCTTTTCTGCTGCAATCCTTTTATAACATTCTGACTGAATATGTCCACGTTTCTTGCAAAAAGAACATATTTTTACCTTCTTCTTAGAAGAATTCACTTTAGATGTCGTAGATATAGAATCTGAAGTAGAAGGTGAAAGGGACCTACTTTCCTTCTTGGATTGTTTTTCCTTCTTCTTATCCTTCTTCTTCTTACCCTTTGATGAAGATGAAAGTGCTTCTTCATTCTCTTCCATTCCCTTCAACTGATCTTCATCTTGAAGTAACAAGAACTCTAATTCTTCAAATGTAACCTCTCTATCTCTTGTGGTAAGAGTAAGAGTGGTTATGAAGGATCGATATGAAATAGGAAGTGAATTAATCAGCGTATTTACCATTTCTTCATCTGATATCTCAACTCCTACATTTAGAAGTTGATCTCTCAAGTCAACGAGTCTCGTAATGTGGGTTTGGATTGACTCACCAGCTTTCATCCTTGTATTTGCTAGTTGTCTCCTCAAGTGAGCTTTTCTAGCAGGATTTCTGCTCTGAAAAAGATTCTCAAGCTTTAACCAAGCTTGACTAGAACTTCTGCAAGATCTGATCTGTGGTAGAATATGCTTTTTGACGCTCATTGCTATGAATGAAAGTGCTAAAGCATCTCTAGCATCCCATCTTGCCTGATCTTCAGTAGGAGGAACTCTAGGTAAAGACCTAGCAGTGACTCTGGATGTCGAAGTGGTTACCTCTTCTTCTGTTGGTTCTGTAATAGCAATTCCAGTACCTCTTGAAGCTTCTGTAGACCCTTCTTCGCCTTCTCGTCTTGGTCTTGTTAAGGATCCCTTGACGATACTCCATAAATCCTTTGTCACTAACAAGTTCATCATCATGAAACTCCACATGGGATAATTAGAAGATCCATCTAACTTGTCTTCAATCTCAATTCTAATCTCACTCATCTTATCTTAAGTGTGTATGTCAATTATGTAGCTCTGATACCAAGTGTTGGAATTTGGGGCCCCAGGATCGTTCCAATACTAAAACCTCTTGAGCATACACAACTTAATTGACAAGATGATAAGTGAGATAGAGAAAGAAAGAGATCTTGAGACAAGGATAGGGAACGTAAGCTGGATGCTTACTTCACTAAAGATAATAGATGTCCAAATTACAACATGGGAGTACTACTCAACCATATAAAGTGGTGCACTCACTAATGGAAGAATAAGAAGATGATGATACAAGATTTAGATTATGTCGAAATAATCTAAGTGTGTGTGTGAAGAGAATGAAGCAACGAAGCTAACAAAATAGTGTAATGAAATTGTAAATCAACCACAAGGTTAACTCACAAAAGATAGTTACCACCACCTCGTAGAAGACTTCCTGCTGCAATGAGAGTAGCCTCTCCTTCACCACAACTTCACCTCCTTCAAGAGTGTGAGAACACTCTGTCTTCAAGAAGATCTCCAAGCTCTAGATCTTTGAGTGAGTGAATATACAATGAGCCAAGGCCTTGTTTATATAGTTTGTGAGTATCCTCCAAAAGCACAATCTAAAAGCTACGATCGTAGAACGATAACGAAAAAAAACAAACTCTTCCGCAGTCCGTGCGTATGCGTTTTCATCTAAACGCAAAAACATATCTTTATCGCAAACGGCGCCAGGACTCGAACTCGGGTGGATCGGATAAGCTTTTGAGGCTTTGGGCTAGACCAAGTCGCCCGTTTGCTTTGTTGTACAAAAGTCTACAAAGACTTTATTATATGTATTTCGCGCCCGTGAGCTTTCCATAGAAGTATATAGAATGGAATCTATATATTAGCATTCCATCTGCCTGGAAGATTTATATATAAATACAATTGTTGAATTTAATTGCTGGACCAATGAGGACATTGACTTCCAACAATCCCTCCTTCAATGTCATATTGGTACAAGATTCAGTAACCTGCAAATCTTCTCATGACTATCTCTAGTCAATGCTTTGGTAAAAATATCTGCAACATTCTCACTAGAAGGAACCTTACACATGACAAAGGAAATATAGGAATACCTGAAATAGGAATACCTATAGGTATGACTCTGTATTCTTTCACATATGGCTGAAAATAAGTCTTCATGTTTCATCACCTCCCTGGATGATTTAACACTAGTATCCAATATTCTTCAAAGTATATCAGACTTTATGAAATGTGGAACGTCTTCCTTCATAAATCTGATGTTCAGTGATCAATACCTGTATCTGAAACAAAATCTCTGAACCCTTTTTTATTAGCACTGCAGTTGCTAATAGCTTTTTACTGTAAGTCTTCAGCTTCCCATATTGTAGAATAAGGTTAGCTGATAATACCTTGCTGAAAGCATTTTAGGATTCATACCCTTCTGCACATAACAAGTATTTCTATCTCTTTGCAACACAAATCTGATAGAATCTGAATCTTTGACTTACTTCTCCAATGTTAAGAATCTTCACAAACAAAGGATAGACAACTGAATCATAAATACTCAAGATCATGCAAGATCTATCCAAGATCAATGATCTCTCCTGTGTAGAATCTGCTCTCATCAAACCTTCATGACTGAATGTTTGATTTACTTCCTTAATGTCTCCAAGTGTCCATGCTTCTCAAAAAGTTGTAAAACTTTTCTTCAAACAAATCCTTCAAGGAATCTGCAATTCCTACTTGAAACATAAGTGGACAAACTTCTCACCTTGAGAACTCCAAAAGCTGCAAGTTGATACTTCATAACTTTCATATTTTACCCGGGTGAAATGTGATAGTACCTGCTTGATTTTCTTTTGGCTAACTCCACTTCTTAATCAAGTGATAGGATATGATGGAACACCTTTTGGAATACAAACATGTATCAAAAAATCTAGACAATCATAGAAAGTAGATTCTTCAACTGACCTGTACATCAGCAAATCTGAATTTTCTGAAGTTTCTGAAAACACTGAGTATGAGGTAACCTTTTCCAAACATAAAACCTCAACCCAAGTCTTCAACATCTGCTACAGAAAACTCTTTTACCTCAAGAGTTAGATAAAGAAGAAATATACTTCTCTGCAACTTGTCATAAACCAAGTAGCTCTGTATTGACACTCCAAGAATTCTTTGAGGGAACATATAAGCTGCCTGCTCAAAAGCTTCAACTAAAACATAACTCATACATATATGAGTTAAAACATATATCTGCTGCTTTTCTTTCTCTCAATGCAATTCTTTGTCAAATCTACTAAATCATGACCAAGTGTAATGCAAAACAAGAAACTGCTTCTTCTTTAAACAAGATGTTCTCGTAGACTTGTCTTTGGATGTAGAGGATAAAATAGGAAAAGTATATGGAAAATATATGAGAAAAGGAAGCCTTACTTTTCTTTTGGAAATGATGGACTTTCTTCTTCTACATCTTTCTTCCACCTAACGATGTCAACATCTTCAAACTTCTCTTCCATACCTTTTGTTCTCTTCATCTTGAAGTAGCAAACACTCTTGACTTCTTCAAATGAACTTTTCTCTTCCTCTAATGTAAGAGTAAGAGATAAAACAAACATGGTATATAAATGGAAGTGAATATAGAAACATGTTTTACCATCTCCTCATATCTGTGAATCAAAATGTTGTTTCAAATGTCTGAAACGACTAAATTCACCAATCATTGTATGAATGATGAATTACCCTTCTAGAGTTACCTTCTCTAGATACATTTGTACCTTGATATCCAACCAACTTACAACAGAAAATTGGTTGAAAACAAAACTCATCTCATCTCTGCGCTTGTCTTCTTAGATGAACTTTCTTGCCATGAAAGAGATTTCTCAAAAACTCTCTAGAAAAACCTCTAGATACCTGTTTCGATGTAGCCTTTAACTTTCAAATGATGAAAGCGTATAAAAGCAATCCTTGAATTTCTTCAAATCTCTTCATAACTGCTCTTCTAAGATATGACCTGCAAATGATAATCTGATAGTAAACATTGATACCTTTGATTTGATGTTGATCTGATTCCTTCATCTTCTCTAAACCATTGTTCTTCCTTGAATTTGAAGTAGTCTTCTCTTCATCAAGTCTGGGTCTTCAAACAATACTTTTGTAAAGTATTTGAATACTCTTCCAAAAATATTCGGCTGCTAACAGATCATCAACTTCATACTCCACACTGATAAATACACATGTAACTGAATTGTCTAATTCTCAAATCTCTACACATCTAGATTAAGTGTGTATGTCAAATGTCAAATGTTAGAAGATGCTTTCAAATCATATGTTGTAAATCTGGAAGTCTAGGAACCTGGGATTATGAATGAGCCTTAATGCATTGATGCCAAAGATCTAAAGTTCTGAAACCAAAACCTTAGTGCTCTGATACCAAATGCATTAAGGTTTTGGTTTCAGAACTTTAGATCTTTGGCATCAATGCATTAAGGCTCATTCATAATCCCAGGTTCCTAGACTTCCAGATTTACAACATATGATTTGAAAGCATCTTCTAACATTTGACATTTGACATACACACTTAATTGACAAGATGATAAGTGAGATAGAGAAAGAAAGAGATCTTGAGACAAGGATAGGGAACGTAAGCTGGATGCTTACTTCACTAAAGATAATAGATGTCCAAATTACAACACACACACACACACATTGATCTATGAGGATTAGAATGAAAAGGAGCCATATCCACCCAATCCCAAGAACTAAAAGAAGTTCTCTTTCCATATAAACGCTCTTTTTAGAGAAGGTGGGTAGGGAGTCATTTGGAGGAGATGTAAGAGAAAAAAAATATATGGATATTAGCATGTTGTAGCACTACGTTGTTATGCATGAATCTCAAAAATGTGTATGGTTAAATGAAGATATGAGCCTTGCCACCGCTTGTCATTTTCTCCTTTTATTTCTTTTACTCTCCTAAAAAAAACCTCCTCCCTTTGAGGGAACATATCTTAGTACTTGAGGTCTTTTTCTCATAATCTTTGGCTCAAAATGCGTATGATGCAGGAACTAAAAATAAATCTTGGGATTCTTTTGTTTTTCTAGATCCGTGTGTGAGTTCTAATGGATTTCAGAAATGGTTTGTGAACAATAATAACTTGATAATCATGAAGGAAATTGAAGTGATTTAACTTAGAGGAAATTAAAGAAGATAAATACCAAGGATTTTGAATGTTTTTAGATCCAACAAAGATTTTTATAGGTCCTCTAATCGATTGAAAATAGGAATGTTTATAGTTTTGAGCCGATTTGTGGCTAGTCTATTAATATTTATAGCAATGTTCGTGTTTCAAAAGTTCTCTAGAACCAAGGAAACATTTTGGGTTTTTATTTTAGATATACGGATAAAAGTGTAGAGGTCCAAAGACTCTTTGAGAAGCATGGATGGACTCAAATTGTACATGAGACCACCTCAAGGCTATCTTCCTTGCTTCATTTAAGTTTTCTTGCTAGTTTTTTATTATAATTCCATACACATGCATGGTTTAAAGGCATATAAAAGAATGGGTATTTCCATGAAGGGTACGGAAGAATTTTGTTAGGCTTCTTTTAGCATGGAGGGCATGAAAGAAAGCATTTGCATACTGAGATGTGTTGGCCGCTACATGCATGCTTGATAGCATGAGTTGTTTAGCTTTTTAGGAATCATTCTTGATGTCCTTTGAACAATGGTAAACCGAATGCTGATATCTTCTTTGATCTAAAGGGATTGATGATTATCTCAATAAGTTGAGATCTTTTGGTATTGTAAATTCTTTCTCTTTTTTATTATGAACATGATTGCGTACACATGCATATGCTTGAATGCAAGAAAGAAGATGGAAGTGCACAAACGTGACATTATCATTTTCATTAGATTATGGATCATAAAATTTGATGATTATTTAATATTGGATGATGACATGGTAGCATGAACTTAGATTCTAGATGTTTATATTAAGGATTAAATGATGAAAGTATGAATGATGTGTTTGGGAGGAGACATAGGAAAAGATGGATGATTTTCCATTCTTTATTTTTAACAATATTATGTGAATATAAATGCTATTTCATTATGTACTTTCAAAGAAAATTAGGTATAAAGTCATAAACTGATCTTCTTTGCCTAGAATATGGACATTGCAGAGAGTCACCGAGCAACCGATCGCTTCTTCCAGTAGAGCTTGTTTCTATCTAATATGCTTCTGAAGTCTAATTTTCTTTCTGACAATCTATTAGAGCCTGTTGGAGTTGGGACAAGTAAAGAAGATGTGACCAATATGGACCGGCAATAGCGCTTGCACCAAGGAGACGCCCCACAAGTTTTGCTAACCTTTAGGTTGGTCAAGATTCCCTCATGAAGAATTTGCCATACGAGGTCAAAATTTTTGTTTTCTATGAGAGGGTGCTAGATAGCCATGAACTTCATATCCCACCGCAGTTGTGTCCACGACAGGCACCACTTCTTGTTGAGGTTGACCTGATAATCAATGTTTCCTTTGATATTCGGGATTTTTGTCAGGCAATTACCATTATGCCATCTAAGACCCAGAGGGCACAGTGAATCGTGTCCCATGAGAAGTTGGACTTTAAAGCGGTCCCAGGCAAGACATCTACTTTGTAAAATATTCCATTCTTCATAGGTAATGCTGACGCTAGGATCAATGTCCTCGAATTTGATCCATTGGTTGGTGTCTTGTTTCCAGAGATGATTCCATTTTTTGAAGCCCTTGTTCTAGAGCTCTTGGCACTTTGAATGATTCTATCGTTCCTGATGCCATGGATCGACAACCAGATAGAGTCATTCTGTCTGATACCAGCTGCCCACTTCCAATCTTCATTGAATCTTATGAAGCTTTTGACTTTATTCCAAATCTTCCATAGGGAGCACACTAGATTCGAGCCTTTTGGGGAAACCGGGATTGGGGAAAACAAAAGGTTTAGAATGTCAAGATTCTTCCAATTAGGGAATCCCACAAAAAGTCAACACATTTTTGTTTTTGAAGATCAATTTGGCCCACAAAGTCTCCCCATTGCACCACACGTTAATCATCCATTTTGCCACTAGTTTGTTAGCTACGGAGCCCATGTCCAAAATACCAAGGCCCCCACTATCCCTTTGGCTGGTGCACATGGACCATTTGATTTTAGGCAACCCCCTCCTGTTGTGTGTTGGAGATAGACGTCTGCGGAAGCACGCGAACATCACAAGGAAGAAGAAGAAGCTTGGAGCACAACACACAAGACTGAATGTATTACTAGAGAATGTACAAAGATAAGTAGCCCATTAGGGCAATAGGCGTATATACAAGCCGGGAGAAAAAAACCTCCTAAAGAGGGAAAAAAGTGCCCCGGTGGTCCTAGAGTGTTCACACACATCACTACCTAAATATATCAACAAATCCCCCCTGGGAGTGATGCGGTGAACAAGGAGCTGGCACTCATGTATAAGGAAGTGCCAAGCTATGTGGAAATCACTCCACAAAAGGAAGTAAGCCCAAAGCTTTGCGGAAAGCTTCAAACTTCTCCCTAGGCAGAGCCTTCGTGAAAAGGTCTGCAATGTTCTCCTGCGTGGGCACATATGCCAAGCTGATCTCCCCAGCAGAGAACCTCTCCCTGACATAGTGATAATGCACCTCAATGTGCTTAGTGCGAGCATGGAACACAGGGTTCCTCGCAACTGCCAATGCGCTCTGACTGTCAGTGAAGATGGTGGTGGCAGAAGACTGGCTAACACCCAAATCAGCCATAAGGCGTCTGAGCCACACACACTCAACAGTCGCTGTGAAAGCTGCCCTATACTCAGCCTCACAACTGGAAGTGGCCACAGTAGGCTGCTTCTTGCTCAACGAAGATATACATGAGCTACCAAGCATGAAGCAAAAACCACTGGTGGACACACGAGTGTCATAGCAACCAGCCCAATCTGAGTCAGAAAAAGCATGCAAATCTGGCGGTAGTGATCCCCCCTTGGGATAAAACAACCCAAGTAGCCGAGTACCACTCAAGTAGCGAAAGATGCGCTTAACCGCTTTCCAATGCGTGACTCCTGGGCAATGCATAAACCTGCTCATCTGTGAGACAGCAAACTGAATATCTGGCCGAGTAATGCATAAGTAAATCAAGCATCCAACAGCTTGCTGATAGAGAACAGCATCAAATGCATCTCTAGCATCATGAAGACTCAATCGTAAACCTGTCTCCATAGGAGTGGCAATAGGCTTACAGTCTTCAAGGCCAAAACGCTGCAATAATGTGTCAATATATTTCGTTTGACACAAAGCCATTCCACCATCAACGTGCATAAACTGAATGCCCAAATAGTGATGCAAATGCCCCAAATCAGACATCTCAAATGAGGCATGCAAATCAGCCTTAAAATCAGCAATATGTGTCTCAATAGGACCAGTGAGCAGCATGTCATCAACATAGACAACAATGATCAGAAGCACATCATTAGCACGCTTAACATATAAGGTGCTTTCAGTTGGACTATTCTCAAAACCATGTGCAATGAGATAGGCATGTATCTTCTCATACCAAGCACGTGGTGCTTGCTTTAAACCATATAATGCCTTCTTTAACTTGCAAACCTGGTTTTCATGCCCTTTCTGCACAAAGCCACGGGGTTGAAAAACATACACTTCTTCATGCAAGTCACCATTCAGAAATGCTGTTTTAATGTCCAACTGATGTACATTCCAACCATGATGGGCTGCAAGTGCACAAATGCTGCGAACAGTAGTCATACGGCATGTAGGTGCAAAGGTGTCATCAAAATCAATGCCTCTTTCCTGTGCATAACCCTTTGCAACAAGCCTAGCCTTATATGTGTCAACTGTACCATCAGGTCTACGCTTCAGCTTGTATATACCCACTTAGTGCCAATGGCCTTCTTGCCAGGAGGCAAGTCACATAAAGACCATGTACCATTCTTCATTATAGCATCATATTCAGATTGCATAGCAGCCATCCAATTTTCTGAATTTTGTGCTTCATCAAAAGAAACAGGCTCATTCTCATCACAGAGACTAGATGCAGCCATAGCATAGCAATCTGATGCAAAGGAGGCACTATGAGAGCCTGAACGAGTACGATATGACAAAGGTGCATCTAATTTGCTGTCACGCAAAGTCTGCACCAGCCATTTTGGCATAGTTTTTACCTGCTCAATATCAGCTCTCTCATCAACAAGTGCATCATGTAAATCTGGATCAGAAATGGAATGATCTGCATCATCATATGAAACCTGCAAAGGCTGAGAAGGTGCCTCATTAGGACCAGCACTAGCCTGTCCACCTGTAAAAAGAGGCATCAAAGTATCATACATGTCTTTGGAGCTAACAGATGTCTCCTTAGTACATGAAAGCAATGGCTGAATAGCATCTTCCACAAAGACAACATCACGGCTAACCAGAATGCGTTTAGTCTGTGGATGATACAGACGATAGCCTTTACTTTCAGAACTGTACCCAACAAAAATACATTTTACTACCTTATCATCCAATTTTCTGCGATGTTGTTCAGGCACTAATGCATATGCCAAACAACCAAAAACACGCAGATGAGCAACAGATGGCTTGCGGTCATGCCAAGCCTCATATGGAGTGATAGACTGCAACGATTTAGTGGGACACCTGTTCAGTACATATGCTGCACACATGACAGCCTCAAGCCAGAAACTATGTGGCAAAGCCTGACTTTTGACCATGCACCTCGCCATCTCCATGAGTGACCTGTTCTTTCGTTCAGCAACTCCATTCTGTTGAGGTGTATACGGCACTGTACATTGGTGTTTTATCCCACGTTCAGCCAGAAATGCATTAAAATCTGAAGACATATATTCCCCCCCTCGATCAGAACGGAGGGTGCCCATTTTACATGCTGACAGATTTTCAGCTAAAACCAAAAACTGTTTGAAGCACATGAACACTTCGGACTTTGCTTTGAGTGGATATACCCATGCATGCCTGGAAAAATCATCAATGAAAGTCACGAAGTAAAGGTGTTAGCAGCAGACAAGGGAGTCAACGACAATTTGGCAAGTAGGCCAATAATTTTCTTCATGGAGAAGCAATTATGAGCATTCACGTAGATCTAGCACTAAGGCAACCTTTAATTTTTCAAACCCTTACACCAATTAAAAGTGATTCTCATCACTAACAACCCTTGTAAATACCATGTTCACCTTTTTGTGGCTCCATTTTGTGCAAGCCGAGGAGTCCTCGAGCTTGAGGAGCCTTAAAAGTACCTACATATCAATTTTCGTATTTTTTAGACTCCGTTTAAGCCCTCAAATAAGCCCTGGAACCTAATTTTTAACTAGGCCGGACACTAGGTCTGGACAGGGCCAAAGCTAGTCAAAAACTATAAAAGGAGCTAGAGAGCTCATTTTTGGGGTTAGATTTTCATTGAAACAAACTTGTAAGAGCATTTTGAAAGTAATCTAAGAACTCCATTGCTGCTCACTCTTTGTCTTGCTGTGTGTGCGCGTGTGTGTGTATGTGTGTGCATTTTTGTGTGCTTCTCACTCACGCACTTGTGCCTCCACTTGCTCGAGGTCTTCATACCATCCTCACGTGTTCCCGGATTGACATTAAAGGAGGTGCTACTCATCACTGAGCTACACCAAATTTTGGCGCCGTTGCCGGGGATCGAGCTTCGAGGACGAGCGTGTGATGGTAAGACGTAGAGTTGACGCGTTGGAGTTGTAGGTATTTTCTTCACTTTCATCTATTTTCTTGTTTTTTCTTCACCACCATCATCACCATCTCCCACCTCCATCTCCATCATCGCGAAAATTTCTGTTTTTTGATCATATCACCATCTCCATCTCATTTCCCCCATTTCACTTGTGAGAGAGAGCCAGAGAGCGATATTGCGTGTGTGGTTTTTTGCATGTTTCTTGAGCATTTTGCAGGTACTTGCTGAATCATCATCCCCAGATCTCTGCGCAGGTACGAAACTCGTCGAATCTGTCTCGCAGTCGCCAGCCTCTGTCGATCGCGATTGACAGAAAATTCGATCATTTGGTAAAACAAAGCTCACCACTAGCACAAGCATGATGAGCACATCCCAAATCACCTAAAACAGTAGAAAAATTCCGTGTTTTTCTGTCAATCGCGACCGACAGCCTCTGTCAATCGCAACCGACAGACTCTGTCAATGGCGATTGATACCATCGATCGCGATCGACAGACTGCCACGTAGGATCCTGTCAATCGCGGTTGATACCGTCGATCGCGATTGACAGCCACGACCGACACCTCTGTCAATCGCGATTGACACCGTCAATCGCGATCGACTGAAATTCAACGATTGATTGACTTTTGCGCGTAGCCACGTGTCCATCGCGACTGATAGGCCCCCGATTGACTGAAATTTCGGTGAAAAATCCGGAAAACGTGTCAATCGCGATTGATACCGTCGATCGCGATTGACAGGCGCGACGGACACCTCTGTCAATCGCGATTGACAAGCTTTTCGGCCAAAAATTAAGGTTTGGTTTTTGTTCAAAATTGGGATAATTTTGGGGCAAAATAGTCAATCCATTAGCACTTTGGAGGTTCCTACACTTGTGATTGGGAGAAAATCCTAGGATCTGTCAGCCAGATTGAATCCTGTTTTAACCCCCTAAACCCTGAACAGTCATAACTTTTTCATACGAAATCCATTTTTTGAGCTCTAGGGCTTGTTGGAAAGCTCGTGGCTTTTTATAAAGATAATGCGTTGATTTTCAGATAGGGTATTTTGAAGTTGACCATACCTAGGGGGATCAAAGTAATAAAGGAGTCATGCACAATACGGCAACAAGGCCAGATCATTTTTTCCCATAGATTATGTACAACCCAAGTGATTTTAATCACTACACAAACATTGTAAATCCCGTTTTTGGTAGATTAGACTCCATTTTGTGCAAGCCGAGGAGTCCTCGAGCTTGAGGAGTATTAGAAGTACCATCGTACCAAATTTCATAATTTTTAGACTTCGTTTGAGCCCTCAAATAAGCCCTGGAACCTAATTTTTAACTAGGCCGGACACTAGGTCTGGACAGGGCCAAAAGCTAGTCAAAAACTATAAAAAGAGCTAGAGAGCTCATTTTTGAGGTTAGATTGTAATTGAAACGAACTTGTAAGAGCTTTTGAAAGTAATCTAAAGAACTCCTTGATCCTCTCTCTTTGTCTTGCCGTGTGTGCGCGTGTGTGTGTATGTGTGTGCATGTTTGTGTGCTTCTCACTCACGCACTTGTGCCGCCACTTGCTCGAGGTCTTCATACCATCCTCACGTCTTCCCGGATTGACATTAAAGGAGGTGCTACTCATCATTGAGCTACACCAAATTTTGGCGCCGTTGCCGGGGATCGAGCTTTGAGGACGAGCGTGTGATGGTAAGACGTAGAGTTGACGCGTTGGAGTTATAGGTATTTTCTTCACTCTCATCGATTTTCTTTTACTTTCTTCACCACCTTCATCACCATCATCATCATCACCATCTCCCACCTCCATCTCCATCATCGCGAAAATTTTCAGTTTTGATCATATCACCATCTCCACCTCATTTCCTCCATTCCACTTGTGAGAGAGAGCAAGAGAGCGAATTTGCATGTGCTGTTTTTGCTTGTTTTCTGAGCTATTTTGCAGGTTTTTGCTGTACCATCATCCCCAGCAGTGTGCGCAGGTACGACAGGCTCTGCACAGGTCCCGGGACGACAGCCTCTGTCTATCGCGACAGACAGAAAATCTTAACATTTTGTGAATGCATGTTTATCATTGTAACCTACACCTTGAGGGCACTCTAGATCACTAGAAGTTTTTCAAAAATTTGCATTTTTTCAGTCTATCGCGACAGACACCGTCTATCGCGACAGACCGAATTTCGCGACAGACACCGTCTATCCCGACAGACACCGTCTATCGCGACAGACCGAATTTCACGACAGACAGCGTCTATCGCGACAGACACCGTCTATCGCGACAGACAGAAATCCACGACAGACAGCGTCTATCGCGACAGACACCGTCTATCGCGACAGACAGAAATCCACGACAGACAGCGTCTATCGCGACAGACACCGTCTATCGCGACAGACACCGTCTATCGCGACAGACAGAAATCCACGACAGACAGCATCTATCGCGACAGACACCGTCTATCGCGACAGACAGAAATCCGCGACAGACACCGTCTATCGCGACAGACACCGTCTATCGCGACAGACAGAAATCCACGATAGATAGCGTCTATCGCGACAGACAGAAATCCGCGACAGACACCGTCTATCGCGACAGACAGAAATCCGCGACAGACACCGTCTATCGCGACAGACACCGTCTATCGCGACAGACAGAAATCCGCGACAGACACCGTCTATCGCGACAGACAGCCCCCACGATAGATTGTGTCTATCGCGACAGACACCGTCTATCGCGATAGACAGGCATTTTCGGCAAAAAATTAAGGAGTGAATTTTTGGAAATTTAGGCTAAATTTTGGGCATATTTGCACTTTCATGTACTCATCTATTTACGAAGGCCTTAGAAAATGCATTAAAACCCCCGAAAGGTTCTGTTTGTCTAGTTAACCCCCTAAACCCTGAACGGTCATAACTTTTTCATACGAAATCCATTTTCTGAGCTCTAGGGCTTGTCGGAAAGCTTGTGACATATACTACACGCCCTCAACTGTTTTTTATAAGAATAACGCGTTGATTTTCAGATAGGATATTTGGAAGTTGACACACTGAGGGGTAGGAACACCAAGGGAGCTCCAGAGTAAATTTCTCACAATGCAAAAGGGGGAACAAGGGTCATTAAAAAAGTGTCTGAAATAAATTGTCTGTCAATTGAAAGATCTACTTGGAGCTAATCTTGGGATTTATGCAGGCCTATTGAGAAACAATTGAGAGCATCCAAGCAAGGGTGTTGCGCACGCTTGAGAATCAACTTCTCGAGCACTAAAGAGCAAGGTTCGGCAACAAAGGTCGGAATATTCTCAACTCCTCTTCGTCAATTCCTAGCTTAGGCTAAGAACGATTAGAAGTAGGAGTAAGTCAGGGCGACGATAGGCCACTATCAAGTTGAAGACTACCTAAAAACTCAAGTTCAAGCTAAAAACTTAACCTCTGTACTGTCGACAACATAAAGGAAAGAACCTAACGTGGAACGATCAACCTGAAAGTAAGAAGAACATTCAAGTATTCCTGACGACGTAATAGCAGACAAGACTTGAAACACGAGGAATAACTAAAAAGAATCAAGTGACTGGTACCAATTGATCGGCAACGAGGTTGTACTCTGGGCAAAGAATTGGGCTAATCAGTTAGGCATATGAACCTTAGATCAGGACGACACCTAGTAAGAGAGAGACAAAGCCTTAGGTCTTCAGAGGCTAGTGTCAATCACACTGCAAGGTCTTGGACTCAGCAGTTGAGTCGCCACTCTCATTACCCTAGCTCTGATACCAGTGAGTCAGAGATGTCTCAAGGCATGGACAGGCCTACGGGAAGTTCAGGTGTGCCTTACTTGTACAGGGTAGAAGGCCCTTACAAAACACAGTTGGAATACCTTAGGACCAACCGATTAGGTGCTAGCATCTATGAGGACGGCCTAGGAAGATCTGTGGTCCAGATTAAAAACCCTGACCAATCCATAGGACTAGAGCACCCAGCTGTCAAGTTTGAAAACGGTGCATACCTGGACAAGGAAGGAACCATATACGTAGTCACCAGTCATCCAGATAGGACAGATGAATTTGGAAATGTAATTTCAGAAGCGGACTTAGGTGACTTGGAACAAGGAAACATGGGAGTGGAACCTAGAACCCCTCGCGGTAAATCAGTTCTCACTAGGATTATCACGCCTGAGTGGGTCCCCCAAGATAACAAGTGCATAGATTTGCTTCTCAATCGAGAAACGGACGAAGCCTTTTGGAGATATAAACCGGATCACCCAACTGATATAGGAACAATCATGATCTATGAGTTTAAGGATCCGGATAGCCCAAGCAGAGTGACCTACTTAGATCATGCTTCAGAACGGATCTTTGTGGTGACAGAAAATGATAGGCATGCCTACACTTGGAAGGGCGAATTTATTTTCCCCCAACCAAGATCAAATGTATCCTATGGTCACCCTGGGGCTGGAACTTCCCAAGCTCATGGTACGCAAAGAGATAGAAGTAGGGATAGACCAGAAGTAAGTTTTGCAAACCCAGTGGGCAGAGAAAGAACGAGAACCGAGACGAATAGGGTAGAACCCGAGATGCATAGAGCCCACAGGAACCAAAGAAATGTAGATGGATTCCCTCTGCCGAGACCTAGAGAGCACACAAGAACTTTGAGACCCACCCAGCTAGTTAAGTCCATGAAGAATTACTTTGACGGCACAGGAGATCCCTATGATCATGTGGCAGAGTTCAAGCAAGTCTTGAGAGCTGAACAAGTGGAGGATCTGTTCACGCAGTACAATGCCTTCGGTCTAACCCTTAGGAACACAACACTTACGTGGTTTCAGCCATTAGATGAACGCCAGTTCAGGAGCATAGATCAACTCCTAGAGGCATTCATTGTAGAGTTCTCTAAGAGCGGCATAAGACACAACACCTCCTCACTGATTCACAGCTTCAAGCAAACCCCTCAAGAGACTGTGAGACTTGCAGGAAGAAGATTTAGACAATATCTTGAAAGGTGCCCTATTTCGGAGCTACCCACATCTGCTAAACAAGTAGCCTTATTTCTTGACGGATTGCTGAGCCCAAAATTGAGATCCTATGTGTATCTGAAAGACCCTAGGACTATAGAAGAATGTGTACGTATGTGCATTGACATTGAAGATAACCTAGGAGAAGAGCTAGAGTTGTCCAAAATTTACAAAGATTCAGATAGTGCATCTAGCCACTCTTCCACGCAGTCCACATCAATTGAGGAACTTGCCGAAAAAGTAGCTCAGAAATTAGGTGTAACTAGCAAACAAATCCCAAGGTTTGCCCCAGTGAAAAGATGCTATACATGCGGTGGTGACCACATGGCGAATGTCTGCCCTATTATGGCTCAACCCCAAGTAAACCCTAGTAGCCAGTACTGCACCATAGAACGGAGATACACCAACCACACCGCACAAGATTGCCCATACAACAAGCAGGCTGTTAGGCAACCCTACCCTCAGCACTACCAACAAGGCAGATACCAGAACCAGTACCCTCCACAACCATATGGCAGGCCACAACAAAATTTCCAACCTCAATATCAAAACCAACAAAGGCCTCAACCTGTGCTAGCACAACAAACCCCAGCCCCAGCTAATGTGATTCCGGTAAAGTATGCTGTTGCAGAAGAAAACCTGAATAGAGCTATAGTCCCTGTAACATCCTTGATCTCTGAAAATGACCCAAGTGATCATAGCTTTGATTCTACCCATGTGGATAGCCCCCAGGCTTACTACATGCAGTCTCCAGAACATGGTGAGTCCTACTATAGTGAAGAGCTGAACGAACCTAGTTGGGAATCAGATTACACGAACGTCATGTATGCAAACCCCAATCCTAGGCCTCAATCTAGGCAAGTAAGACCCCCATTCCCAAGAGGACCGTGCTACAGATGCCAAGGAGATCACCTCATTCGTGATTGTCCCTTGCCTCCGCCCACACAACCTCAGTCCTTGACTATCCAAGGCTTTTGCCAAGATTGCGGAAAAGAGCATCTCTTACGAGATTGCCCAAAGAACCCCAATAGCATGCCAAAAATCACCCCTATCAACGTTGTTGGGTTAGTGGTAGACTCCTCAGGAAGTGTCACTTCCACTGCACCAATACAGGCAGTCACTAGGGCTCAGGCACTGCAACAAAACCAAGGGGTAGGCCAGGAAAAGACCCCAGATGCTAGCGATACGGAGAGCCAAAATAAAAAGAGAACGAGAGCTTGGAAAGATAGCCGAGAACGCATGAAAAGGCAATGGGCAAAGAAGATGAGTGAACTTGAGGAAAGTCTACGAGAAATCAAGGCTAAAATCATAGAGATCACATCTCAACCGCACTCTCACACATTCCCACCGCTACCATCCCCATCACCCTCCATCCCTTCACCCTCTAAGACAGCCCACGTAACCCACCCACCACCCCAAACAGGATCGGTATTAGCTGATCCCACTCCCGAAGACATAGACATGATGCTTAAAGCATATCAGGCCAGAATCCAAGAAGGGCCAAACGTCACGGATCATGACAAGTGCTATCCTAGAGCTGACCTAGAGATAGAAAGAACCAAACTATGCGCGAAAATGGTCGCATTGGCTCAGACTATGTTTGAAGCCAGTCGCCTTTTCAATTACTCAGGCTCAACCAAAACGCAATTACATTTGGATGGATTCCTAGAGAAGTTAGAGAGGATAATTGCAAGATCTGAAAAGGAAGAAAAAAATCAAGACCAAGAAAAAGCAAGCAAAAACAGGAATCATTCCCAATCAGAAGTGTATGTGGCCAATGCCCCTAAACCGGACAACTTCCCCTCCTTAGAAAGAATAGAGAGGCTAATAGCACAGCCAGAAAAGGAACCTACCCCTCAAAGGAAGGAAAGGGCAAGAGAACGGATAAGCCAACCTCTTCAGGAAGCCCGTGGGCCTCCTCAAGAAGCTTATCTTCCCCCCCAAAAGGCAGATGAGCCTCCCTCGAAAGCTCAAGTACCTCCACAGGTTGCCTACATTCCTTCTCAGGGAGTGTATGAGCCTGCTCGGAAAAGTAATAGAATAAGTAACCTTCCCCAAGAAGCTTGTGCTCTAGTCATTTGCGAGAACGAGGAGAGAGCCAACAATAGAACCAGCCCTCCTTCACAGGTTGCTTATGCGCCCAATTCTACGGAGCCAGACACTTCTTCTTCTATGACTCGGTTTGCGCCAGACTTCCTACGAGAGATTCAAGAAGACAAATGGGATAACGAAAGCGAGGTCGCCCCTCCTTTTGAACTTGTGGACGATGCACACGACCAATTCCCACAAGACATCCCATCTATTTACGGGGAGCATGAGAGTGTTCAGTCTCACGAGAGATTAGACTTTGATTCGAATTCCATACAAGAGCTACCCAACTTCACAGGCCCATGGGAAGCAAAGTCCACATGTATGAGAGCACCCACAGTCATGGTAAGGAACGACGACTCAGTCATACCTAGGAACACGGAGGTAGTAAAGAACACCGAGGTGCATTGCGATCTCACTTTGGAAAAACTGCCTGAGGATAGACTAAACGCGCGGAAATGTGCAGCCAGTCGAGTAACTGAAGTTGCAAAACCTCATTCCCGGGTAGGATCCCATAGGACAGTGCCAGAAATTCCCTTGGATAAGATAGGGGATATGTGTGAAGGCGAAGAAGGGAACACCTATCTTCCCATCACCTACCAGGACTACACCACGAAGGCAATTTTGGACTCAGGTGCAGGAGTTGCAATTGCCACTACCTCCTTATGGAAGCGTTGGGGCAAGCCAGCTCTCAGGCCAACAAGAATGAAATTGCAAATGGCCGATGGTCACATAGAGAGACCCCTAGGATTGCTGGAAGGAATAACTCTCACCACTTGTGGTGTCGAGTTTGAACATACCTTTGCCATATGTGACTTCAGCAAAAATCATGCCTATGAGATGATTTTAGGAAGACCATTCATGCGACAGTTGCAAGTGGTACAGGATTGGGGGACCAATTCTTTGTACCTGCAGCACTTAGGTGTTACAACCAAAGTCAATCTCAAAGATTATTCTCACAGAGATGTCCCTCCTATCCAATGGAATCCCATCCATAGAGCCAAAGATGATACAGAATCGGTGCATTCCATAGGGTCTGGATCCTCATGGATGCATGAAGATACTCACTTATGGATGTGCAAGGTAGCAGTAGAAGAAGAGAAGAGAGAGAAAGCCAGAGAGGTAGGTGCGAAAGAAACCCATAGATCAATCCAAGACCCAGCCTATGCACCAGTAGTTTTTCCAGACGAGGAATTTGAACCCCATGGCTGGGCGGAAATTTTAGCAACAATGGACGTAGCCATCAATGAAGAACAATGGACACCTCACTGTGATGAGGATGGCTATGATATTTCAGTCTTCTCCATAGAGCCAATCAGGGGAGAGGCAGTTCTAGAAGAATGCGAACCTAGCCCCGATGCATTTGAGGATGCAAGTGACTCCGATCTAGAGTCAATCATTATGGACCCACCATTTGCATCAGATGAAGAATATCTCCAGGAAGTGGAATTTCAACCTCAGAATCATGGAGAGGTTACAACTAATGTAAGATTAACAACACATGTGACCCCGAAGGAAGAAGGAAAGAAACGAAAAAAGAGAGAAGCCGCACCAGACGAGAAAGAATCTTTGTTTGAGGTCCCAGAAAATTTTAAGAAGTATGAGATAGATGACAGGAGAGTCATGATAAGAATGCCTAAACGGGAGGCACAATCAGGAGAGGCCTATGATAACAAAGAAACCACCAAGAAAATAGTAGTGGCCATAGAAGAAGGAGAGGAGAGATGCACGTATATAGGCC
Organism: Ceratopteris richardii; assembly: GCA_020310875.1. Lineage (NCBI taxonomy): Eukaryota > Viridiplantae > Streptophyta > Polypodiopsida > Polypodiales > Pteridaceae > Ceratopteris > Ceratopteris richardii. Next base: position 105,551,886 of record CM035418.1, read on the forward strand.
ATGACCTGACAGAAGAAGAAGAGCACGAATTGATTGCCTTGCTAAGAGAATACAGAGATGTATTCGCTTGGAGTTACAAGGATTTGAAAGGTGTTGACCCTGACATATGTTCACACACCATCCCCATGACCTCAGATGCCAAACCCTCTAAGCAAAAGCCTTATACATATAACGATAATTACGCTGCTAAGATCAAAGAAGAGATAGATAGACTGGTTGAAGCTGGATTTATCTACAAAATTGAGCACACTGAATGGGTGTCCCCCATCGTAGTGGTGCCCAAGAAGAATGGCAAGCTGCGTGTGTGCATTAACTTGAAAAAGGTTAATGCCGCCACGATTCGAGATAACTATCCGCTTCCCATCACAGAACATCTCTTAGAAAGAGTGGCAGGCAAGGAAGTGTACAGCTTCCTTGATGGATTTTCTGGCTACAATCAAGTAGCCATAGCTCCAGAGGATCAGCATAAGACGGCCTTTGCCACAGAATGGGGCATTTTTGCTTTTAGAGTAATGCCATTTGGGCTTACCAACGCACCAGCTACCTTCCAGAGACTGATGTGCCATGTGTTTAAGGAGTTCCTAAGGAAGAGTTTAGAAGTCTATGTTGATGATCTTTGTGCTCATTCCAACGTTAGACAAACCCATATTCCTGAACTCAGACAAATCTTTGACAAATGTAGAGAATATCAAGTCTGCCTAAACCCAGAAAAGTGCGTTTTTATGGTCAGGCAAGGCAAGATTCTAGGACACATAGTGTCAAAGAATGGCATATCTACCGACGAAGAGAAAGTGAGAGCCATAGCAGAGCTACCTAGGCCAAAGAATGTCAAGGAAGTACAAGCTTTCATGGGGCATTGCGGTTATTATCGACGATTTATACACATGTATGCTGTCATTGCAAAGCCCATGTACGGACTTCTGACTAACTTTGAGTGGACGGATGAATGCGAGAATTCCTTCCAGGAGCTTAAACGAAGATTGTGTTCAGCACCAATCTTGACCACACCAGATTGGAATAAGCCATTCCATGTTCATGTTGATGCATCCAATTATGCTATAGGATGTGTGCTTGCACAACCTACTGGTGAAGGTAATATGGATCTTCCAATTGCCTATGCCAGTAGACAATTGAATGCGGCTGAACGGAATTACACCACTACAGAGCGCGAAGGATTAGGCATGGTATATGCAGTCAAGAAATTTAGACACTATTTGCTTGCAAATAAGTTTAAATTTTTTACTGATCATCAGGCATTGTTATATCTTGTAAACAAGCCATGCAATACAGGAAGATTAGTGAGATGGTTTCTCTTGCTAATGGAATATGATTTTGAGGTTGTGGTAAGGAAAGGGAGGACTCACTTGAGAGCAGATCACCTCTCTAGGCTCACATCGGGAGAAGCCCCACAAGGAGTGTCAGATGACCTTCCTGATGCTTACTTGTTTAATTTGGAAGTTGTACCGCATTGGGCTAAGCCATTGGTACCAGTATTGACATACGGGCCTAATCATCCAGTCGTAAACACACGGAATAGAGAGATCGTAAAAGCCCAAAAGTACCATATCATGGCAGGAAGCATGTACAAGCACACAGATCAAGGGATCTTGGCTTGTTGCGTAGAAGAGGATGAGTACGCTAAATGGTTGCAATTAGCACATGTAGGTGCGTTAGAGCAACACCATTCAAAGCAAAGAACTTTGCAGACTCTAAAGAGATTCGGAGTGCATTGGCCAACTATGGAAGCTGATGTCCAAAAGTTGTGCAAGGAATGCCCAATCTGTTGCACTAAACCACGTGTGGAACATGCCACTCTCTATCAAGTATCCATTGTGCCAGATTGGAGTGATCCTCTAGTATCATTCTTGCGGACAAACACATTTCCCCCAGACATGACTCTAGCTAGGAAAAGGAGTTTAGAACAAGAAGCCCAGGATTACTCACTCATCGGTAATAATCTATATAAGCGCGGTAAAGATGGTTACCTGAGACTATGTGTCCACGAAAGTGAATATCTGAAGATCTTGGAAACAGCTCACCAAGGTGTAGCAGGAGGACACTTTGGACCAGATCGGGTGATCAAGGCGATATTATTTGCGGGCTTCTGGTGGCCTACCCTTCACATGGATGCACATACCTATGTGAAACGGTGTGATGTCTGTCAGAGGACTCAGTATCCTATACGCAAAGATGAGATGCCACTGAAACCTATGATGGGAGGACGTGCATTCTCTAAGTGGGGAATAGACTTCGTAGGTCCTATTAATCCCCCAGCTAAGGGTTCTCATGCGGAATACATCATTGTGGCAACAGATTATCTCACCAAGTGGGTTGAGGTAAAAGCTACAACCAAGAACGATGCTCAAACAACTGCCAAATTCTTGTTTGAGAATGTATTCACGAGATATGGGCTACCCATAGAGCTTGTAAGTGATAGAGGCACTCATTTCTTGAACGAAGTGATTGAAAATCTACTCCAAGAATTCTTGGTAATACACAAGAAGTCTGCCCCTTATCACCCTCAAGCTAATGGACAAGCTGAGAGTACTAATAAGATTTTATGCAATGTACTGATGAAATTAGTGAACACTAAACGCTCTGATTGGGACAAACAGCTACACCATGCTGTTTGGGCATACCGAGTTGCCTACAAAACGGTACTCCAAGCCACCCCCTTTCAGATGGTATTCGGTCAAAACGCTGTGTTACCTTTGGACTTCTTGATCCCTACATTGAAAGTAGCACAAGAGCACGAATGGACAGGTCATGATCTCTCCTCTAGGATCTTTGACCTTGAACGATTAGGGGAAACAAGACTGAGAGCCGTTGCCGGAATATATGCAGCCAAGAAGAGACAGAAGGCATATTTTGATGCCCATGTGAAGAATAAGGGCTTGAAAGCAGGAGATCTAGTTTTAGTCTATACACTGAAACAACACGCAAGGAAACTAGAAAAGAGAGGCTACGGACCTATGATTATCAATAGGATCTCCACGAGTGGAGCAGTACAATTAGCCACGCTAGAAGGTGATGTTCTCCCAAACTATATTAGCGGATGCAGAGTCAAGTTGTATCAAGAACCCCTCACGGAGGAAATGCTCAGTCGACTCAACACTGCTAAAAAACGCAAAGAGGAAGAAAAGCGAGTTAGAGAAGAAGCTCAAGCTGAAGCTTTAGAACGCATCAGAAGGATGAAATTACGAAGGCAAGGTAGAGATCAGCCTGGAGCGAATGACTATGCAGACCAAGGATTTCCTATGGCCATGTGTGAAGTTGCAGGAACAAGCTCGCAAAGGATAATTGATAGACGTCCTTTCGTAACCTTAGATATAGGACAAGGAAAGAGTGCAAGGACCGTAAGAGCCTTGATTGACTCAGGTGCAGCCACTAGTGCTGTTAAATTGTCTTACTGCCAAGAATTACAATTGACTGTCAATCCTGTGGAAGCATATCTCATAGGATTGGGAGGCGTGGAAACCCCTTGCATGGGCGAGGTGGAACTTCCCCTCTACATTCACGATGAGGCAATGACCGTTAAAGTACTAGTGTGTCAAGATGAGGATCTCACTGAACCTCTCGTCTTGGGTCAGGATTGGATCTATGACCAAGCAGTCAATCTAAACCTAAGAAGTGGACTTCTCCAGGTTTGGCTCAATCATAGTCGAGTCACAGTAGAATTAGACAATGGAGCACTCAAGGAGCTAGGAAAGGCACAGACTCCTGGTCCTTCCAGGGGTACACATGAAGATGACCATGCTGTTCTTGTTCAAAACCCTGTGTTGCAGAGGAATGATATTTGCAAAAAAGGAGTCAGGGATGCAACGGAACTCCCTTTTTTTCCAAAGGCCAGAAAGAGGCAGCAACCAAAGGCGGATCACAAGCAGAAGAAGCCGAGTACTACCTATGTCCGAGATCAAAAGTACCTGCGCAGCAGAATGTCCCAGAAAATAAACCAGGTGTGGGTGCGGAAAGGCGAACGACCGGGTGCACCACCGTCAACTACACGGGCAAAGCCTCTTATTAGTAACCAACAACACGACGCTAATAAGAAGTCTGTCAGAAATTCTTTTGCTAAAGTAAAATCTATTTGGGTGCCCAAGAAGTCGATGAAGGCAAGCCCACAATCTAGACAAATTTGGGTGCCTAAGGCTTGCTTGAGGGCACAAGTAGTTACACCAAGGCCACAACCTATGCAGCATAACCCATCTACGAGTACAACCAGTATTCCCTCGTGCTCAACACTTAGGAACACACCAAGACCCATGAGCATGCATGTAATCACTTATAAGTGGGTCCCTAAAAGGCCCCACTCCCAAACAGCGACACCGACACAGCTCTCTGGAGTCTCTACGAAACCGAAAGCAAAGCCCATCCACTGCATTTGGCAGTCTAAGATCTGTAATAAACCCCCCGACCCGATTTGCAAATTCACCCCACTTACTAACGGCATTAGTCTCCTAGGAATACACAAACGTTAACTACACTCACTGTCTTCGTGCACTTACTAACCACTAACTCACCATCTACCTCATGTTAATGTTGTAACGGGGACAACAACGGATTTATTTTGTCCATTACGATGTTAACACATGATTCTATATTCTCACAGAATCAGGAAGCAAGAAGAAAAATGGCAGAAGCGACAGGTTCGGGCTCACAAGTAGGGATACTCACTGCAGGGATTGATGTGGATAGCCTACCTGTGGATGTGCCCCCGACTGAACGACCAGTGGAGATGCAACACCTCCAGCAACTCCCGGTGCCAGATCCCCCTACAGGAATCACGGAAAGAGTTCATGCGAATTCTCATTGGTTCAATGGCATGCCCGGTCCATTAGGTGAGGCCAAGTATATCTGGGAGTCTAAATGCGAGTATGACAGATCATGGGTGCGATTCCAATTTTTCTCCAAGGAGTTCGAGACTTTACAGAACACCGAAGATCTACAGACCATATGGCAACGAGCAGGGTTGGCGGAATATTTTGAAGCCCCACTACCTAAACCCGACCTCCTCCGATGTTACTATCTGGTCTCTACATTACAAGCTCATGAAGATAAGGACCAACCCGGATCATTTGTTCTCCCCTCATTGCTGGGCAACAACGAGTTGAAGAGGTTTGAACTTACTGTGGAGCTGGTGAGTGATGCTTTAAATATGCATGGCACGCATGTGCCCTCAGAAAAGGATGCTCTCGTTCCCAACAACATGAAGGACAGGAAAGTAGTGAAGCTGAAAGACATGGCAGCCCTCACCCCAAATGTATCCATCCCTCTCCGCATGTGCATGCAACATTTCGCCTTCCCCGGTCAAGACCGATTCACGCAACCACACAAGAAGATCTGGTTTGCTCTCTACTTGGCGGAAGCAGGTGCGCTACCTATTAAGCTACCAGTGTGGATTATAGATCAGTTGTATGAAGCGAACAAACGGGCTTCTAGGAAATTAGTGGTGAACGGATGCTGTGCACTCACACGCATCATTTACCGATGCTTGGCATATGATGTCCCCATTGAGCGTGCCTTAACTTGGGCACAATTACAAATGTTTAAAAGGCTCAAGACATCCACACATCAGTCCAAGCGCATGAGGGGCGCGATTCCGTGTGTCCAGACAAGGGAAGTCCTGACTACGCCTGAGGCATCACCATTAAGAGAGGGCACTGTACCTCCTTTTACCATTAGGATACCCAGGTCGGAATCTGACACTACGACACAACCCACCCCATCGGCTCCTCCGGTTACACCTGAATTCGAGTTTGCTGCCACTGGAGAGGCTGAAGGACTGGACCCCCAGGATTTCGAAGCATTCCTACAAAGCACACAATTCTCTGATGTGGAGTTTTATTCAGAGGCAGAGGAGCAGGGCACATCCTCACGGAGAAGAAGAAAGTCTACAGACGGTAGACATGTCCATTGGAGTGACGCTCAGCAAAGCCAACAACACGGACACCCGGAAGAAGAAGAAGCATATGAAGAAGAGACCACTGAAGCCCCAGCATATACAGCAGAACTCCGAAGGCTGTATCAGATTATGGAAAGAGTGCGATCGCAGCAGTTACTCACTGAACAGAGCAGCAGAGTACTTATGACTCAGTTGTTGGAAGAAGCGGGAGTTGACTCAGAGTACAGGGAAGGTCTCTTATTGATGGCAGAAACATATGGAGTTGTAGAAGCTGTGCGCACTGCCATTCAGAGGCCTTCAGTTCAATATGACCCACGAAGGTTCTAGACACGACCTCGCTCAGGTAAAAATATCCAAATTCCCGTTACAGTTGCAGAAGAGCCCACTACTACACCAACCTCCCAAACAGCTAGTCAACAGCACCCCGCCACCCATGAGGAGTCCACCGAACCACTACCATCCACTCCCCCACCATCACCTCCTAGAAGAGAAACAGTGGAAACCACATTGACTGCTCAACCCACCGACCCCACCTTCACCTTCCGTACTCCGATCTCCAGTGCCACCCTATTCTCTACCACTGATAACCCGGTCTTTGACGCAAACCCCATCACTACACCACCCACCGAAACCATTCCCGAGCCTACCCTAGGACAACCATCCCCAATGCCTTCAGCCACCGGTCATCCTGACCCCAGATCCACATTCATGGGCTTCCCTGCTACCACGCAACCCTTTCAGCCCTCCTCAAATTTACGACCCCAACCCCCGATATCCCTCTCTCCATTTCTACAATCCCTCCAGGACATCTTTGCTAGGGCTTTTCAACCAGGCCCTCAACCATTCCCTGTCTTTTCAGCTCCCCACCCCACGTCACATCTATTCACCACTTCCACACACACACCACCTACCATACCAATATATATGGCAGGCCCCACACTAACACCCACTCCTGAAGGTATGGACATTTCACCACCCACGGCACCTCCACCCACGGTTTCACCTCCTCCCATTCCCCCTCCACCAATTTCACCCACACACACAACTTTCGTAGACACATCATTCACTGTCTCCCTTCCCCAATTCCCTTCCCATGCATCTTCCACAGTAAACACCCCCCACTCATCTATAGGTAATGCATTGGACACCATGTTGGCTTGTATATCAAATTTAAGAACAGATTACATTCAGCTCTAGCAACAAAACGCACGCCTGCAAGAGCACTCAGCGACACTACAGCTCCGCCTTGCGGTACTAGAAGAGGAGAATGCTCGCCTCCACACACAGTTCCAAACCCTCCAAGACGCCCATAATATATTGGAAGTACAGCTACAGAACGTAGATCAGGAAGCAGTGCAGGTGGTAGAAAGTCACCTACGGACACAACTGGAACGCAACTCAAAACTTCAGCGAAATATGGCGCTACTTAAACGCCATCTTGCGGCTGCTCAGGAAGAGAACAGACGTCTGCAAATACAAAATCAAGAGAACCTGGAGACAGCTATTGAGAGAACACCGGGGGCACCCATCAGCCCATCCAAGTTTCAAGCAGTGACCCCCGATAATATCAAGATTATATTGGAAGATTATGCCATGCTACTCGAAGCACATGATAAGCTATCGGAGGAGCTAGGACAACTGAAGTAGGAACACCAACAAGGCCCAACAGCTGCCCCTACAACCACCCCCTCTGCAGCTTCGCTTCCCTCCGACGTAGAGGCCATAAAAGATCTCCAGCAACAGGTAACTGAATTGCAGACACGCCTACTACAATATGAGAGGCCATCTTCCCCTCCGGAGGCTCCCACGGACGAAGAAGTTGTGCAAATTCCTGTGGAACAAACGTTTGATGAAGAATATGATCCGCAACCATTCCCAGGAGGCCAACAAACAGAAGAAGCGCAGGACACGTTCGAGGCACCACGGCCGCCATGGTTACGACAAGTGGAGGAAATAGGGACCTCGCATGAAGAGCGCACCGTAGTGCAAAATCAGGCTATGAGGGTCATAGAGGAGACTGTTTTACAATCAGATTACTTCAAGAACTTGTCATCGAGACGCCTGATTGTCTCATCGGAACTCCAGTACAGGCCATATTATATTATCTTGGCTGATTATAATGCAGAAATACAAAGAGTCACGGGTCAGATTCCTACTTTTGCGACCCAATTTCAACCCGAAGACCTTCCTCCAGAGGTGCGAAAAGGCAAGATTCGTCAACCAACATGGCGGCAGAAACTTTTAGAGACTTATCCAGAAATGCTACGCACATGGAACAACGCGCCGTTGCACCTCCTGTACAACCCATGCTACGGTCCAGTCCCCCGCCGCAGGTCGTGGAAGGCATTTAATATCAAGGTACAGAACAATGCGCAATGCAAGGAATGGCTGAACTACCCGTACATAGCGCCACCACAAGGACCACCATCGGTAGCATATATGATGGGGACCATTCGCCACTGGATGCCGCGCTTGAAGCCCATGCAAGATGTAGCAGCGCAAATGATGCTTAAAATCTTAGATATGATGCAAGTGGTGCTGAAGACCTTTAGAAATGCAGCCGCACCACAGGTACGCCTTCCGGGGTTTAGCAATGGAAATTACGACTTGGTGTATGACATGAGCACCACCCCCAGTATCCGTGTGGCTTACGCTTGGCATGCACGCATCAAATACCTCCCCGCCTGCTACAAACAGACCTTCGAAGAAATGTTCAGATCAGGGTTCTGGGAGTACCACTCGGAGATTTTCGCGCCAAAGCCGACACATCTGCTTCAACTGTTTGCTTGTGAACAAGCAATGTATTCAGAGTACTACACCACCCCGCAACCAGAGACCCCCGGTGCAATAAATTGGGAGGCATTGGAAGCCGATCTAGCAAGAGGCTTAAGGATAGGAGAACATGAACTGGCCACCAATGTCATCCAATATTACATCGACCACCCGAGGGAACAAAGGTCTGTCAGGGGCGACAGACGCTAGGAAGGGGGGAGTGTTGGCATACAAAGCAATAAAGGAGTCATGCACAATACGGCAACAAGGCCAGATCATTTTTTCCCATAGATTATGTACAACCCAAGTGATTTTAATCACTACACAAACATTGTAAATCCCGTTTTTGGTAGATTAGACTCCATTTTGTGCAAGCCGAGGAGTCCTCGAGCTTGAGGAGTATTAGAAGTACCATCGTACCAAATTTCATAATTTTTAGACTTCGTTTGAGCCCTCAAATAAGCCCTGGAACCTAATTTTTAACTAGGCCGGACACTAGGTCTGGACAGGGCCAAAAGCTAGTCAAAAACTATAAAAAGAGCTAGAGAGCTCATTTTTGAGGTTAGATTGTAATTGAAACGAACTTGTAAGAGCTTTTGAAAGTAATCTAAAGAACTCCTTGATCCTCTCTCTTTGTCTTGCCGTGTGTGCGCGTGTGTGTGTATGTGTGTGCATGTTTGTGTGCTTCTCACTCACGCACTTGTGCCGCCACTTGCTCGAGGTCTTCATACCATCCTCACGTCTTCCCGGATTGACATTAAAGGAGGTGCTACTCATCATTGAGCTACACCAGGGTATTTTGAAGTTGACCATACCTAGGGGGATCAAAGTTAGGGGTCTTAAGAATTGTTTTCCTAAAAATCACTATTCAAATTAGTGTTTGTGCTTCAGGAATGAAAATCATTGGTTCTGCCTTTGGGATTTAAATCTTAAAGCTAACTTTGGAACCCTTACATATCTATTGAGAGCATCGAAAGGCGTTCTAAGCAAGTGTAAGTGCAAGCTTGGGAACACACTTCCTGGGCATTCAAGGGCAGCCAAGCAGGAAACAAAAGGTTGGAATATTCTCAACTCCCTCTGTCATTTTTTAGCTCAGGCTAAGTACGAATAGTGCTAGAGGTAAGTTAGGGCAACGATAGGCATCAATCAAGTTGAAGACTACCTATGCACTCAAGTCCAAGATTAAATATAATCTCTTTGTGATGCGATGACCATTAAGAAAAGAATCTAACGTGGAACGATCAACCTAAAAGTACGAAGAACATTCAAGTATTCCTGACGGCGTAATATCAGACAAGACCTTAAACACGATAAATAACTAAAAAGAATCAAGTGACTGATACCAATTGATCGGCAACGAGGTTGTACTCTGGGCAAAAATCGGGCTACTTAACTAGGCATATGAACCTGAGATCAGGGCGACATCTAGTAAGGGATAGACAGAGCCTTAGGTCTTCAGAGGCTAGTGTCAACCACATTGCTAGGTCGTGGGCCCAGCAGTTGAGCCACCACTCATACTACCCAAGTTCTGAGACTAGTGAATCCGAAATGTCTCAAGGTAGGGAGAGACCTACAGGCAGTACAGGAGTGCCATACTTGCACAGGGTAGAAGGCCCTTATAAAACACAATTGGAATACCTTAGGACCAACCGATTAGGTGCTAGCATCTATGAGGACGGCCTAGGAAGATCTGTGGTACAGATTAGGAATCCTGATCAATCCATTGGATTAGAGCACCCAGCTGTGAAGTTTGAAAATGGAGCATACTCGGACAAAGAAGGAACCATATACGTAGTCACCAGTCACCCAGATAGGACAGACGAATTTGGAAATGTGATCCCCGAAGCAGACTTAGGTGACCTGGAGCAAGGAAACATGGGTGCAGAGCCTAGAACCCCTCGAGGTAAATCGGTTCTGACTAGGATTATCACACCGGAGTGGATCCCACAGGACAATAAGAGTATAGATTTGCTGCTAAACCAAGAAACCAATGAAGCCTTTTGGAGGTATAAACCAGACAAGCCGATTGATATAGGAACAATCATGATATATGAGTTTAAGGACCCTGATAACCCAGGTAGTGCTACCTACTTAGATCACGCTTCGGAGAGGATCTTTGTAGTGACAGAAAATGATAGGCATGCTTACACTTGGAAGGGTGAATTCGTTTTCCCCCAACCAAGATCGAATGTATCCTATGGTCACCCTGGAGCTGGAACATCCCAAGCTCATGGAATGCAAAGAGACAGACATAGAGAAAGGCCGGAAGTAAGCTTTGCCACCCCAGGGGGCAGAGAAAGAACGAGGATGGAAACAAATAGAGTAGAGCCTGAGGTACTTAGAGCTCACAGGAATCAAAGAAATGCGGATGAGTTCCCTCTACCACAACCTAGAGAACACACAAGGACTTTGAGACCAACTCAGCTAGTCAAATCCATGAAGAACTACTTCGATGGCACTGGAGATCCATACGATCATGTGGCTGAGTTTAGACAAGTCCTGAGAGTTGAACAAGTGGAGGATCTATTCACACAGTACAATGCCTTTGGTCTGACCCTTAGGAACACTGCCCTGACATGGTTTCAGCCGCTAAACGAGAGGCAGTTCAGGAGCATAGACCAACTCCTAGAGGCTTTCATTATTGAATTCTCTAAGAGTGGCATAAGACATAATACCTCCTCGCTGATTCACAGCTTCAAGCAAACCCCTCAAGAGACCGTGAGACTTGCAGGACGAAGATTTAGGCAATATCTTGAAAGATGCCCTGTTCCCGAGCTACCCACACCAGCTAAGCAAGTGGCTTTATTCTTGGATGGATTGCTAAGTACCAAATTGAGATCTTATGTGTACTTGAAGGACCCTAGGACCATAGAAGAGTGTGTACGCATGTGCATTGACATTGAGGATAACCTAGGGGAGGAGTTAGAGCTTTCCAAGATATACAAAGATTCAGATAGTGCCTCTAACCTCTCTTCCACGCAATCCACATCGATCGAGGAACTTGCAGAGAAAGTGGCTCAGAAATTAGGTGTTGCTAGCAAACCAATTCCGAGATTTGCCCCTGTGAAGAGATGCTACACTTGTGGTGGCGACCACATGGCGAACGTATGTCCCATTATGGCTCAACCCCAAGTTAATCCTAGTAGCCAGTACTGCACTATAGAACGAAGATACACCAATCACACGACGCAAGATTGCCCCTACAATAAGCAAGTTGTTAGGCAGACGTACCCACAACCATACCCTCAACAAGGAAGATACCAGAACCAATACCAACCACAACAGTATGCTAGGCCTCAACAAACCTACCAACCACAATACCAAGCCCAGCAAAGGCCTCAGCCTGTGTTAGCCCAACAACCTCCAGCTCCATCCAACTTAATCCCTGTAAAGTATGCAGCTACAGAAGAAAATCTGAATAGAGCTATAGTCCCCGTAACACCATTGCTTTCAGAAAGTGATCCCAGTGACCATAGCTTCGATTCTACACATGTTGAGAGTCCCCAGGCGTACTTCATGCAGTCTCCTGAACATGGTGAGTCTTACTATAGTGAAGAGCCAAATGAACCTAGTTGGGAATCAGATTACACAAATGTCATGTATGCAAACCCCAACCCTAGACCCCAACCTAGGCAGGTAAGACCCCCATTCCCTAGAGGACCATGTTACAGATGTCAAGGAGATCATCTCATTCGTGACTGCCCCTTGCCTCCACCTACCCAACCCCAGTCAGTAACAATCCAAGGCTATTGTCAGGAGTGTGGAAAGGAGCATCTCTTACGAGATTGCCCTAAAAATCCTAATAATATGCCAAAAATCACTCCTATTAACGTTATTGGGTTAGTAGTAGACTCCAGAGGGAGTGTGACTTCCACGGCACCAGTGCAAGTGGTCACAAGAGCTCAAGCATTGCAGCAAAACCAAGCTGTAGATCAGGGAAAGAGCCCAGAAGCTAGTGAAACTGAGAGCATAACCAAGAAAAGGACTAGAGCCTGGAGAGATAGCCGTGAAAGAATGAAAAGACAATGGGCAAAGAAAATGAACGAATTAGAAGAAAGCATAAGAGAAACAAAAGCCAAAGTTGTGGAGCTCACCTCTCAACCAGACTCTCATAGGTCACCCCCGCCTCAATCCATATCACCTCCTCCGCCACCCTCCATACCATCTCCATCCAACCCGCCTCACCTAAACCCACCACCCCCAAGAATAGGATCAGTCCTAGCAGATCCCACTCCCGAGGACGTTAATATGATGCTTAAAGCATATCAGGCCAGAATCCAAGAAGGGCCAAACGTAACTGATCATGAAAAGTGTTACCCTAGAGCAGAACTAGAGTTACAACGAACCAAAATTTGTGCTAAGATGGTGGAATTGGCTCAGACCATGTTTGAAGCCAGTCGCCTCTTTAACATCTCTAGTTCAGCGAAGACACAGTTGCACTTTGATGGACTGTTAGAGAGAATAGAGAAGTTGATTGCACAATCAGAAAAGAAACCCACCTCTCAACTAAAGGACAAGGCAAGTGAAGGAGCAAGTCTTCCTGCCCGGGAAGCCTATGTGCCTGAAGCCTATGTGCCTGAAGCCTACGTGCCTAACTCTACGGAGCCAGACACATCTTCTTCTATGAATCGATTCACACCAGAATTTCTACGAGAGATTCAAGAAGACAAATGGGCTAAAGAAAGTGAAATCCCTCCTCCTATCGAACTTGTGGATGATGCACACGATCAATTCCCACAAGACATCCCATCCATTTATGGGGAGCAGGAGAGCACCCAATCTCAAGAAAGATTAGACTTCGAGTCTAATTCTTTACAGGAATTACTCCACTTCACAGGCCCATGGGAAGCTAAGTCTACTTGTATGAGAACCCCCACAGTCATGGTAAGAAATGAAGATTCAGTCATACCTAGGAACACAGAGGTAGTGAAAAATACTAAAGTGCAGTGCAATCTCAAGTTGGAAGAGCTACTCAAGGTTAAACCTGAATTATGGAAACATGTAGCCAAACAAGTACCAGAGATAGCAAAACCTCGTTCCCAGGTAGGATCCCAAAGGAGAGTGCCAGAAATACCCTTGGATAAGATAGGAGATATGTGTGAAGGTGAAGAAGGGAACACCTATCTTCCAATTACCTATCAGGAGTACACCACCAAGGCAATTTTGGACTCAGGTGCAGGAGTTGCAATTGCCACCACTTCCCTATGGAAGCGTTGGGGCAAGCCAGCACTCAGGCAAACGAGAATGAAACTGCAGATGGCGGATGGTCACATAGAGAGACCCTTAGGATTGCTAGAAGGAATAACTCTCACCACCTGTGGTGTCGAGTTTGAGCATACATTTGCTATATGTGACTTCAGCAAAAATCATGCCTATGAGATGATTTTGGGAAGACCTTTTATGCGACAGTTGCAAGTGGTACAAGATTGGGGAACCAATTCTTTGTACCTACAACACTTGGGTGTTACGACCAAAGTGAATCTCAAGGATTACTCTCATAGAGATGTACCTCCTATCCAATGGAATCCCATCCATTGAGCCAAAGATGATACGGAGTCTGTGCATTCCATAGGATCAGGATCCTCATGGATGCATGAAGACACCCACTTATGGATGTGCAAAGTAGCAGTAGAAAAGGAGAAAAGAGAAAAGGCCAGAGATATAGGTGCAAACGAAACACATAGACCCATTCAAGACCCAGCCTATGCACCTGTAGTATTTCCTGACAAAGAATTTGAACCCCACGGCTGGGCAGAAATCCTAGCAACAATGGATGTAGCCATCAATGAGGAACAATGGACACCTCACTGTGATGAGGATGGCTATGACATTTCAGTCTTCTCCATAGAGCCAATCATGGGAGAGGCTGTTCTAGAAGAATGCGAACCTAGCCCTGATGCATTTGAGGATGCAAGTGACTCCGATCTAGAGTCAATCATTATGGACCCACCTTTTGCATCAGATGAAGAATACTTCCATGAAGTAGAATTTCAACCCCAGAGGCATGGAGAGCTTACAAATGATGTAAGATTAGCCACACATGTGACCCCGAAGGAAGAAGGAAAGAAACGAAAGAAGAAAGAAGTCTCACCAGAAGAGGAAGAATCTTTGTTTGAGGTCCTAGAAAATTTTAAGAAGTATGAGATAGACGACAGGAGAGTCATGATAAAAATGCCTAAACGAGAGGCACAATCAGGAGAGGCCTATGATAACAAAGAAACCACGAAGAAAGTGGTTGTAGCCATCGAAGAAGGAGAAGAAAGATGTACTTACATCGGACATGACCTGACGGACGAAGAAGAGCAAGAATTGATAGCCTTGCTAAGAGAATACAGAGATGTGTTCGCTTGGAGTTACAAGGATTTGAAGGGTGTTGATCCAGGCATATGCTCACACACTATTCCCATGACCTCAGATGCTAAACCCTCCAAGCAAAAGCCATACACATACAATGACAACTATGCGGCCAAGATCAAGGAAGAGATAGATAGACTAGTTGAAGCTGGATTTATCTATGAAATTGAGCACACTGAATGGGTGTCCCCCATCGTAGTGGTGCCCAAGAAGAATGGCAAGCTGCATGTATGCATTAACTTGAAGAAGGTCAATGCAGCCACAATCCGAGATAACTATCCACTTCCCATCACAGAACATCTCTTTGAAAGAGTAGCAGGCAAGGAAGTGTACAGCTTCCTTGATGGATTTTCGGGCTACAATCAAGTGGCCATTGCACCAGAAGATCAGCATAAAACGGCTTTTGCCACAGAGTGGGGCATATTTGCCTTTAGGGTAATGCCATTTGGGCTTACCAATGCGCCAGCAACCTTCCAGAGGCTGATGTGCCATGTATTTAAAGAGTTCCTGAGGAAGAATTTAGAAGTCTATGTTGATGATCTTTGTGCTCATTCCAATATTAGACAAACCCATATTCCTGAACTCAGACAAATCTTTGACAAATGTAGAGAATATCAAGTCTGCCTGAACCTAGAAAAGTGCGTTTTTATGGTCAGGCAAGGCAAGATTCTAGGACACATAGTGTCAAAGAATGGCATATCCACTGATGAAGAGAAAGTGAGAGCCATAGCAGAGCTACCTAGGCCAAGGAATGTCAAGGAAGTACAAGCTTTCATGGGACATTGTGGTTACTACCGCCGGTTCATTCACATGTATGCTGTCATTGCAAAGCCCATGTACGGGCTTCTGACCAACTTTGAGTGGACGGACGAATGTGAGAACTCCTTCCAGGAGCTTAAACGAAGATTGTGTTCAGCACCAATCTTGACCACACCAGATTGGAACAAGCCTTTCCATGTTCATGTGGATGCATCCAATTATGCTATTGGATGTGTACTCGCACAACCTACTGGTGAAGGTAATATGGATCTTCCAATTGCCTACGCTAGTAGACAATTGAATGCAGCTGAACGAAATTATACCACTACAGAGAGAGAAGGCTTAGGCATGGTATATGCAGTCAAGAAATTTAGACACTATTTGCTTGCAAATAAGTTTAAATTTTTTACTGATCACCAAGCATTGTTATATCTCGTGAACAAGCCATGTAATACAGGAAGATTAGTAAGATGGTTTCTCTTACTAATGGAATATGATTTCGAGGTTGTGGTAAGGAAAGGGAGGACTCATTTGAGAGTTGATCATCTTTCTAGGCTCACATCTGGAGAAGCCCCACAAGGAGTATCAGATGACCTTCCTGATGCCTACTTGTTTAACTTGGAAGTGGTACCGCAGTGGGCTAAGCCATTAGTGCCAGTGTTGACATACGGACCTAACCACCCAATAATAGCCACACAGGATAGAGAGGTAGTAAAAGCCCAAAAGTATCACATCATGGCAGGAAGTATGTACAAGCACACAGATCAAGGGATCTTGGCTTGTTGTGTAGAAGAGGACGAGTATGCGAAGTGGTTGCATTTAGCACATGTAGGTGCATTAGAGCAACACTACTCAAAACAACGAACCCTACAGACACTAAGGAGACTAGGAGTGCACTGGCCGACTATGGAAGCTGATGTCCAAAAGTTGTGCAAGGAATGCCCAATCTGTCGCACTAAACCACCTGTGGAACATGCCACTCTTTATCAAGTGTCCATAGTGCCAGATTGGAGTGAACCACTAGTATCCTTCCTGAGGACGAAAACATTCCCTCCAGATATGACTCTGGCGAGGAAAAGGAGTTTAGAACAAGAAGCCCAGGATTACTCACTTATTGGTGATAATCTATACAAACGTGGTAAAGATGGGTACCTAAGGCTATGTGTCCATGAAAGTGAATATCTCAAGATCTTGGAAACTGCTCACCAAGGTGTAGCAGGAGGACACTTTGGGCCAGATCGGGTGATCAAAGCAATTCTATTTGCGGGCTTCTGGTGGCCGACCCTTCACATGGATGCACATACCTATGTGAAACGCTGTGATGTCTGTCAGAGAACTCAGTATCCTATACGTAAAGATGAGATGCCACTGAAACATATGATGGGTGGACGTGCATTCTCTAAGTGGGGAATAGACTTCGTAGGTCCTATTAATCCCCCAGCTAAGGGTTCCCATGCAGAATATATCATTGTTGCAACAGACTATCTAACCAAGTGGGTAGAGGTAAAAGCCACAACGAAGAACGATGTTCAAACAACAGCTAAGTTTTTATTTGAGAATGTGTTCACTAGATATGGGCTACCTATAGAGCTAGTCAGTGATAGAGGCACTCACTTCTTGAACGAAGTGATTGAAAATCTACTCCAAGAATTCTTGGTAATACATAAGAAGTCTGCCCCCTATCACCCTCAAGCTAATGGACAAGCCGAAAGCACCAACAAGATCTTATGCAATGTACTGACAAAATTAGTAAACACTAAACGCTCTGATTGGGACAAACAGCTACACCATGCTGTTTGGGCATACCGAGTCGCCTACAAAACGGTACTCCAAGCCACCCCCTTTCAGATGGTATTTGGCCAAAACGCGGTGCTACCCTTGGACTTCTTGATACCTACATTGAAGGTAGCACAAGAGCACGAATGGACGGGTCATGAACTCTCCTCTAGACTTTTCGACCTTGAACGATTAGGAGAAACAAGACTGAGAGCAGCTGCAGGGATATATGCAGCAAAGAAACGACAGAAGGCGTACTTTGATGCCCATGTGAAGGATAAGGGCTTGAAAGCAGGAGATCTAGTTTTAGTCTACACATTGAAACAACATGCAAGGAAGCTAGAAAAGAGAGGCTACAGACCTATGATCATCAATAGGATCTCAACAAGTGGAGCAGTGCAACTAGCCACATTAGAAGGCGATGTTCTCCCAAACTATATTAGCGGATGCAGAGTTAAGTTGTATCAGGAACCTCTCACAGAGGAAATGCTAAGTCGACTCAACACTGCTAAGAAACACGAAGAGGAAGAAAAGCGAATTCGAGAAGAAGCTCAAGCAGAAGCCCTAGAGCGCATACGAAGAATGAAATTAAGAAGACAAGGTAGAGAGCACCCTAGGCAAGATGCATTTGCAGATCAAGGATATGACGTGGCTATGTGTGAAGTTTCAGGTGTTAGCTCACATAGGATAACTGATCGACGTCCTTTCATAACCTTAGATATAGGACAAGGAAAGAGTGCAAGGACTGTAAGAGCCTTGATTGATTCAGGCGCAGCCACTAGTGCTGTTAAATTGTCTTACTGTCAAGAGTTGCAGTTAACTGTCAATCCTGTGGAAGCATATCTCATAGGATTGGGAGGCGTGGAAACCCCTTGCATGGGCGAGGTGGAACTTCCCCTCTACATTCATGATGAGGCAATGACAGTTAAGGTACTAGTGTGTCAAGATGAGGACCTCACTGAACCTCTTGTCTTGGGTCAAGACTGGATCTATGGCCAAGCAGTCAACTTAAACCTAAGAAGTGGACTTCTTCAGGTATGGGTCAATCATAGTCGAATTACAGTAGAGTTAGATAATGGAGCACTCAAGGAACTAGGAAAGGCACACACTCCTGGTCCTTCCAGGAGTACACATGAAGATGACCATGCCGTTCTTGTCCAAAACTATGTGTTGCAGAGGAATGATGGTTGCAAAAAAGGAGTCAGGGATGCAACGGAACTCCCTTCTTTTCCAAAGGCCAGAGGGAGGCGGCAACCAAAGGTGGATCAAAGACAGAAGAAGCAAAGTAATACCTATGTCAGAGATCAAAAGTACCTGCGCAGCAAAATGTCTCAGCTAGTGAAACAAGTGTGGGTGCGGAAAGGAGAACACCCGGTTGCACTCAAGCCAACCACACGGGCAAAGCCTCTTATTAGTAACCAACAACACGACACTAATAAGAAGTCTTTCAGAAGTTCTTATGCTAACGTGAAGTCTATTTGGGTGCCCAAGAGGTCGATGAAGGCTAGCCCACAATCAAGACAAAATTGGGTGCCTAAGGCTTGTTTGCGGGCTCAAATAGCTACACCAAGACCACACCCTATACAGTATGATCCATTCACTCGCACAGCTGGCATCCACTCGTTTTCAACACTCAAGAACACACTAAGGCCCAGGAGCACGAACATAATCACTTGTAAATGGGTCCCTAAAAAGCCTCATTTTCAAGCCGACATGCCTATAAAGCTCTCGAGAGTCTCTACGAAACCTAGAGCAAAACCAATCCACTGCATTTGGCAGCCCAAGACTTGTAACAAACCCCCATACCCATTTGTAAATCCATGTCAACCTACTAACCACATCACTATCACACTACATCACTCCACTTAGCTCTTAGGTCTACCGAACTCCTAAACACACACACACTCGCACCGAGCACTTACTAACCATTATTCGCTCCCGACCCTCATGTTAATGTTGTAATGGGAACAACAACGGTTCTCTCTTGTCCTGTACAATGTTAACACATGTTTGTATATTCTCACAGAGACAGGAAGCAAGAAGTCACATGGCAGATATGGTAGGAACTAGCTCTCAGGCAGGCACCAGCCCCCAAATTGTGGACATTGAAAGCCTTCCGGTTGAGGAGGAATTAAAGGAATGACCAGCGGCATTAAGGGCATTGCATGCCATACCAATTCAGAATCCTCCACAGCGCCACACAATGCCGGTGGGCAAAACCTCACACTGGTTCAGTGATGTTGCGGGACCTCTAGGTGAAGGCACATACATGTGGGAGTCCGAAGTAGAATTCAAAGGACGTTGGGGCAGATACCACTTCTTTACCAGAGAGTTTGAAAAGCTACAGAATAACGAAGGACTGAAGCCAATATGGAAGAAGGCTGGGCTCTATGATTATTTCAAGTTCCAACTACCAAAGCCCGATTTTCTAAGGTGCTCATACCTGATTAGCACTCTCACTCCAAACAAAGACAAAAAAGGATACAGCTCCTTTGTACTCCCATCACTCACAAGGGGCAATGAGCTGAAGCGTTTCCGCTTGACTATCAACTTGGTAAGGGAAGCCCTCGACATGAACGGTATGCACATTCCTACGGAGAAAGAGACTATGGTCCCTGATAATATGAAGAACAGGAATCTGACAAAATTAAAGGACATGGTAGCGATGACTCCCACGATCGCCATTCATTTACGTATGGTCATGCAACATTTCGCATTCCCCGCGCAAGACAGGTTCACAATGCCTCCCAAAAAGATTTGGTTTAGCCTCTACTTAGCAGACGCCTTTGATTTGACCATCAATATGCCCCACTGGATTATAGACCAGATCCATATGGCTCATCAAAGATGGTATAAGAAACAAAAATCTGTACTCTATGGATGTTGTGCGCTTACCAGAATTGTGTATAGATGTCTCGCATATGATGTACCGGTGCAAAGGGCTCTCAATTGGTCCAGGGCACAGGAGTTTCAATGCAGATTGTCAGCCGTCGGACCTCCCTCAAAGAAGATGAGAGGCACCGTACAGATGCCTTGTGCACAACCTCGCGGTGCAACCCTAACACCAGAAACAACTCCAAGGCTTCCTCAAAGAGTGCAACCATTTACTATCAGGTTACCCAGGCACAACACAGATGGGCCTAACCTTGTGTTTCCACCAGTACCTAGTGATCTGGAATTTCCGCACGGATTTACTTTGGAAGATCTAACGGATGAAGAAGTGGCTAGAATTATTGAAGCAGTTAATGCGGAAGTCGAGGCAGAACAGGGTAGTGGACAACAAACGGCTACACAACAACCCCAGACAAGACAACCAGAAGTGGTAGAAGTGGAAGATGAAGAAGAAGGAGACCAAGAGGATGAACAAGAAGGATTTCCTGATGAAGGGGCGCATGACTATGAGCAAAAAGTTATACAGGAGCTAGAGGGTGCCCCATCATATACAAAGGAGTTGAAAAAGCTCTACGATACCATCAACAGGGTCCAACAACAACATAAGTTATCCCTTGCCGCAGGAAAGGCTATCATGCACCAAATCCTTGAGGAGGAAGGAGTTGACGAACAGTATCGTGCCACACTAGATATGATCTCTGATGCCCTAGGAGTACCTGAGGCAGTGCAGACGGCCCTGGCACAATCACGCACAATGGAAAGAAGATACGGAAGACGTCCCCCACGAGTAGGGAAACAAATGAATGTATTAGGATCAGGACCACAAGGCACCCCCACAACCACGGGCACTGCACACACCGCTCACGACACCGAGGAAGCCCATATATCAAGTGCACCTCCATCACCTCCCTTACCACCTTCACCTCCCTCTCCACCACATTCACCTCCCATTACCAATGTAACAACCACCGTTACCGCCTCCGAGCCCACCGCCATGACTGAAGCACAAACCGCCAATCAACCCACACACCCTCTCAACACTTCCCGTGTATACACCTCCACTAACACTGTGACCCTAACGGCAGCTACTGACATCCCCATTCCCCCACTCACACTTTCGGGCAGTTCACATTCACAACTACACACACCACTGTACACATTCACCACAATCACTGCACCCACAATTCCACTCTTCACAATCACTCCCACTACTGCTTCCACCATGGATTCTATGGACATATCACCCTCCACTGCACCTCTCCCTCCCCCCATACCACCACAATCTCCCATTCCCCCACCACCCACTTCACCATTTTCCAGCACTGCATTCACACTTCCCTTCCCCTTTCCCTTCCCCTCTGCACATAACACCCTCCCTGCATCCATCCCCATTAATAATGTATTCAATAATATGTATCAGTGCATGTCTTAGTTGCAACAACACTATCAGCACCTCGATGCTCAGCATACAAGTTTGTTCAGGAGACATGAAGAGTTACAAGGAAGATTCATTGATTTAGAGAAAGAAAAGCATCAATTACAACAACAGTTTAGTGCATTGCAAGAACAACATGAGCAACTAGTGGCAAATCCACCGCAGCCAGATGCAGAAGAAAGACAACATATGGATGATTTGCTACACTCACAAATCACAGAGAATCTCAAGCTCCGATGCAACATGGCTTTATTACGAAAACATATGTCTACAGCCTTGGAAGAAAATAGACGGCTTCAGACACAAAACGAAGAGAACTTGGAGTTAGCCATGGAAGGTTCCCCACAAGAAATTGACCCGGAGAGATTTAAGGCTATTCCCTCGGACAATATGCAGATCATATTGGAAACCCATGCGGATCTCCTCAAAGCCCATGCAGCCTTAGAAAAGGAAAGAGACGAACTACGAAGGCAATTGGAAGCTCAACCAGTACCACCCAAAGAAGTCCCAACCACAGCTGACACAACTCACGAAGTAGCAGCGCTCAAAGCACAACTCCAAGAATTACAAAAGAAAGTGCTTGTATATGAACGACAACCCTCCCCCTTGGCAGAACCAGAACCTGAAGACCTAGTGCCAATCGAAGTAGAGGAAACTTTTGAGGACCCATACGTTCCGATGCCAGCACCTGGAGGCAAGCGAACAGATGAGGGCATGGACACCCTTGAAATAGAGACTCCGGAATGGATGCAGAAATTGGAAAAAGTGGCCACAACTCATGATGATAGGGTGGCAGTCCAGATAGCATCGATGTCACGCTTAGAAGAGGTGGTCATAAAATCAGACTATTTTAGGAATCTCTCTCATCATAGGTGGATCGGCACCTCCGACGACTTGTATGTGCCATTTTGCGTCTTAATGGCGGACTATAATGATGAAATCAAGCACCACACCTCACGGGAACCAACCTCTGCCACACAGTTTGCACCAGACGATATCCCAGAAAGTGCCAAGCAGGGAAATATTCGCCAACCGACTTGGAGAATTCGGCTGCTAGAAACCTACCCGGAAATGAATCGCACATGGAATAACATGCCACTGTATATCAAGTACAATCCCTGCTACTGTCTTGTTTTCCAAAGAAGGTCATGGCCGGAATACACAAAGATGGTGCTGACAACCAAAGGCTGCGAGAAGTGGCTCAACTATGTCTACTTGGCACCACCTAAAGGTCAACCTACTGTAGGGTATATGATATCGACAATTCGGCATTGGGGTGTCAGGTTCAAAAACGTACCAGATGTCATGACACAGATGTGTCTTAAAATTTTTGAACTCATGATAGTCACCTTCCGGACCTTCAAGAATGTTAAGGAACCTCACCTCTCTGCGTTCGGATTCAATGAAGGCAATCAGGATCTGGTTTATGACATGAGCACAACACCCTCTATTAATGTTGTTTATGCATGGCATGCCCGCATCAAATACCTACCGGCCTGCTTCAAACAGACATTTGAAGAGATGTTTGTCACAGGGTTCTGGGAATATCACTCAGAGATCTTCATTCCCAGACCCTCACATTTATTACAATTGTTTGCAGTGGAACAAGCTCTCCACCCCGAAAAGTTACGAATGCCACATCCAGAGGTTCCTGGGCCGGTAGATTGGGATGCTCTACTCACAGATTTGGCCAAAGGATTGAGGATTGCCGAATATCACTTAGCGCAAGATGTTGTCGAATACTACATCCAACGACCCTCCCAACAAGGGTCTGTCAGGGACGACAGACGCGAGAGAGGGGGGAGTGTTAGCAGCAGACAAGGGAGTCAACGACGATTTGGCAAGTAGGCCAATAATTTTCTTCATGGAGAAGCAATTATGAGCATTCACGCAGATCTAGCACTAAGGCAACCTTTAATTTTTCAAACCCTTACACCAATTAAAAGTGATTCTCATCACTAACAACCCTTGTAAATACCATGTTCACCTTTTTGTGGCTCCATTTTGTGCAAGCCAAGGAGTCCTCGAGCTTGAGGAGCCTTAGAAGTACCTACATATCAATTTTCGTATTTTTTAGACTCCGTTTAAGCCCTCAAATAAGCCCTGGAACCTAATTTTTAACTAGGCCGGACACTAGGTCTGGACAGGGCCAAAGCTAGTCAAAAACTATAAAAGGAGCTAGAGAGCTCATTTTTGGGGTTAGATTTTCATTGAAACAAACTTGTAAGAGCATTCTGAAAGTAATCTAAGAACTCCACTGCTGCTCACTCTTTGTCTTGCTGTGTGTGCGCATGTGTGTGTATGTGTGTGCATTTTTGTGTGCTTCTCACTCACGCACTTGTGCCTCCACTTGCTCGAGGTCTTCATACCATCCTCACGTCTTCCCGGATTGACATTAAAGGAGGTGCTACTCATCACTGAGCTACAAAAGGTAATTTCCAAAAGAGGGTGTCTGCATAGGACCACAAACATCACTATGTACAAGCTACAATTTCTGCGTAGCCCGAACTGAACCATCTTTTGGAAAGGAAGAACGCTGCATCTTGCCCAAAATACAGCCTTCACAAACATGTTTTCCAGGTGCCTCAAGTTTGGGCAAAGAGGACACCATTTCAGATTTCTGCAGGCGTAACAAACTAGCAAAATTCAGATGACCAAAGCGTGCATGCCAAAGCTTTGCATCTGACATAGCCTGAGAATCATGAACTGCACATGCCGAATCATTCACAGATCTTTCATAGTCTATGAGCTTATACAGCCCACGACATAAAATGCTAGAAGCAATAATCACATCGCCATTTGAGAGATCATGAATTGTACACCTGTCATCAACGAATTTCACAACCAAGCCAATCTTGGCTAATGCAGAAACTGATAACAGGTTCTTTTTTATCCCTGGCACAAATAAAGCATCTGACAAAGTGAAAGAACTACCATCAGCAGTAGTCAGAATGATCTTACCAACTCCCATAATAGGATAAGAGGAGTTATTGGCGCATGTGACAGTATTCCCTGTAGGGGCAGGCTCGAGTGAAGAGAAGAAACTACGCTGCGAGGTAATATGTTTGGTCGCCCCACTGTCAAAGTACCAAACATCTGAGTCTACTGCAGACATGCACTGATCATGTGAAGATGGGTCAAAACTGCAGACAGTAGTAAACGCCCATTCTTCTTCCTGCACAAGATTTGCAGACTCTGTTTTTGGTGTAGAGGCCTCTGCAACAACCATTCCAGCCTCTTTCTTCTTTGCCTCTTTAGCAGCCAGTTTTGGACAGTTCTTTATAATATGATCATTTCCTTTACAGTACTTGCAGAACAATTTCTGCTTTTCTGATTTCTTTTCATCTTTATCCTGGTTCTTCGATTGTGCAGCATTTGCAGATTTCTGCTTACTAGTAGAAGAGCTCCATTTTCCTTTGCCCTTCTGACTAGCCAGGAAAGCTTGATCTGCAACACACATAATGGACCTGTTCTGCCTGGACTGATCTTCCTGCAACAGAACAGAGACTAATTCCTCAAATGACAAGGCATTCGGATTGCCTTTCATCATCAACCGAAGAGTAGAGGCAAAACTTTGATATGAATCAGGAAGACCATTCAGAACGGTCTGCACAAGTGAGCTATCTGGTATAACCTCATCAGCAGAAATCAATTATTCCTTCAGGTCTTTGATCTTTGTAAGAAAACTGTCCATAGAATCACCTTCATTCATGTGCTCACTCTCCAACTGTTTTCGGAGGTAAGCAACACGAGCCTCATTCCTAGCCTGGTACAAAGTGGTAAGTGTATCCCAAGCATCCTTTGCTGTTCTACAAGAGCGAATGTGAGGAATAATGGCACGTTTGACAGACAAGGCTATCAATGCATGTGCCTGGGCATCTCTGCCATCCCAACGAATCTGCTCTGCAGTAGGTGCAACAGAAACAGTAGCACGAACAGGAATCTGCAGAATATCATCTTCGACACCATCTTCATCAGCTCCAACACCTGTATTTGCAGTACCTGTCGTTACAGGTGTAACAGGATGTCTTTCAACACCCTGCACAATGTTCCACAATCCTTTTGCAACCAGTACATGTCGCATCATATAAGCCCATAATGGGTAGTTGGTACCATCCAACTTATCCTCAATAGCCAACATACGAAATACATCACTGCTTTCAGCCATGGCCAGTGACTAAAATACCTTGATGCAGAAAATTGACTGTATCTCAAAAAGTTGAACAGAACTGCCCAGACGAGTTCTGCTAGACCTATAGCAGACTTCCAGACGCTTAAACTGGCGAACAGAAACTGGTATATACCTTTGGCACAAAAGGACGAAATAGCCTGCACAAGCGCTGCGATAATGCGTTCAGAGGCCGAAACGAGCTCAGATCGCGATTTCGGCACAACATAGCAAAGTTGTTTTGATCTCGAAAACACCCTGAGTATGCTCACCAAATTTCGTGCGAATCTGAGACTGCAAACGGAGGAGTGTCGACGACGCCCTAGAAGAAGCGACGACCTGCTCTGATACCAATTGTTGGAGATAGACATCTGCGGAAGCACGCGAACAGCACAAGGAAGAAGAAGAAGCTTGGAGCACAACACACAAGACTGAATGTATTACTAGAGAATGTACAAAGATAAGTAGCCCATTAGGGCAATAGGCGTATATACAAGCCGAGGGAAAAAAACCTCCTAAAGAGGGAAAAAAGTGCCCCGACGGTCCTAGAGTGTTCACACACATCACTACCTAAATATATCAACATTGTGGTCCCCTATCCAAAGGAAGTTTCTGCAAATACTTTCCAGTTTGGATAACTCTTGCTCTTTCGGTCTCCAACAAGAGAGGAAGTAAATGGTCGATGCAATGAGGAATGTGTTAATAACCATTGCGTGACCCCCAAGTTTGATTTGCACACCTCTCCAATAGTTTAACTTGCTTTCTAGTGAGGAGAAGACCCAGTTCCATCACTACTCCAACGAGATACCAAAGCCCAAGGGAATCCCAAGAAGCCAAAAAATTTGGCCTGGAGGAATGTTTTGGCAACCATGTTCAAAGAGAAGGTCAGGTTGGATCTCGATAATAGTTCTGAAAGCAGTCTTTGAGTGGTTGATTTTGGATCCAGAGGCTTTGCAAAAGGTATCTAGGCACCTCCAAAATGTCTCTAGACTAGTATAGTGTTTGTGGACAAATGCGTTCATATCATCTACAAAAAGTCTCATGGTGATCTAGCTATTTCTAGCTGGAACCGAGATCTTTAAGTGATTGCAAAATATAGTCCCATTCTAGCCTATCATAAGCTTTGTCAAAGTTGATCTTGAGGAAAATTGTTGGAGGATAAACACTCCTATGTGCACAACAAAAGCAAATGAACCCTCCTAGGATCCTGAAATTTTTCAGACATAGGCTCTGTACTTTCTCAGTTTCTCTAAGTATATGCAGATATTGAAAATGCAATTTTGCAGGCTTAAACTAGACTATAAGAGCTTTCAAATGAGAGTAAAATCACTCCATTTGGATACTGGATGATGCCTCAACCAGCTGCAACTAAACAGATAACTTGATCTCTTCATAGAGTATGAGCTAACTAGATAGACACTGTTCTGGACATTTCTCTGCGCATGTGCAGGCACTGAACTCGAGACTTGTACCAGACAAAGTAGAACTTATAAGATTTCCAACAAGACAAAAATCATTGCAAATGGATTCCGGATGAAGGAGAAACAACAATTACAAGATAGGGGGGTATGCCAAGATTATCTAGGGAGAAAGAGTATGAAAAAGTGAAATCTCTGCAAAATATGCAGAGAACAGCTAGTAGGGGGTGTGCTTAAGCAAGGGGGCAGCTTGGGCACATATTTCCATGACTCTAAGTCATAATACAACTCATTAGAGGTTTTAACGACCACATACTAACCTCTTTAACCAATCAAAAGCATATACATGTCAAAAGTGAGGTCCAATCACATCAAGAGGTGAGCTAAATCTTCTCTAATCAACTTCTTTCCATTATGGGCATAATTGGATGCCTCCAACTTGTGGAAATCAGCCTCTTTTGATTGTGGATGATGTGGAAGGTTCAATTTGGGGCATGTTCCCACACTCTTGAGCTTGAAAAACTTTCAACACTCCCCCTCAAGCTCAAGTCTTTTCCTTCGTTGCTTCAGCCTATGTCTCTTATGTTGATTGCTTCCTTGAATCCTCCAAGCTTTGTACCTTCAAGAAACTTTGTCATCATGTCTGCAACCTGCATTTTAGTGTTCACATACCTTATATCTAGCTCTTTTGCCATCACCTTTTCTCTAACGAAGTGGTAATGAACCTCTATGTGCTTGCTCCTTGCATGAAACATGGGATTGTTAGCTAGATAGATGCTTGAAATGTTGTCTCCATAAAGAGGAAACTCCTCCACTTCTACTTCCAAGTCCTTAATTAGCTTCTTAAACCATAATAGCTCACATGTAGCCAATGCTAAACCTCTGTACTCAACCTCTGTGGATGAAAGAGCAACAGTGGGTTGCTTCTTAGAGCTCCAAGAGATCACTTTTGTACCTATCATGAAAACATAACCCGATGTACTCCTTCGATCATCCTTGCTAGCTGCCCAATCAGCATCACTATATCCTTTGACACTTAGATCAGCATCATATGAGTAAAATAGACCATGGTTGATGGTGTGCTTGATGTAACGAAGCACCTTTCTTGCCGCCATGTGATGATCATGAGTAGGTGCATGCAAAAATTGAGAGAGAACACCTACTACATATGCAAGATCAGGTCTAGTGAATGTAGCATAAATTAATGAACCAATTATGCTTCTATATAGTGTAATATCTTGTATAGCCTCTCCTTGACCTGCAACCAACTTTGTATTGGGCTCCATGGGCTGAGAAAGTGGCTTACAACCACTCATACCAAATCTGTATAGCACATCCAACAAGTGTTTTCTTTGAATCAAGAAGATGTCATTGTGTGCATAGATTACCTCTATTCCCAAGAAGTATTTTAGTGTTCCAAGATCAGATATCTTGAACTCCTTTCCTAGCTTTGATTTGATATCTTTAATACCTGCAATATCACTTCCTGTGATGATCAAATCGTCCACATAGATGCATATGTATACCGTCTTGTCTCCTTGCTTCTTCATGTAAAGTGATGGATCTGCAACACTTTCTTTGTATCCACAACTTGATAAATAATCCACTAACCTCTGATTCCAGGCCCTTGAGGCTTGCTTTAGTCCATACAATGCTTTCCTTAGCTTGCAAACATGATTTGGGTACCTCATACTAGCAAATCCTTGAGGTTGGCTCATGTAGACTACTTCTTCAAGCTCTCCATTGAGGAAGGCATTCTTCACATCCAACTGATATAAGCTCCATTTGCTTGATGTGGCCACTGCAATCAAAGTCCTAATTGTTGGCATCTTGGCTACGGGGCTGAAAGTTTCATCATAATCTATCTCGTAGCTTTGGGAGAAGCCTTTCGCCACCAACCTTGCTTTGTACCTAGCAATGGAACCATCTGAATTTCTTTTAATTTTGTAAACCCACTTATTACCTATCACCTTCATGCCTTCTTGAGCTGGTACCAAGCTCCAAGTATGGTTCTCATCAACTGCTTTGAGCTCTTCCTTCATTGCCTCTTGCCATTCCTTGCAATCCTTAGCTTCTTCATAACTAGTTGGTTCTTTGTCCTTGATTACATGAGTCATGTATGCATAATGCTTTGCAATGAAATTATCATATGTTAACCTTTGTACTAGATATCTTACTCTTGAAGACCTTCTTTCACTTCCTTTAGGTGTGATTGCCATCTTCTTTCTTTGTTTTGCCACTCCTGGAGTTTGAATTTCTTCTATCTCTTCATCTTCCAACATGCTCTCGTCCACATAGCTTCCTTCTTCAACTAAAATCTTCTCATTGCCTTTGACTTTGCTTTCTTCAGAGCTGGTCTCTCTTTCCCTAAGCCTTCCACTCCATGGTGAGGGTGCCCTTGTGTTGCATGAGTTGTTTGGACCACTTAAATCCATGCTTTCTTGAACTCTATCATCATTCTTCAAATCTGTCTCACCTATGTCTTCAACCTGCAATGGACTTGTGCATGCATACCAAGGCTTCGACTCATCAAAGACAACATCCCTACTTACCTTCAGCTCCTTGGTGATGGGATTATAGCATTTATACCCCTTTTGTTCCATAGAATATCCCAAAAAAATACACCTTTCAGATTCGGCATCTAACTTTGACCTCAACTCTTGAGGTACATGTATATAGCATATACAACCAAAGACTTTAAGATGTGACATGCAAGGTTTTCTTCCACTCCATGCTTCCTCAGGGGTTAGATGATGTATACCTGATGTAGGACATCTATTCATGATGTATGTGGCTGTATATGTAGCCTCTCCCCAATAACAATGCGGCATATTCATTTCATTGAGCATACACCTTGCTACCTCTGCTATGTGTCTGTTCTTTTTCTCTGCTACCCCATTTTGTTGAGGGGTATACCTGCATGTAAATTGTCTTTTGATGCCATTGACCTGCAAAAATTCAAAAAATTCATGGGAGAAGTACTCTCCCCCTCCATTGGATCTCAAAGTTTTGATAAACTTGCCAGATTCCTTCTCCACCTGTGCTTTGAATTTCTTGAAGTAGTGGAACACATCTGATTTGTTTCTAATGCAATACAACCACACTTTCCTTGAAAAGTCATCAATGAAGGTTACAAAATACCTATTTCCAGCAAGGGATGCTTCTCTTGTTGGGCCCCAAACATCCGTGTGAATGAGGTCTAAAACATTTGCACTTACATATGTACTCTTCTTGAAGGGCAGCCTTGATTGTTTTCCTTGTTGGCAAGCTACACAAATTTCATGCAACATTTTAGATGTAAAATTTGGTAGGCCTCTTACCAAGCTCCTCCTTTGCATGTCCTTGAGCTTTTGTAGGTTGATATGACCTATTCGTTTATGCCATAGATCCAAATCTGCTATCCTCTTGTCTCCATATGTGACATACATTGAATGGTGTGGCTGATTTATGTCCATTGTGAACATTCTCCCTTGCTTCTTCCCTTTTGCAATGAGATTGAAACCTGCCCTTGGATCCTCAACAAAACATCCTCTTTCATTGAACCTAACTTGATAACCTTTTTCTACCATTTGGCCTACCGAAATCAAGTTTTTGGTAATAGTAGGGACATGTAATACCTCTGATAAGCACTTTGCTCTTTGATTTCCTTCCAAACTGATATCTCCCACATGTTGAATGGTATGCTCTGAGTTATCACCTGTTTCCACATGCCCTTGATGCTTTGGGACCTGCAAATTACTGAAAAGATCCTTTCGACATGACATATGATTGCTACATCCACTGTCTACATACCATACATCTTCACTAGCTTGAGTTGTATCTTCACCATACCTCATGGCAAGTAAATAATCATTCCCTTGGCTGGATGATGTATTTGCATAATTACCTTGCCCTCTATAATTGTCATTGTTGCTTTGATTCCCTTGTCTTTGAGCTCTATGATAAGTAAAATCACTCCATTTGGATACTAGATGATGCCTCAACCAGCTGCAACTAAACAGATAACTTGATCTCTTCACAGAGTATGAGCTAACTAGACAGACACTGTTCTGGACATTTCTCTGCACATGTGTAGGCACTGAACCTGAGACTTATACCAGACAAAGTAGAACTTATAAGATTTCCAACAAGACGAAAATCATTGCAAATGGATTCCGGATGAAGGAGAAACAACAATTACAAGATAGGGGGTGTGCTTAAGCAAGGGGGCAGCTTGGGCACGTATTTCCATGACTCTAAGTCATAATACAACTCATTAGAGGTTTTAAAGACCACATACGAACCTCTTTAACCAATCAAAAGCATATACATGTCAAAAGTGAGGTCTAATCACATCAAGAGGTGAGCTAAATCTTCTTTAATCAATTTCTTTCCATTATGGGCATAATTGGATGCCTCCAATTCGTGGAAATCAGCCTCCTTTGATTGTGGATGATGTGGAAGGTTCAATTTGGGGCATGTTCCCACACTCTTGAGCTTGAAAAACTTTCAAACAAAATCACATCTTGTCTTAACTCATCCGCAAAGTGGAGACCTTTTCAAAAATATCAATTATGGCTTCCAAAACTGACCTTCCTTTGACAAAACCCTTTTGGCCCTCTCTTAGCCAAGCTCTCAGATTGCCAAAAATTTTGTTGGCTATGACTTTAGCAATGATCTTATATCCCGTTTGAAGCATCCTAATCAGACGCTAGTTCTCAATTCTATTCTTTTCCACTTTTTTGTGGATTAACTTGATGATGCCATTGTTGAGACAAGTCGGAAGCGTGCCAAACTTGAGTGCCTCTTGCCAGACCAAAGCAAGAGGGGTGGCCACCACCAACTTGAAGGACTTAAGGAACTCGTTAGTGAGCCCATCCAACCTTGGGCTTTTCCCACTAGGAAGGGCATCAATGACTCCAATGATTTCTTCTTCCAAGAAAGGGGCATTAAGCAAGGATTGAAGGTTGTGTGGGATCCTATGAGAGGATACCCTAGAGACGGCCGCCATGCAGTTTCGTCTATGAGGGGAGAGGGGAGTCGAGATCCCCAGGAGTCTCGTAAAATGTTCTTCAATGATTCCGATATTTTCTTCTTCTATATTGCATACATCACCATTTGAGTCTAGCAATAGGGGGATCGATTCTCTGTTTTGTTTCCTTTTAAGAATACTGCACATCTCTTTGGTGGGCTTGTCGGCTTTGCTAGCCGACCACTCCTTAAAGAATATTTGCAAATTTTTCCTTTGTATTTCTTCCTCGTATCTCAACAATGCTCTGATTCTTCGTAGACCCTTTGGGTTTTGAGCTTTTCTTTTGTTCACTTCCTCCTCGAGTCTCCAGAGTCTATGATATAGAGCTTCTCTATCTCCACATTGAACAGTTTGGAGCATCTTCTTGATTCTTATCATGATTTGCCATGACTTTGCGACTACACATCTCCAACTCTTGGCTGGGGACGAACAGGTGGTGAAAACCTCCTTCCACACTTTAGCAATTTCTTGATGGAGGAGGGGAGAGAGAAAGAAGTCGAGAAGGCATGAAACCATGGAGCCTTACAGGTTTTGGTGAGAGGTTGGAATGAGATAATGATCGGGTAGTGATCAGAGATGGTGAGGCCAGTGCGTTGCGAGAGGGAAGGATGGCCCCATTGATGAATAATGCTCTAAGCAATGTAGCTTTTCTTCAGTCTAGCTTTCCTCAAGTCCTCACACACTTGGAGATTTGACCACAAAAAGCCATTAGAATCTTTGAATTCGATCAGATCCAAGTGCATTTTTTTTTTGTCCCAAGTTTCTTTCTCACGACTATCGATGACCTGGCCCTTGTTGTTCCATCTGTCTATAGGGTCCTCCACCATATTGAAGTCACTGCAAATAAGATTGTTGTGGGGGAGCGAGTCTGTAATAAAGTGATATGAAAGAGATGGTTGAGCCACACCCTTGAGAGATAGGTGATGGTTGAACTACACCCTAAGAGAGAGGATTAGGAAGTAATCCTCAACCATGGCTTTTGGGGCAAGTGGTTAGCCCATCACATTCCTAACCAAGAGGTTGTGAGTTCAATTCCTTACATTGGTATCAGAGCCTAGGAAGTAGGCTTGGGCAAGATGGAATGATCCAATCTAAAAAAGGTGCTTGGGCACTCTATCATGTGAAAGGGTAGGAATTGTGGAGGCAGCGCTTTGAGAATTGGACCCAACAAAGAATCAAGTGTATCTCTTAATCCGTAGGTCGGATTGAGGCATATAAGATACCATTGGAAAACTCTCGGAATGAACTCTCCAAATCTACTGATTGCAAGTGTGAAGCCCTTGGGAAACCTTGGGTGGCACTATGATTGAGGGTTCAAGATACCAAACATGGGTGAGAACAAGGTTCAAGACTAAGGTTGAGAACAAGTGCCTAAGACACCAAGGTTGCGAACAAGAAGGTTCAAGACACCAAGTTTGATAGCAAGGGTTCAAGAGACCAAGGTTGAGAACAAGGTTCAAGAAACTATGCGAGGTTGAGGACATCAACTCAAGGGTACCTAGGGAGTTCAAGGGGCTGATCATCGAGGCTAGAGGGATACAAGAGCAGATCATTGAGGAGATTGACCAAGGGGGAAAGAATGTAATAAAGTGATAGGAAAGAGATGGTTGAACCACACCCTTGATAGATAAGAGATGGTTGAACTACACCCTAAGAGAGAGGATTAGGAAGTAATCCTCAACCATGGCTTTTGGGGCAAGTGGTTAGCCCATCACATTCCTAACCAAGAGGTTGTGAGTTCAATTCCTTACAGAGTCAAAGGAGGCCCAGGTGTCGAGTCTCTCCAACTCCCCATTTGGGACGTACATAGAAACTAACCTGAATCGAAAGGGGGAACCAAAGGAAATGGAAATCCATCGATGGCTCTAATCTTCAATGGAGTTCTCAATCTTTTTAAACTAGAATTGATTTATACCAATTGCCATCCCACCGGACTCCGCAGGGTACAACATCAAAATCCAGACATGGGTCGGGGAGACATGTCTAAGATGTTTTTGGAGGTCTACTCCATCAATTTTAGTCTCTTGAATATAGATAAATTGAGGGTTTAGGCTAATGTCATGAAGCCATTGACCAATGATGGTCACTCTTGAGGGGTCAATCAGCCCCCTAGCATTTAACGAGATGATGATCATTGCTATAAGTTACCCTCTTTGTGGGAAGGGGCCTTATCCTTCCTCTTCTTGGAAATCTTTCTTTTTCGTTGGGATTGGGTCTCGACTTAGTAATCTATTCTTGTGGGGGCTTTTCCAAACTCAATAGGCTGTTTTCCCTTGTGGGAGGCCTCTTGTTGGAATGAACAAGAAACTGTTTCCGGAATAGTCGATCCAATGATGGAGCTTTCAGTATCCAAGTTGTCTTCGTTGCTAGCGGTAAAGCCGTCTTCTTTGCTTGTAGTGTAGCCCTCTTGGTTGATTTCTTTGTTGTCAGGTATCTCTAGGACTTTGTCGCTAGTGTCCACCTCAAACTGGTTCCTACCTAGGTAATCAAGATCATTAATCTCCTTTTCTAGATTGCAATACAAGTTGTTTGGGGGGTATCTGAAATATGGTTTCTCTCAGAAGTCACCCTAAGGCTTCTTTTCCTTTGTATTTTGACTTCCATGAACCCGTATGAGTCAGTTTATGGGTTTCGGGAGCCTTTAACTTCCTCTTTGTTTGTCAGGCGATTCAGTGTCCCATTGTTGTCTTGAGTTTTCCTAGATTCTTCTTGTTTTTGTTTGGTTTTTTGTCTCAGTGGGCAGCCTTTAATCCTTTGGCCTTGTTGGACACAACAAAAGCACGTGTTAGGCAGGATTTTGTAATTAAAATCTTGTTCCAAGACATCTTTTTTGCACAGGTCCATTTTGATCTTTGATGGAAGCGGCATGTTGAGGTCAGCCTCGACATAGATTTGAGGGTGCCATCGAGCATTGAAAGAGTGCCTCGCACCTTCATAAATGAGACCACCAACATCCTCCCACGAAGCCAATGGCTTGGCAATTGGAAGTACGATGTCCCACACAAAGTTGTACAAGAAGTACGATAGGTTAGTGAGCTCGACCTAGAGAGGGTAGCAGAGAGATTTTGTTTTTTTAGGAATAAAATCAGGGGACCATCTGAACAGGCATAGTGTTGCCCACCCGAGTTGCCAAGTTTCAACACTGAGGGCTTGAAATTCCATATCTTCATTCTCAAAGGCTAGCAACATGTGACTAGTCAGTAAGGACTGACACTTGCTAACAATCAACCCATGGGGGAACCACTCTTTTCGAAGCTAGTTGCACATGATTTCGAGCGAAGACCTAGGGCCAAACACTTGTCAAATGAGACATAATTTCTTAAGCTCTTCTTGCTTTGACAGAATTGCAGCTCTACGAAGAGAGACCAAGGGAGGCTCAACACCCTTGGAGGTCCCATAGCGACACAAGATCCCCCCTCCAAAATAGGGGGCATGTTACCAATCATCCCTAGGTCGAGGCAATCCTTTATTAATTAAACAACAATCCTTTATTAAATGACATTGCTTGTAACTCTTGAAACATGCACTAAGAAGATTCCTATAGAGATTTTTTTTCATGAAGCTTTTTATCATCTAAATCCTTAATAATAATTGAAGATTTAATAGGCTTAGAGATATCAATCTCAACCATAATCTGAGGGTCCCACTTAGGGTTGATGCTACCACTTCCAGACATTTCTCCTAGGACTCTCACCAATGTACTACCAAGTTTCTCCACCCGCGCATAAAACTCGACAGGTAGATCTAGAAAGCCGATCTAATTGGGGATCTTGGTGGGTTTAGGACCATGGGGATTGAAGCCTACAAATCACTTAAAAAAGAAATAGGAGTTTTTTTAAGAAGCCACTAACCTTTAGATATGAGCTATAGAGCACTATTGGAGTCATAAAACAAAAGTAATTATTAGGGAGGTATTGTATGTGCTTGAGATATAGACCTCTCGATTCCCAATTAGCTCTAATCCAAGTCTTTAGAGGTTCTTGTGCAAGCCCAGGCCATGACAAGGCCAATAACTACTTTTCACTAAGTTCGTTTTCCACACATCAAAAGAAGTATGGTCCATAATCAAAGTAACGTTTTCGTCTTCCAAAGGATGAGGATCAAGATTTATTTTATGAGGACTAGCATCAATCTTTTGTTTACCCTTAGTATCAAAGTCATAGAGTGGATTAGAGATACCTGCTAATGTTCCAGCAACTCTAAAAATGCCAAAAGACTAACCTTTGGCCATATCAGCGTATGACCTAATTTCAGAGGTTCGCTCCAGTCCCGTCTCAACCTCTGAAATTACCATATATTCCTTCCTTCATTGGGGTCATAAATGGAGAACTTCAAAGGTAGATGATGTCCCTTCTTTGTCTACCTAATAACAAGCAATGTAGCCAAACGGAATTCCTGCATGAATGTTGACAATCGCTTGAGAGATGATCTTCACTTACTGTTGTGAACATGAGGCAAGATGATGCACGATATCACCAGATGTTGACTCCCTTTTTTTTAAAAGAGTACAATGAATTGGAAAGACACACACACCCGACCTCGTAAAGTAGAGGCACCCATCTTGGGAAACTCATGGACACTCATCTTTGGGAACTCATGAATTTGTCCAGCTAGGATTCGAATTCACGACTTCCTCCTTGACATTCAAAGCATAAACCACTCAACTATGCGGGCTTGGACAGATGCTGACTCCTTGATAAGAAAATAGATCCATGACATTGAAAAAAAAAAAACTGTTCGTGAAGCCACCTATTGAGATTGAGAAGATGACAAGGGAGAAAATAATGGTGAGGATGACCACCACATGATGGCAAGAGAAGAGATGTCAATAAAAAATTGAAAAAGCAAAAGTGATGAGTCATAACCATCATGAGATAAGAAAAAAAGAAGAATTAAAGGAAACCGAAAGAAAGAAACTTGTGGAGCTTGTATTATGCCAAAGTTTAAAGTTCAAAAAAGCTTCTCAAATGGCTTGAAGGGGACATCACTTCCTTGTGTGAAGATCCCTAATTATATGCTAAACATCAAGATAAGCACTAACATTTGTGCATATCTTATAATGAGAAAATAAAAAACTCAATATTTTGGTAAAAAAAACTCATATAAAAGTGGAAATAATGGCCGCTTTGATATGTTTTCCATAATAATGTTATTACTTAGACATGACAATGCTACAATGCCTCTTTTGTGGAAGATTTTGGATCATCGTAGTGAGCTATAAGTAAGAGAGATATGCTTTACAACTTGAACGACAGAGGAATCTACACACGCACACACACACTTATTTATTTATTCATCTGTCTATTTACTTATTTGTAAATTATCCCTATGTTATATTTTTCATTTATTTTAGTCTCTTTTTTGTCTATATTTTAGGCTTCGTCATCCCTTGACGACAATAAGAAAGCGAAAAGAGAGGGAATGTTAGAGAGAGGCATCTTTAAAGAGAGAGACCTAGAGGCTAGGAGAGAGAGAGAGAGAGAGAGAGAGAGAGAGAGAGAGAGAGAAGAGAATGCACAAAGGTTCAAGAAGACATAAAGAGTGTGAAATGCTGCATGTGCTTTTGAACTTTTATGGAAAAGTTAAGAGGTTATTAATCAAAGGACGCACTTTTCTACTTCAGAAAATGTGAGTGTGAGATGGATGGCTCCACACTCACAAAAAGGCCTCTCATCAACATGAAGGGCTCTTTTTAAAAGAAATACCATTAAGTAGCTCCCTTTTTATGCTAAGCTTCCATTTATGCACTCTTAAGTTTTAATGAGGTTTATAAACCCCCTCTGTATTGCATCTCTCTACTTCATTTGGTCTACCTTTATGTTTTGATAGATTTTTTTGAAGGTTTAGGTAAATATGAAAAAGATATATCAAGAAAATGCACTTGGACTGTCTTTTTTATGAGCTCAATTTCTTAGATGTGGCCAATACATACAAACTTTCTAGTAGATGTGCTTGATTGATACAGACAAGATTTTCAATAAATGTGCCATATGTGTTTGACTTAAGCGGTTGCCATAGGTGACCTTTTATCTTACCTATGTGACAGGAGTCTATTGCAGCAAATGGTGTTTAATATGCTCAATGTTCTTTGAAAAATAAGGCAGCACTTTTTATAGTTCAACCCTGATTCAGAATACAAACCTTGCTAGGCTTATCACACATTAATGCGATGTTGATGGAGAGATCCTTGTCTCTCCACATGTTTCCATCAACTAAAAATCTGATTTATATTCTATATATGGTTTTCCATCCATCATAAATGATATCAGCAACTTTGATGGAGAACATCATGTTAAATGTCAAAAGCATATATCCCTAGTGTTTGATGTTATATGTGTATGTATGTGTGTGCATGTATTTATGTGTGTGTTACAAAATCATACATATATGCATTTTTATCATCTAATTTTCCTCTCTTCTTTGTAAATTTTTTTACAACAAAGTTTACAAAAAACATAAGTTCATGATAAATAAAACTCAAGAAAGTTGAAAAGTTATGCATATCCAAGGAAGAGAGAAAAAGATTCCAAATCTTTTGCATATTATATATCGAAATTTTTAGCAGATTTTGGTAGTGATGTGTGTGAACATACCACAATCAGGACATTTTTCCTTGTTTATATGCTTTTTGTCTTTGCATTGTATATATGCTTGAATCCTCATGGGATATATATTGTTGTGCATTTACATACTTAGTAATATCATAGTATGTTACTTAAAATCTTTTATTATTTTTAATAATACATTCCTAATGAATGATAAGTTCTTTTCTCCCTAACCATAGAAGAAGAGTTCTCAAAGGGAGATAGTTTCCACTATCCCATACCACTATCTTCCATATCCAATCCATGGTGTCTTTTCTTCACATCCATGTCTATAATGAAACTTAAACATATAGGAGCATAGATTCTCATGAATATTTTCTCATCAAAACTAGATTGTCTTCTTTTTGAACCATCACATGATCATGGACATCCCTAATGAACCCAAAGATAACTAGTTTCTAAGTATTGGATCTAGGTATTTATATAGATCCCCACTTATACATGGCGCCCCAAATCACTTCCTTCCTAGAGATATATGCTCTAGATCATAGATTTGGTGCCATGAACTATGGCCTTCTTGTTTATCACTTGAGTCTTTTGAGCACCCATCCATGTTCTCTCATGGAAGCCATCATTAGGATCCCCTTTAGTTTGTTTCCTTAATGTTTGAGTGTATGTTTGACCACTACTCAAGTGATTTCATAGAGTGAGTTTAATCACTTTTTGGGCATGCACCATGCATCTAATGATCTCATATTGGCATAATACGGCTCTCTTGAAGTTATTCAGACCTTAAATAATTTGTAGATGTCCATAGTCACATCCCGTCTTTAAACCAAAAGTGTACAACGAGTTTTGAAAAAAATGTCCATGAAACGTTCTAGAAACATAGGATTTGTTGTGAAGAATTCTCATGAAGGCATATGTCCTTCCTCTATGCAATTATATATTCTAATTCACTAGGAATTTGTTTGGGAACAATTTATTTAAAAAGTATCATTTGAATTGTATGCTCTTCCCTACTTCATTTTCTCTTATGTACATAGATATTGTCATGGACAAAGGAGATCTTCTGAACCTCATATTCCATGTGAATTTTGTATCTCATGATTGGTTCAAAATTCAAGGAAACCAATGCTTCCATTATGTCTATAATGTGCCAAAACCCTAAGCTATCTTCTTGCTAGATTTTGACATCTAGAGGTCATGTTTCGAATTGATGACATCATCGATGACAACATCAATTCGTAACTACCCTTGGAAAATCTATATAAGGAGGGGTTGGACACATTCATTCTTAGTCTTGCCAATACCAATCTTGGGAGCTCAAGGAGTCGTGACAGGCAAGTAAGTATGCTCCAAGTTCCAGTTCGAGTTCTTGTCTTGTTCCTTATTCGAGCCTTGTCTAGTCTAGTTCTTGGATATCCTTTCTTGTCCTCTTGTAATCTCATAGTACAAGATCTTGTCAAGTTATTTCCTATATCTAGTTCATCTGCCTGAAGGGAATTCTTGTAATCCTGATATCTTGTTTCATACTTATGATCTCGGGTTGAGGGATCTTGTATATCATCTCTAGTCGAGTTATTCATACCCATCAGTCCTAGGTTGTGGAATGTCTTGTATCAATCACATATTCTTGTATCATTTTCCCTACATGGGTATTCTTGTAATCAAAAGTATGTTTCCAAAATCTTGTCTAGTGTAGTTAGAGAGCACAATCTAGTGCTCCCCTGACATTTTGGCAAGACTAGCTTCTATCCAAGACTAGGCATCATGGAGAACGTTTATGAACAGATTGTAGCATCACTTCAAAGTCTCCAACAACAAGTTGAGGACCTAACTCATCGATAGACACAAGTTGAGCTGGGAATCAAGTGCATGTAGGTGCACTCCTCCAAGAATTACAAGAACGAATTGGGAGTCTTCAAGAAAATCAAGGGAGTATTCAAGTGAATCAATGGCCTAGTACATCCTTCATGAGGGAACCCAAGATTTGCATGCTAGAAAAGTTTGATGGGGATCACACAAAGTTTCACAGATTTCTCCAGCAAGTTAAATTGGACATCTGTATGCAACCTGATCGATACCCTGACAAGGCATCCAAGGTCGAGTTTATTGGAACCTTTCTCTATGGCCAAGCATTATCATGGTTTGCCCCAATCTTGGAGAAGAAAATGGTAGAACTTTAGGACTATGAGGGGTTTCTTCGAGAACTCACTGCCACATTTGGAGATGTAGACACATGTCGAGTGGCAGAAACAAAACTTCAGAAGGTACATCAAGGTAACCGCTCTGCCTCTACCTATGCATCAAAATGTAGGCAATTGATATGTGATCTCACTTGGCATGAAGATTATTTCATAAGCCAATTTATATGGGGTTTAAGACATGATGTGAAGGACCTTATACTCATGATGCTAGAATACATCATGCAAGCTATTCAATGCGATAAACAACTTTTTGAAAGGAAACAAGAAAAACAAGTAGAAGGAAGACCTCGCCAATGGAAACCCTTCCAGCCCACTCCTAAAGATGAGTCTATGCCTAAACATATGCAAATAGATGTAACTAGGTTCCATCCTCTAACACCACAAGAAAAACAGAGAAGGAGAGATAACAAGTTATGCATCTATTGTGGAAACCTTGGAAATATTACAGATAATTGTCCCAACAAGAGAACAAACTCCAGAGTCACAAACACCCTTGTAGAGCAGGGAAATGAGGAAGTCCAGTTGTAAAAGAGACCGTACAATCGGACCATGATATAAGAAAGGATCTTATAATTCCAGCTACACCCATAAAAACATGCCTTGCACTTGTGAGGTTAATCATGCCCAAGAAGACCCTTTCCCTTACAACCCTAGTAGATTCAAGAGCCTCTTCATGTTTCATCGATGAAGGATTGATTAAGAAACATGGAATTCCTACACTTTGGAAGAACAAACCAGTACTAGTTGAAGTAGTAGATGGACGACCTCTGGCATCTGGGAATATAACCATGGAAACCACACCATTAAGAGTACACCTTGCTAACCATGAATCCCACAAATGTTTCAATGTAATATCGAGCCTAGTACATCTAGTTAGTTAAAGAAACATAATCCAAATATTAATTCGGAAAATAATAGAATAACCCATCAGGATATTCAAAAGAACTCAAGATATGTCAGATCCAAGCCTTCATATGTGTAGTAAGGAAGGAACCAACATATATTATATATGCCATACCAGCTCAAGAATCCAAGAAAGGTGATCCAGTGGAGCTATCCAATCAGTAAAAGGCTTTGAAGATGTTTTGAAAAGAAGAATGCAGATATCCCAAAGCATAGACCTTATGATTGTGCCATAGAACTTCAAGAGGGAGCACAACTGCCCTTTGGACCAATCTATAGACTATCCCCAGAGGAACTTACAAAACTATGCAAGAACATTGATGAGAATCTAGCAAAGGGGTTTATCAAATACTCAAAGTCTCCAATATGAGTCCCTATTTTATTTGTAAAGAAGAAGGATGGGAGTCTCTTGATGTGTGTAGACTATCGTGGATTGAATAAAGTCACTATAAAGAATTGGTACCCTCTACCACTCATATCAAAGCTCTTTGAATGCCTTGGAAAAGCAAATTTCTTCATGAAGATTGACCTTCGAGGAGCTTACAACCTTGTCAGGATCAGAGAAGGAGACGAATGTAAGACAACATTTCAAACAAGGTATGGCCATTTTGAATATGTAGTTATGCCATTCAGTCTCACAAGTGCTCGAGTTGTCTTCCAACATATGATCAATGATATCTTTCGAGAGTATTTATATTATTTTG
This sequence comes from Ceratopteris richardii, assembly GCA_020310875.1. Lineage (NCBI taxonomy): Eukaryota > Viridiplantae > Streptophyta > Polypodiopsida > Polypodiales > Pteridaceae > Ceratopteris > Ceratopteris richardii. The sequence continues at coordinate 105,594,735 of CM035418.1, forward strand.
TTCTAATATACCTTGATGATATCATGATATTCTCCAAAAATCTAGAGGATCATGAATGTCATGGAAAGATAGTCCTAGAGAAACTAAGAGAAAAAGGATTATATGCAAAATTGGAGAAGTGATCTTTCCATCAGACAAAAGTGGAATTTTTATGGTACATTGTATCAAATAAAGGAATTTTCTAAGAAGATAGAGACAATCCTTGATTGGAAACCACCTTTTGAGTGTTTGAGATGTACAATGTTTTCTAGGGTTTGCCAATTTTCACAGGATATTCATCAAAGATTACTCCAAAATTGTGACACACCTTACCAAGCTTACAAGAAACACAAAATTCTCATCGAGTGAAGATGCACAAAAAGCCTTTCAGACCCTGAAATCATCATTCACTAGTGCTTCAATTCTAGTTCACCCTAACTCTACCAAGCCTTTTTTCTTAGAGACAGATGCATCAGACTTTGCCTTGGGGGTGATCCTATCCCAACATGGGGATGATGGACACCTACACCTAGTTGCATGTCATTCAAGGAAATTCTCTCCTCTAGAGATTAACTATGAAATCCATGATAAAGAGCTTCTTGCGATCACAGATACATTTGATACCTAGCATCACCATCTAGAAGAAGTAGCTCATAAAGTTATTGTATACATAGATCATAAAAATTTAGAGTACTTTATGACTACCTGCATCCTCAATAGAAGGCAATCTCGATGGAGTAACTTCCTATCTAGGTTCGATTTTTTCATCACATGTCATCCAGGATGCCATCAATGTCAATCAAATGCCTTGTTGAGAAGATCTTATCTTGCATTGAAGAAAGGCGAAGAGGCTTTTGATAAAAAAGAGAGTGATTTACTCAAGCTTGATTATCTCCAGCTAGCAGCTGTCTCTTCAAACCATCAAGAAGCCGTGATCCATTTGGTTCATGAGACTTTACCACATGATGAATTGTTTTGTAATGTCAGGCAGAAAATTCAAGAAGGGAAACTCCATGAAGTAAACGAGTTCCAAGAAAATAATGGGTTACTATTCTATAAGAATCTATTGTACATTCCTTTAGGAAAGCCCAAGACCCAAGTACTTAAGCAACATCATGAAAACCTTGCAACACGACATTTTGGAGTGAATAAAACAATAGAACTCCTATCTAGAGATTTTTGGTGGCCTCAATTGTGGAAGGAAGTCAAAGAATATATTCGAATCTATGACACTTGCAATAGCTCTAAGGTACTGCGACATAAACCTCATGGCCTCTTGCAACCTTTACCTATTCCAAAAATATGATGGTCTTCATTATCTATGGACTTCATCACAGATCTACCAAGGTCAGATAAATATGATGGCATTCTTGATATAGAGGATAGATTTACAAAGATAGCACACTTCATTCCAACTACCAAGACAATCACAGGTGCAGCCACTGCGAGACTTTTTCTCAGATACATATTTGGGCTTCATGGACTACCTAATGACATTGTCAGTGATCGAGGTCCAGAGCTCATATCTAGCTTCTGGAACAAGAGATCTGGTGGGAAAGATAATTATAACTTTGGCGAGTCCCCCAAAGAGTGGTTGATTGAGAAATCATTGTTCCTCCTTGGTAAAAGGATTGCCAACTGTAAGAAACCCCCCCCCTTCACGCATCATAAAGTGCTCCTTTTGATCAACAACAAGCTTAAACCAAAGTGGGCCCCACATGAGGATGATGAGAGAGTGATTAACCTTCTTTGTAATGCCATATAAACTCTGTAAGATCTACCCCCTTGTGGGACTTGGGGGGTCTCCTGGGCACTAGTCCCCTTTACTTGTACTTTTCTTTTCCTTTTATTGAATTCAAGTTCGGGAGAGTAAGCTAAGGCTGAACTTCCTTTATATAAAAAAAAAGTTTTCAATAATAATGCTCTAGGTACTCATGAGGAGCTAATGCTATCCCTCTTCCAATCACGGTAAGAAGCTCATCCACAAACCAACAAAGAGCTCATCCACAAACCAACAAAGAAGAAAGGTCGTAAGTTGTACAACTCTTTTGATGTTCTTGTTGAGGAGGACTATAGCCCCTTTGAAATTAATGGCGATTGTGAAGATGGTGATTATGAAAACGAAAAGTAAGACTCTTAACCAAATGTTCAAGCGAAAGTATCAGATGTTAATGTCTGAGGTTCCAGTTCACCACGTTGCAACTCTGAGCCAAACAAAAGAGAAAATGGTGATAACTCTGACTAGAATCCTGTTGGCAGTAAAAACAATTTCAATCCAGCGGTGTCTATTATGCATTCTTTACCTAACCCCCCTCCTACCGATGTTGTTTTTCCTAGAGGATTACAAGCTTATGATAAGAATAGACTTGAAAAAATGTCTCAGAGTGATGTTGATCATACTGATATTCCTATGACCCAAGCAATGTGGGGTAAGATTCTCCAACAGATCCATATTAACCCCAAAAGGAAAGATTTGGTAAGAGCTTCAAGGTCTTTACTAACACCTTCAAAATCCATCAGGAAATAAAGCGTATCAAGTTTTTGCTTTTTTTTTTTCTATCATCATGAACTCCATTAACATTATCTCGTCAGCGTCCAAGCCCACATAGCCTAGTGGTTGATGCTTTGAATCTCAAGGAGGAAGTCTCAAGTTCAAATCCTCGCTGAACATATCCATGAGTTCCCAAAGATGGGTGTCTATAAGTTCCCCAAGATGGGTGCCTCTACCTTATGAGATCGGGTGTGTGTCTTTCCAATTCATTGTACTCTCCAAAAAAAAAACATCATCTCGTTGACTATCAAAGGGATAATTGACCCTAACAAAGCTAAAGGTTTTCAGCTGACGGCTCAAAAGTAAGCCCAATTGTCCACATTTCATTTTTCTTCAAGAGTTTAAGGTAGGAGGTATTAAGCTCTTTCCCAACCTCAACATTGTGTCCACTTGTCATATTGGTTCTTTACTAAGCATTCTCATGGAAAAGATGGGGCTTTCATAGGAGTCGAACCCTCCCTATCCCACTACATTAAAAGCGTTTTTTACAGTCAGTCCAATCAATGGGTTGTTATTCATTTATCTGATCGTTTTGATTACACTATCGTGTGTGTTTATGCTTCTAACCATAGCCCTCTTAGAAAAGACCGTTGAAAAGAAATAAATGACCTTGATGGCCCCATTATCTTGGTTAAAGACTTCAATAAGATCACCTCCTTGATTGATAGATTTAATAGTAAGGGGTCTACGTTGAGTGTTACCGAGAAGAATAGCTGGTTTATCATGGTCAACAAACATGACCTCCTTGATGTCTCCCTTAACATGGGCTTTTATTGGAACAACAGACAACAAGGAAATAAATACACTATAGCCAGATTAGAAAGAGCCTATATCAATTTGTCCCTCTCTCATGAGTTCTGGGAAATTAAAAGTGGTCTTGAGAATTCTTTCTTAGTCTCTGACCACAAGCTGCTTTCCATCACTCTCAAAAGAGGTTCCCCTATGTTTAGGTCTGGTTGGCCTCATTTTGATGCTAACCTTCTCAATATTCCTAGCTTTGTCCGAAGAATCCAAGAGACCATTCCTTTTTGCTTTGCCTTAGACGCCTCCCCTTCTAGTTGTTGGGAGAAGGTTGTGAAAGAAATTCAAACGGCTTTTACCCCTTATAAGAACCTCACTAAGTCTATAAGAGCTCAAAGAAGGAAGAAGATTGAAGATGAGATTGCTAGGTTTGATGAGAATAGACCCTCCAATTGTCTTCTTGAACTTCAGAACAAGCTGAGACATGAATAGTACCTTGAAGCTAGTATGGCTTTTTCCTCCTCGAGAATTTTGGGATGCAAAGTTGGATAGAACTAATAACTGGATGTACTCTTTGCTAAAAAAAAGAAAGTGCATGATTATATCCCCTTATTGTCCAAGAGGGATGGTGGGTATGCTATTGACACTAAGCAAAATTTACAAGAGGCCTTAGGCTTCTTTACCAATGTTTTCCCTAGTTCTCCCAAGTGGGGTGAGTGTATCGAGAGAGCTAGGGCTACTATCACCATAAAGAGAAAAAGGATGATCTCTAAAAGTCTAGCTGCTTGCTTGGACCTACCCTTCACTACTGGTGACATTAAAGAAGCCATCAGTAAATTGAAACCCTATAAATCCCCTGGTATTGATGGGTTAGCTAATGAGTTCTTCTTGACTCTTAAAGATTTCTTGACTCCCTATATTCTCTTGATCTGGAAAGAGGTATCTAGTAAAGGTGCCCTTCCTATCCATACAAATAGTGGAGTGATGAGACTTATCCACAAAAAAGGTGCCAAAGATAACTTGAATAATTAGAGGCCTATCTCTTGCTTAAGTACAGTCTACAAAATCTTTGCTTCCACCCTTTCCAGAAGACTTAGCCCCATTATGAACCAAATTATCCTCCTTGAGCAAAAAAGTTTTATAAAGGGTAGATTCATCTTGGATGCTATCATTTCCCTTTGGGAAGGATTTTAGTCTGCTATTGAGTTGAACCAGGAATTTTATTTCTTCAAAGTTGATTTTCATAAGGCCTATGATAGAATTGAATGGGACTTTTTTTGTCTCTCCATTATATTGGGTTGGGAAAAAGATTCATTAGATATGTTAGTACCTTGTTTGAAAATGCTGACTCTAGGATTCACATAAATGGTCAACTTATCAAACCTTTGAAACTTTGTAGATCCATTAGACAAGGCTGTCCTTTAGCTCCTCTTCTATTTGCCATCTCTAATGATGCTTTAGGCTGGCTATTCAAGGATGCTATGGATAAAGGGGATATCAAAGGCATTTTTATTCCCAATTCTCTTTCTCACCTTGGGCTCCAAATGTTTGCTGATGATACTAAAATGTGCACTAATGTTGAACCCAAATCTATGGAATGTTTTTTGGATTGTCTAATCTCTTTAGTTTAGCAAGTGGCTCAAAAATCAACCATAAGAAAATTGTGTTCAAAGCCCATAATAATATTGTACCTGCTTGTGTCTCTAATCTTGGTTGTGAAGTTTTGTATGAGGGACTTGTCTTTAGACTTCTTGGCATACCAATGGGTTTCAATGTATCCCTCCAACAAAGATGCGGCTAGTCTATATGTAAATTCAGAGAAAGGGTTTTTAAATTGTACGATGCTTACTCTTCCCTTGATCACTGGGATTTTTTTCTGAGTCACTTTTACCTTGTACTGTGTACTTTCTTTCATGTTGGTTACCTTCAAAAAAGCAACTTTTTTAGATAATACGTCTCACAAGAAGATTTCTATGGGGAGGGAATGCCCATTTAAGTAAAGTTAACAAAGTTTCTTGGCTGATATACTACCTATTCAAGTAGGAAGGTGGGTTGGGGGTCCAATTCCCAATCAAAACAATTGAAAACCTAGTAGCTAAATGGATTTTCATAAGTCTTAATTATAAAGATTTTTTTGTCTGTCCTTATTAAAAGAAAGACACACTTGTTTTATGTGCAAAACTACAAGTCTTGGTCTAACAATCACCTATGGGATGTTATAGTTTCTCCTCAGTAGTTTGATGGTGTTGGCAGTGATCTTGCTTCTAGGTATTGGAAATCCTAGATGAAGGTAAAATGTAGTGATGTTCCTAATAAGGACTTTATTTTCAACCCTAATTTCTTTCTCCATGAATCTCCCTGGCATGGGTGGATTAGATTCTAGAATAACTCAAAGCATCAAGGACCATAAATGCTTCAAACATGACTTTAGAAGCTGGCAAGATTTTATTTTTTCCAAGGAGATGAGATGATAAATGATGAGTATCTTCTTTCAATGTCTAACCTTTCTCATTTTTTTTTGTAGGTGCTAATTCAATATAAAAGGCAATGGCTACAAAGATTGGCTTGTTGTAGCAATAAACCCTTGAATCTACATCAAGTTTCTTTGGACATGCACAAATTCTTCAAAAAACAAAAGGGTAGCATTGCTAAGATCATTGTCAAGTTGGACAAAAGATGGCAGGTCAAATAGTCTAACCACCAATGGAGATACATGTTTCTTTGCATATGGGCTTTTCCTATCAGCATCAAACTTTCGGTTTTGCAATGGCTCATAATACACCATGGTATTTGGAGTGGTAGTAAAGCTAAGAGAATTTAATTAGATGATGTCAAGTGCTCAGTCTATGGGAGGGAGGATAACCTTTCCCACTTATTATGGCATTGTTCGCATGCCAAACATTTTTGGCAGATGTTATATCCTTTCCTTCATATCAAAGCTACTCCTCATTTGGATGCAGAAGAATGTCTTCTTGGATGTTGTAAGCACAAGGATGTGCTTTTGTGGCAACAGTGGAGAAGTCATATTCTGTGGCACATCTGGTCCAGTAGGAACAATAAAAAATTTGACAATGGCAAAAGGAATTTCCTATTTTCTCTCAAGAAGTCCCTTCTGAAGTCTGGGGATAAGTATACCCAATCTATGTCCAATGCCCTTTGTAATAATGTCAAATCATAGAGGTCCTCTCTGCTCATCATCCCAATAAATGGAGAGATGTATTAGCTTCCTTGTTCTCATCTGATAAGATTATGATCTATCTCTCCTTATTCGAGCAAATGTAATTTTTTGGTAGTCCTTCTTTGCTATTGTGTCCCCCTTTTCAGCCTTATACTGATTTGTAGCTTTTTGTCTTAAGTGGGTGCTTCCCCTGTGCACTGATGTAATCTTCCATTATTTAAGTTAAATTCTCTTTTTTTTTGCTTTAAAAAAAGATATGGTAATTTATATCTCTCTTCTACTGTCTTTACCTTCATTTCACATCTAATGGTTAAAATTCATCATGCAAAATCGTGCAGATTGATATGTATTGTTCAACTTGGTATTTCGTGAAGTTTTATAGAGGTTCAAAGTCTCTTAATTCATTTGCATCTTCAATTTTCCCCTCCATCTCAAATTCGTTTTCGATATGATAGAGTGGGTTGGATACTGTGATTAAATTCCTAATGCAATATTCAACATTTACTTCCTTGAGATACACTAAAACCATAATGAAGGAGTAAATTTTAAGATCCTCAATGTGTGTCCATGCATCTAATATCTCCTCTAAGATGGTTACCATGAATAGATCATAAGCAGCATATCCTTTTGCATCACAAGACTCTATCATAGTCTGTTTATCTATTGATATGTCTAAAGTGGCTAGTAATTGCATCCAACCATGAGGTTAAAACTTCTCATCAACAAATCTCATGAGCATATATACTATATCTTCAATGGATCTATCTAGCACTGTGAATTGCCCATTATCTCCTGCTTCCCTTCTGAATTCCTCCTTTGTAGAAGCTTGGAAAACCCATAAATTAGTGTAATCATTCATCCAAGATGCATCATTCTTTAGTTCTAGCATGATAAGATTTTAACAACATAGGTAGGTCTTTAGCCATTAGATCTCCTAAAATTGAAGGTGATTCAATGCATTGTATTTTTTCATAAGAGTTTGTTTTCTAACTCATCCACTTTTTCCTCCATTTCAATTTTATTCTTTCTCATTTTAATTTCCACGATGCACTTTTCTTGTGTGTCCTAGGCTTGGATTGGAAACATAAGTAGAGCTATCGACCATTATTGTTGGGACTTCTTGATTTATTTCATGGACACTCTTATTATCCTCATACTCTTCTTTGTTCCTTTATCTCCTAATATGTGCTCGTGTAACAACTTCTAATATGGCAAAATTTCTCATCTAACAATTTGATGTTGCTTCCACTATTCTAACCCTATTGATGGGAGTTGTGATCAAAGTTCTCCTTAGGTTTTGAGATGTTATTTTTCACAATCTCCAAACATATGTAGTGGGATTCTAGAAGGTTTTTGAAAATCTTGAATGAAATGTACTCCTCCATACCTATAGTAAGGGTAAGAAAAAGGCATTAGAATATTCATTTCCTTTGTATCAAAAGTGGAAAGTGAATCTAGTCTTTAGGCATTTCAAGCGAGATGTAAGAAATATTTTTGGATACTCCTAGAAACGTACATTTACATGGAGTAGAAATGTAAGATTTTATGGAGCCTAAGATTCATGAAAGCACCAAAGGAAAAAATTACGTTAAGAACACTAGAGAAATCCACCCCATTTTATTAGTCCATAGGTACAAGGCATGCATGTACATCCAATTGGACTGAAGGAAAGTAATTTGGTCAAGGATTATGATTCCTTCCCTTTTAGATTGAGAAAGAAAATGACACTTATCTAATTATGGGAGATAAATCTAAAGAGGTTAATGGTGCATAGGTGAATACTCCACATACCATGCTTCTACACATTTTTGAGGATGAAAATATTTTAATGGGGGGAGAATGTTGTATAAATCATGGGTTTAAAAGGAAAAATATATGGATTATAAGGGTTATAATATGATGTAAATTAGCCTTGGTTTAGCCTTTGATTTCCATTGAACATGTTTGGGCCTTTGGTTTGAATGCTTGGTTTGAGACCTTGGGGTATTTATTCATATGAGCTCCTGTGAGCTCCCAATTGAGTGGTTGCAACCCTTAGGCTTGATTTATCCTAAGGTGTGGGGACCTTAGTCTTGGGAGGGGCACATTGATTGAATATTGATAGCTATGATTTTCTAACTTGTATTTAATCATTGGTAGAGGACATCTCCATGTGCCATGCCTTGGTAACGAGTTGTTATGGCTCGAATAAGTTCCTCTCCCCCCGCCTCACCACCCTAGGTGATGGTGGTCCATCGTGTTCATTTGGTGGCCCCTCTTCCAGCCCCTAAATGCATCCCAAGTCCAAGGTGTAAATATGACTAGATTTTGTGGTTTTTTGGGAGCCCCTTTGGCCCAAACTATTGGTAGTACTTCATGTGGTGACCAGGGCTCGATGAGGGAATGTTATGGGTTATGGAAGCTGATACGAGAGGGAGCATAGGGGCTTGTGTGCTTATGGGGACCTAGTCATTTGGGTAGTCCCACTCTATGGGATGGATTAAAGCTAGCTTGGATGGATGATCAGATGATTAAGATGTTCCACATGGAGAGAGGATTGAATATCAGATTTGATCTTGTGACCCATTCGGCTAATGATGGTATTGTTTCGGTTTCTAAGCTAAGGGCAAAGAGTAGATTTAACGGATGGTAGTTTTGAGTAAGTTGAACTTTTCCAAATTGGTCTAGTTGTGGTTCTTCCTTTAGAGTGGGGCACACTTCTTGAGATACCTTGTGCCTTGTAACAATGCATACTAATGGGATAAGAATCAATAGGATTGAGCTTTTATGTTTTATGTCAACCCACTTGTGTGGGGTGGTGGGAATCTAAGGGACCCAGAAATTCTAGGGATGGTGGTCGATTTGGGTGCCTAGTTCATGGTTTTCATTAGACTTGAATCTTTGAAGCCTAGTGCTAGAGGTTTGTTTCCCCTTCGCACCTTCAATTTACGGCCCTTTGAGCTCAATGTTTCTATGGACGTGTAGGTCTTCGTTTGGTTCCATTTGGGACCTCAAGTAATTTGGATCCATGGGAATGTGTATATTCCCTAGAAACACTACTCCTATGTACATATGAACACGTTGGATAAATTGAAGATGACCATGGAGAGACTCTCCACTAGGAATTTGCATGTGATCATTGAGGGGGACTTCAACATGATGTGGAAATACTTGGACCGATGGGTAGAGAAGTTTAGCTTCAAATGGATTGAATTGAATATCCGAGGTTCTAGACTCACAAACCATTCTCAGGAAGGGCACGATAAGTCGGACTTAAACCATTTCTTGGACCATGACCTAGGTATAAGGTGACTTTACAAGATTGGGTGCAATGCTTGGCGGGTTTATTAGACCACTAGCCTCTCTTGTGTAATGTTCACTCAAAGGTTGTGGGGGTGACCCCACCCATTGTTTATCTTGCAGTTGGGATAAATGAAAATCATTCGGAGGCTCAAGACCTTCCTAATCAAGGGTTTGTAGAAGGATGCAAAGGAGCAGTTAAATAAATTCATGGAAATCATGAAGGATTTGATTGCTCATGTGAAGGCTATCAATCGATGACCCCCTCCTCACCCCCATTTTGGTTTTCAAGTGGACCCCAAAGTCCATTGACTTATGAAATCTCGTGTTTGGGTTTGGAATGTGCTCCAACGGAGTGATCCTATATCTCGTGAGGGGATCTATCTATCTACATGTGTTGACAGATGAAGCAAGTACGAGCATACATGCAGATCTAGCACTAAGGCAACCCATTAAATTTTTCCAAACCTTACACCATGTTAAAAGTTTTCCAAACCTTACACCATGTTAAAAGTGATTCTCATCACTAAAAACCCTTGTAAATATTGTTTCACCTTTTTGTAGCTCCATTTTGTACAAGCCGAGGAATCCTCGAGCTTGGGGAGCCTTATACGTAGTTGCCTGCCAATTTTCATAATTTTTAGATCTCGTTTGAGTCCTCAAATAAGCCCTGGAACCTAATTTTTAACTAGGCCGGACACTAGGTCTGGACAGGGCCAAAGCTAGTAAAAAACTATAAATAGAGCTAGAGAGCTCATTTTTGGGGGCTAGCTTCTTGTAGTTTTGAGCTTGTATGAGAACTTTGTTGCAATAGAAGTGATTCCATTGTCTTACTCTCTTTGTTCTTGATGTGTGTGTGCGCGTGTGTGTGTATGTGTGTGCATGTTAGTGTGCTTCGCACTCACACATTCGTGCCTTCACTTGCTCGAGGCTTTCATACCATCCTCATGTCTTCCCGGATTGACATTAAAGGAGGTGCTACTCATCACTGAGCTACACCAAATTTTGGCGCCGTTGCCGGGGACCGAGCTTTGAGGACAAGCGTGTGATGGTAAGATGTAGAGAGGACGTGTTGGAATGGTAAGTAGTAGGTAAATTTCTAATTTTTCTCCATCTCCATCTCCATCTTCATCTCCACCTTCATCTCCTTCTCCACCTTATATTCTCATTTCCAAACCATTTCCTCATTTGCTTTGTGCGAGTTTGAGAGAGAGCGAGTGTGTGTTCTTGCTTGTGTGTGTTTTTTTGCATGTTTCTTGCAGGTTGCAGCTCCATCATCATCTCCAGCAAGCTGAGCAGGTACGGATTTTGTCTGCGCAAGCCTCAAGGCGTCGAGCTCGAGCTATCGCGACACTCCGAAAACTTCACCCGATCACGATTCTGAGTGCACCACGACACTGTGCAGGCCTAGAGCTCTTAGGATCACTAGACAGAACAACAAAATTCACCATAACCCGACCTATCGCGACACCTCGAAGTATCGCGATACCCACGACCTATCGCGACACCTCGGAGTATCGCGACACACCGACCCCACCTATCGCGACACCTCGGAGTATCGCGACACTCCCAAGTATCGCGACACTCCCAAGTATCGCGATACCCACGACCTATCGCGACACCTCGGAGTATCGTGGCACACCGACCCCACCTATCACGACACCTCGGAGTATCGCGACACTCCCAAGTATCGCGATACCCACGACCTATCGCGACACCTCGGAGTATCGCGACACACCGACCCCACCTATCGCGACACGCCCAAGTATCGCGACACTTCGACCAGCCCGACCTATCGCGACACTTCCCACCTATCGCGACACCTTGACCTATCGCGACACACCGACCCCACCTATCGCGACACCTCGGAGTATCGCGACACTCCCAAGTATCACGACACCCCGACCTATCGCGACACCCCGACTTATCGCGACACTTCCACCTATCGCGACACACCGACCCGACCTATCGCGATACACGACCTTAACGCATGAAAATTTTAGAGTAAATTTTTTGAGTGAATTGAGGTATCTTTGGGCTTAATTTTGGACACATTGGGGTAACATTAGAGCCTTAGGAGTGAGCAAAAGACCTAGAAACCAGGGAGGAATTTCCTGAACCCTGAGAGCCTGTTTTGAACCCTAGGTGTCTGTTTGGTCATAACTTCACCATACGAACTCCGATTGATGAGATTTTGGTCTCATTAGAAAGCTTGTTGAGAATCCTACGTGGACCTCGATTGGTTTTTGTAAGAATCATACGTGGAGTTTTAGAACATGCATTTTTAAGTTGACCTTTAGGTGGAACTAGGTGGTCATAAGATTTTGGGGGTACAGTGAGTTACTCCAAGGGGGGCCCATAATTGTTGATGTGTGTCTTTCAATTCATTGTGGTAAATGAGCTACATTAACTTGTGAAATTTTACAGGAACATTGCTGCACTCAAGGTGTTCCAAGGCAAGCTAGCAAGGGTGAGTACCAAGCTTGGGAGAAGGCTTCCTGGGCTGGTGTAGCAGTCTGAGCAACCAGAGTATTGAGGTTGGGAGTTCTCTCAACCCTCCTTTGTCAATTCCTAGCCTAGGCTAAGTACGACTTAGGTGTGGTAATTAATTAGGTCAGCGTCAGGCACAAAAAAAGTCTAAGAGAACTAATCAACCAAGTGCAAGCATTAAGTAGGACTTAAGTGCGAAAACCCTAAGGAAAAAAGTAAACTTGAATCAATCAATTATCAAGTGCGAAATTCACTTAAGTATTCCGGACGCCAAGATATCAGACAAGTTCATAAACATAATAATCAACTAAAAAGAACAAAGTGATTGGTGCAAAATAACCTGCAACGAGAGTGTACTTGGGACCAAAGGGAGTAGATAAACCAAGCATATGAACCTTAGGTCAGGTAGACACTTAGGCCGAGACAGACAAAGCAATGGTATAAGGCACAACACTTCCTCACTAATTCATAGCTTCAAGCAAACACCTCAAGAGACGGTCAGACTAGCAGGAAGACGGTTTAGGCAATACCTAGAGAGGTGCCCGATGTCTGAGTTACCCACACCAGCCAAGCAAGTGGCTTTGTTCTTAGATGGCTTGTTGAGCACCAAGCTTAGGTCATATGTGTATTTAAAGGACCCCAGAACTATAGAAGAATGCGTGCGCATGTGCATAGACATTGAGGATAATCTAGGCGAGGAGTTAGAGCTATCAAAAATCTATAAGGATTCGGATAGCTCTAGTAGTCTCACATCTGGTCAGTCCACATCCATTGAGGAACTTGCCGAGAAGGTAGCTCAAAAACTAGGTGTCTCTAGCAAACAAATTCCAAGAGTTGCCCCAGTTAAGCGGTGCTACACTTGTGGAGGTGACCATATGGCAAATGTATGTCCCATTATGGCCCAACCCTAGGTGAATCCTAGTAGCCAGTACTGCACCATAGAGCGAAGGTACACCAACCACACTGAACAGGACTGCCCATATAGTAAACAAACTGTTAGGCAAAATTACCCTCAGCCATATCCACAACAGGGCAGATACCAGAATCAGTACCCTCCACAACAATACAACAGACCACAACAACCTTATCAGCATCCTTATCAAGGGCAGCAAAGACCTCAACCAGTCCTAGTGCAGCAACCCCCTGCTCTAACCAACGTGATCCCTGTAAAGTATGCAGCTGCAGAAGAAAACCTGAATAGGGCCATAGTCCCTGTCACCCCATTGCTATCAAACAGTGATCCAAGTGACCATAGTTTTGACTCCACACATATTGATAGCCCACAGGCTTACTACATGCAGTCACCCGAGCATAAGGAGTCATACTATTATGAGGACCCAAGTGAAAATATTGGGGAGCCTGAGTATGCTAATGTCATGTACACAAACCCCAACTCTAGACCTCAACCTAGGCAGGTACGACCCCCATTTCCGAGAGGACCATGCTTCAGATGTCAGGGAGACCACCTTATACGTGATTGTCCGTTGCCTACCCCTACACAACCCCAACCAGTGACAATTCAAGGTTTCTGTCAAGACTACGGAAAAGAACATCTCCTACGAGGTTGCCCAAAGAACCCTAATAACATGCCTAAAATCACTCCCATCAACGTCATTGGGTTAGTGGTAGACTCTACAGGAAGTATAACTTCCATAGCCCCAGTACATGTGGTCACTAGAGCCCAAGCCTTGCAGCAAACTCAAGGAGTAGGGCAGGAAAAGAGTGCTGAGGTTAGAGAGATAGAGAGTATAACCAAGAAAAGGACGAGAGCATGGAGAGATAGCCGGGAGAGAATGAAAAGACAATGGTCACAGAAAATGAGTGAACTTGAAGCAAGCTTGAGAGAAACCAAAGCAAAGATAAGTGAACTCGCATCTCAAAACCACTCTCACACCACCCATCCAACACCTTTCCCTTTACCCGCCAATCCATCTTCTTCCATTCCCCAACCTTTCAATACACCACCCTTGACCCACCCACCACCCAGAGTAGGATCAGTCCTAGCCGATCCCACTCCTGAAGATCTACCTCTTCCACAAAAAATCTTCAAAAGATGAAAGAATAGGTCCTTGCCCTTTTTCATCATGTTTTCCATGGCATGGTGACCATTCTTCTTTATTGCATGTTGGAGCCTCACACACACCTTCTCGTATTCAAGGTCGTAGATAGATAGATAGGCATGTTGTAGCTCAGTGATGAGTAGCACCTCCTTTAATGTCAATCCGGGAAGACATGAGGATGGTATGAAGACCTCGAGCAAGTGAAGGCACGAATGTGTGAGGGCGAAGCACACTAACATGCACACACATACACACACACGCGCACACACACAACAAGAACAAAGAGAGTAAGACAATGGAATCACTTCTATTGCAACAAAGTTCTCATACAAGCTCAAAACTACAAGAAGCTAGCCCCCAAAAATGAGCTCTCTAGCTCTATTTATAGTTTTTTACTAGCTTTGGCCCTGTCCAGACCTAGTGTCCGGCCTAGTTAAAAATTAGGTTCCAGGGCTTATTTGAGGACTCAAACGAGATCTAAAAATTATGAAAATTGGCAGGCAACTACGTCTAAGGCTCCCCAAGCTTGAGGACTCCTCCGCTTGTACAAAATGGAGCTACAAAAAGGTGAAACAATATTTACAAGGGTTTTTAGTGATGAGAATCACTTTTAACATGGTGTAAGGTTTGGAAAACTTTTAACATGGTGTAAGGTTTGGAAAAATTTAATGGGTTGCCTTAGTGCTAGATCTGCATGTATGCTCGTACTTGCTTCATCTGTCAACACTCTCCCCCCCCTAGGATTTGTCGCCTCTGATAGACCTTTGTTCTGCGGTTTGGTCAATGTAGTTCTGGAGAATGTCGGTTGCCAAGTCATGTTCTTTGATCCGTAGCCCTCTGATAAGGTCTCTCTAAAGGTCATCCCAATTGACTGGTCCCGGTATGTCCGGTTGTGGCGTTGTGTAGAGCTCTGAATGCATCGTTTGTTCGCATGCGAAGAGTTGTAGCAAATGAGTGGGCCGTGGCGCGAACACCTCTGAGTGTGCCTCCCAGAACCCCGTGGTGAGCATATCATCAAAAGTTTGTTTGTAGCAGGCAGGGAGATATCTGATTCGTGCGTGCCATGCATAAGCAACTCGTATGCTCGGGGTTGTGCTCATATCATATAGTAGGTCATAATTACCATCAATGAACCCGGGAATCGGAGGCTGAATGTGACATACATTGCGAAAGGTTTTGAGCACTACCTGCATCATATCCAATATTTTGAGCATCATCTGGGCAGCTACGTCGGGCATGGGGTGGAGACGTGGCATCCAATGTCTGATGGTAGCCATCATGTAGGCTACAGTAGGTGTGCCGGTTGGGGGTGCAATGGCAGGGTAATTGAGCCATTCTTTGCAATTGGCGTTGTTCTTAACTTTGATGGAAAATGCCTTCCATGATCTTCTCCGTTGCACTGGTCCGTAGCAATTGTTATACTTCAAGTGCATGGGCGCGTGATCCCATGTTCGTAGCATCTCTGGATAGGTTTGCAGTAACTTTTGCCGCCAAGTGGGTTGGTGTATGTTCCCTTTGCGCGCGTCCTCTGGAATGTCCTCAGGTTCAAATTGGGTCGCGAAAGTAGGGTACTTGTTGGTCTTACGTTTGATCTCGGCGTTGTAGTCTGCCAACAGTACAAAGTATGGTTTATATTGTAATTCTGAGCTGGTTATTAGTCTTCTAGGGGCCAGATGTCTGAAGTATTCTGATTGAAGTATGGTTTCTTCAATGGTCTTCATGGCCAACATCTGGTTGGAGATACGTTCTTCATGAGTCCGCCCCATTTCTTCTACCTGTTTCATCCATGCCGGAGGGGGTTCCTCATATGTGTCTTGTCCTCATCAGTGATTGTGCCTCCTGGAAAAGGTTGCTTAATCGTCAAATGTTTCCTCCACTAGGATGATTATTGCTTCTTCTTCTAGTGGCTGATCCGGTGGAGAGGGAGGTCGTTCATACTGTAACAACTTGATCTTTAATTCTGCAATCTGTTGCCGTAGCTCAAGTACCTCATTGGTCGTTGAAGGTTCAGGTTCTGGTGAAGTAGCGGCATCGACCATCTCTGTAGATTTGAGTGGGTGTGGTGTAGGCACTTGGGGTCTTTGTAATTCCTTGACTTGGTCTACCAACTGGTCATGTGCCTCCAAGAGGGTTGCATATGCTTCTAAAGCTTGTTGAATATGTTCTGAGGGAACAACTTGGAATTTGGCAGGGTCTATAGGTGCTCCAGGGGTATTTTCCATGGCTGCTTCTAGATTCTCCTGGTTTTGTTGCTGTAGCCTTTTGTTTTCTTCTTGAGCCGCTGCTAAGTGGCGACGAAGTAGAGTCATGTTTCTTTGTAGACAAGCATTGCGGCCCAACTGGTCGCTGAGTTGTTCCTCCATAGCCTTACCTGTCTCCATATACTTGGCTTCCATCTCCGCATTCGATTGTTGGAGGACAGTCACTTCATGTTGTAAGGTTGTGTTACTTAGCTCCAAGGCATTGACACGTGCCTGGAGTTGAGCCGAGAGGTTGCATAGCTCTGTGTTGTTTTCTTCATGTAACTTATATTCCTGCTTAAGTAGAGTGGCCGCTTCGAACATGGTGTCTAGTGAATTACTAAATGATGTGGATGCAGGGGTAGAGGTGGAAAATGCAAAGGGTCGGGAAATGGGGAAGGGAAAAGTGGATGATGTGTCTACGAGTGAAGTGAAATGTGATGATGTTGGAACAACCGTGGTGGTGGGTGCTCCTGTGGGTGGTGAAATGTCCATGGGCTCGGACGTGATAGTGTGTGAAGTGTGAATTGTGAACACCGGAATGGTAGGTGGTGTGTTAGTGGTGGCCGTGAATGTGAGGGAGATGGGTTGGGGAAGGGACTTTTTATTATAATTCTCAACTTGTTGGAGTATGTTTACAAGGTTTGTCCAGAATGAATGTTGGGGGACTTGGGTTAAAAGGGATACAGTGGATAGGGGTTGGGAGGGAGGAAATGTATTGGTGGATGGAAATGGGTGTGTTACGGTTTGGCTAGTGGCAAGTGGCTGTCCGAGGGCTGGGAGATATGAAGGGTGACCTATTATAGTTTGATCGGTGGCAGGATGGCCTATATGGGGTTCAGAAAATTGGGTGGAAGTGGTGGATGTAGGTAAAGGGAAGGATGGAGAAATGGTGGTGTGTATAACGGTTTCACCATGGGTGGATACTGGTTGTTCAGGAAGGCTAGTGGGGAAGGGTTCTGAGGGCTGGATGGGAGGTGACGGTGGAGATGGTATCTGTGTATTTACATCAGGTTCCTCACTGTGAGTTGGGCTGGCCATTTGAACATCTTCTAAAGTGGTGGTAGGCAGGGCGGTAGAGACTTCCATTTGAATCATTTTTGCCCTTCGCGGTCGCGTATAGATCCTCCGTTGGTCATATTGATGGGTAGTGCATTATACCATGGTCCTCATGGCTTCCCGTATTCCGCATGTTTCCGCCAAGAGATTCAATAACTCTACAAAATGCGGGTCAACATTCTCCGCATGCAGCATCTGGTTCACCAGTGCCCTATTTGCCTCTTCTGATAACTTGTGTCTTTTCTGTACCTGTTTGATTGTTCTGTAGAGCCGTTTGAATTGTGCCGTGTAGGCAGGAGCTTCTTCATCACTCTCCTCTAATTCATTTCCCGATGCTTCTTCCTGATTCTGTGTGCTTCGAGCATGAGGATGTCGTGTCTCATCTTCCCAATGTACCCTTCTTGCCTCACTCTGTGGTTGTTCTCTTTCGGAGGATGATCCGGGACCGGCATTGTCAGAAAAATACTCACTATCAGATAAGTGGGCAGTCTGCAGGAAGTTTTCAAAGTCAAAGTTTGGATCCTCTGCTAATGTGGCCATGGATGCAAACTCAGCATCGGTGGGTAGTGGAGGGGCAGATGGAGTGGGCTGTACCATATCCCCTGATTGTGTTCCTTGGAGATGGATGGTGAAAGGGTCTACTTGGGCCTCTTCTCTTGGGGAAGTTTCTGTTGTGGCCTCACGAGGGATCAGGACCTGTGAAAGTGATCCACGCATTCTTTTCGCAGGTTGAACCCCTGACTTCCGCCCCTTGAAGAATTCTAGTTGTGAGTATTTAAGGGCCCTTGCGATCGGCACATCATAGGCAAGGCATCTGTAGATAATTCTAGTAATCGCATAGTAGCCATCCAAAGTATGCTTCCTCACGCCTCGCTTGCCTACTTCATATAACTGGTCCAGGATCCATACGGGCATTTTAATTGGCAATCTTCCAGTCTCTGCTAGGTATAATCCATACCATATTTTCTTGTGAGGTTGGGTGAAGCGGTCTTGAGCTGGGAATGCGAAGTGTTGAAGGCACATCCGCAGTGGTATGGCGATGTTGGGGGTGAGGGCACACATTTCTTTCAACTTCTTGATTTTGTTGTTCTTCATCGACTCTGGTATCAAGGGATCTCGATCAGAGGGTACATGGGTGCCATACATCTGAAGGGCTTCCCTGATTAAAGTAATATTCAATTCAAACTTCTTCATTTCTTCCTGGTTTGATAGAGAGGGCACTAGGAATGTGCCTAAATGATCTTTATCTCCTATCGGCTTCAGTGTGGCAATCAAGTAGTAGCACCTGAGAAAATCTGGTCTAGGCAAAGCTGCACTAAAGTAATCTTGCAATCCCACTTTCTGCCAGATATCCTGAAGAGGAGCTGCATTCTGTAAGGTTTCAAATTCTCTTGAGAAGAATTGGAATGTCCACCATACTCCTCCGAATTCCAATTTGGATTCCCAGATATGATCTGCGTCTCCCAAGTCTCCTGGCATCTCATTGAACCAATGAGAATGCCCCTTTACTCTTTCTGTTAGGCCATTTGGTGGATCCGGAATGGGAATTCTTCGCACGTTCAAAAACTCTTCAGGCCTAGCTGTCGGTGGAGCCTCCACAAGCATGGTATCCCAATTGCTTTTAGCGCTAGTGCCTGCCTGAGAGCTCGTGCCTGCTGCTGCTGCCATGGGAATCGGGTGCTTATCTGTTAGAAGAAGAAAGGCACCTTAGTGTTGCATAGGAAACAGGATGTAATGGTGTTCCCTTCACAATACTAACATGACAATCCCGAAGGTCAGTGGTTAGAGGTGAAGTGTTTGTGATAGATGTGAGTGGTGATTAGAGGTCAGTGTCCTCCTAGATGCATACTTTGGTTATGCAATGGACTCAGAATGCACCTATGTCAGAGTGGACAGATTTACAAAATTGGGTCAGGGGGTTTGATACATGATTTAAGTCTCCAAACTTTGATAGAGGATTCGTAGCTCTTAGAGCTAAAGATAGGTAAAGATTTCTGGACTAGAGTGTGATGGATTTGGGACCTTTTGGGTACCCCTTTCCAGAAATTCCTCGGTTTGACTGAGTGTGGGTCAGGGTGGTATTTAGGTAGAGTTCCTGCGTTGTTTGTCGAGAGGACTTGTGAGTGTTGAATTATGCCAGTGACTAGAGTTGGAGCTATTTGGGCTCGTAAACAGGCCTTGGGCACCCATATGTGTCTGGCAGTCGGGCTAGCCTTCATTGACCGCTTAGGGGCCCAAATAGACGTGGTGTGCCTAGGAGGTTGCCTAGGGTACTCCTTCAATTTTGTCCTTGATGGTGCGGCTTGTTTTTTGGCTCCTTGAGAACCTGCTACTAGAGCTGTGGGTTTTCCATCCTTGCATATCTAGATCTCCTTCGTGTCACGAGGTACTCCGTGTTGCCTTGGTTGGCGCTCCTGCCTCTTGATCAGCGGCCTCCTTCGTGTCGAATGATGTTCGGTCTGCCTATTTAGAATCTTCTTTGGATCAGCTGGGAACTCCTTATTGGCTCCTGTACCTTCGGTAAGATGGACTCTCCTCTGCACCATAGAACTCTGGACAAGAACAGCATTGTTATCTTCATGTGGATTCTTGGAGGGACCAGGAGTTGGTGCCTGTTCTAAGGGTTTGAGTGCTTGATTTTCTAATTCAATCGTAAGACGGCTTTGGCCTACCCAAGCCTGAAGAAATCCACTTCTTAGGTTGAGGTTGACTGCGTGATCATAGATCCAGTCTTGGCCCAAGACAAGAGGTTCGGTAAGATCCTCGTCTTCACACACTAGCACTTTTGCTGGCATGAGGACCTCTTGAATGTAGAGGGGAAGTTCCACCTCTCCCATGCAAGGGGTTTCAACACCTCCTAATCCTATCAGATATGCTTCTAGGGGTTTTACCTCCAATTGTAGCTGTTGGCAGTAAGAAAGCCGAACTGCACTAGTGGCTGCACCTGAATCAATTAAAGCTCTTACGGTCCTTGTACTGTCTCCTTGCCCAACTTCTAGGGTCACAAAAGGTCGTCGGTCCACTATCCTATGGGTACGTTCACCTGAAGCCTCACACATGGCCATGTGATAGCCTGGAGACTCTTGAGTGTCAATCATAGGGTGATCTCTCCCTTGCCTCCTCAATTTCATTCGTCGGATGTGCTCTAAGGCCTCTGCTTGTGCTTCCTCTCGAATCTGTTTTTCCTCCTCTTTACGTTTCTTGGCAGTGTTGAGCCGATTTAACATCTCTTCAGTCAGGGGTTCTTGGTATAACTTGACTCTACATCCGCTTATGTAGCTAGGGAGAATATCGCCTTCCAAAGTGGCTAGTTGTACTGCCCCACTAGTTGAAATCCTATTTATGATCATAGGTCCATAGCTTCTTTTCTCTAATTTTCATGCATGCTGCTTCAATGTGTAGACTAGGACTAGGTCTCCTGCTTTTAAGCCTTTATCCTTCACATGTGTATCAAAATATGTCTTTTGCCTCTTCTTCGCTACGTAGATTCCTGCTGCAGCTCTCAATCGTGTCTCGCCTAGACGTTCAAGATCAAAGATTCGAGAGGAGAGTTCATGGCATGTCCAGTCATGCTCTTGTGCTACCTTCAATGTAGGTATCAAAAAGTCCAAGGGTAGCACCGCATTCTGACCGAACACCATCTGAAAGGCTGTGGCTTGGAGTACCGTTTTATAGGCCACTCGGTATGCCCAAACAGCATGGTGTAGCTGTTTGTCCCAATCAGAGCGTTTATTGTTCAGTAATTTCATCAGTACATTGCATAAGATCTTATTTGTATTCTCAGCCTGGCCATTAGCTTGTGGGTGATAGGGGGCAGACTTCTTATGTACTACCAAGAACTCTTGGAGCAGATTTTCAATAACTTCATTCAAAAAGTGAGTCCCTCTATCACTGACTAGCTCTATAGGTAATCCATACCTGGTGAACACATTCTCAAACAAGAACTTAGCTGTTGTTTGTGCATCATTCTTTGTTGTGGCTTTTACCTCTACCCACTTAGTTAGATAGTCAGTGGCCACAATGATATACTCAGCATGTGAACCCTTAGCTGGGGGATAAATAGGACCTACAAAGTCTATTCCCCACTTAGAGAATGCACGTCCATCCATCATAGGTTTCAGTGGCATCTCATCTTTGCGTATAGGATACTGAGTTCTCTGACACACATCACACCGTTTCACATAGGTATATGCATCCATGTGAAGGGTCGGCCACCAGAAGCCCGCAAATAGTATTGCCTTGATCACCCGATCTGGTCCAAAGTGTCCTCCTGCTACACCTTGGTGAGCAGTTTCCAAGATCTTTAGATATTCACTCTCATGAACACAAAGTCTTAGGTAACCATCTTTTCCACGCTTGTATAGATTATCACCAATGAGTGAGTAATCTAGGGCTTCTTGTTCTAGACTTCTTTGCCTCGTCATGGTCATTTCTGGAGGGAATGTTTTCGTCTTTAGGAAGGATACTAGGGGTTCACTCCAATCCGGCACTATGGACACTTGATAAAGAGTGGCATGTTCCACAGGTGGTTTAGTGCAACAGATTGGGCATTCCTTGCACAACTTCTGGACATCAGCTTCCATAGTCAACCAATGCACTCCTAGTCTCCTCAGGGTCTGTTAGGTTTGTTGTTTTGAGTAGTGTTGCTCTAATGCACCTACATGTGCTAATTGCAACCACTTGGCATACTCGTCCTCTTCTACACAACAAGCCAAGATCCCTTGATCTGTGTGCTTATACATACTTCCTGCCATGATGTGGTACTTTTGGGCTTTTACTACCTCTCTATCCTGTGTGGCTATTACTCGGTGGTTAGGCCCGTATGTCAATACTGGCACTAATGGCTTAGCCCACTGCGGCACCACTTCCAAATTAAACAAGTAAGCATCAGGTAAGTCATCTGATACTCCTTGTGGGGCCTCTCCAGATGTGAGCCTAGAGAGATGGTCTGCTCTCAAATGAGTCCTGCCTTTCCTCACTACTACCTCAAAGTCATATTCCATTAGTAAGAGAAACCATCTTACTAATCTGTCTGTATTGCACGGCTTGTTTACCAGGTACAGTAGAGCTTGGTGATCAGTAAAAAATTTGAACTTATTTGCAAGCAAATAGTGTCTAAACTTTTTAACCGCGTACACCATGCCTAATCCTTTTCGTTCGGTGGTTGTATAGTTCCGTTCAGCAGCATTCAATTGTCTACTGACATAGGCAATAGGGAGATCCATATTACCTTCACCCGTAGGTTGTGCAAGTACACATCCAATAGCATAATTGGAGGCATCCACATGAACATGGAATGGCTTGTTCCAATCTGGTGTGGTCAAGATTGGTGCTGAACATAATCTTCGTTTAGCTCCTGGAAGGAATTCTCGCATTCATCAGTCCACTCAAAGTTAGTCAGAAGTCCGTACATGGGCTTTGCAATGACAGCATACATGTGGATGAACCGGCGGTAGTAACCACAATGCCCCATGAAAGCCTGTACTTCCTTGATGTTCTTGGGCCTAGGTAGTTCTGGATGGCTCTCACTTTCTCTTCGTCAGTTGATATGCCATTCTTAGACACTATGTGTCCTAGAATTTTGCCTTGCCTGACCATGAAAACACACTTTTCTAGGTTCAGGCAGACTTGATATTCTCTGCATTTATCAAAGATTTGTCTGAGTTCACGTATATGGGTCTGTCTAATGTTGGAATGAGCACACAGATCATCAACATAGACTTCCAAATTCTTCCTCAAGAACTCTTTAAACACGTGACACATCAATCTTTGAAAGGTAGGAGGTGCATTAGTAAGCCCGAATGGCATTACCCGAAAGGCAAATATGCCCCACTCCGTGGCAAAAGCCGTCTTATGTTGATCCTCTGGAGCAATGGCTACTTGATTGTAGCCCGAAAACCCATCTAGGAAGTTGTACACTTCCTTGCCTGCTACCCTTTCTAATAGATGCTCAGTGATAGGAAGCGGATAATTATCTCTGATAGTGGCTGCGTTAACCTTCTTCAAGTTAATGCACACTCGTAATTTGCCATTCTTCTTGGGCACCACTACAATGGGGGATACCCATTCAGTGTGCTCAATTTCATAGATGAACCCGGCTTCAACCAAGCGATCTATCTCTTCCTTGATCTTGGCAGCATAGTTGTCATTGTATGTGTATGGCTTTTGCTTAGAGGGCCTAGCCTCTGAAGTCATGGGTATCGTATGTGAGCATATGTCAGGGTCTACATCTTTCAGGTCCTTATAGCTCCAAGCGAATACATCTCTATACTCTCTCAGTAAGGCTGTCAACTCTTGTTCTTCTTCTTCCGTCAGGTCATGCCCTATGTATGTGCATCTTTCTTCTCCCTCTTCTATGGCGACAACTATTTTCTTGGTAGTTTCCTTACTATCATAGGCCTCTCCTGCTTGTGCCTCACGTTTAGGCATTCTTATCATGACTCTCCTATCGTCTATCTCATATTTTTTAAAGTTTTCAGGGACCTCAAACAAAGATTCTTCCTCTTCTGGTGTGACTTCTCTCTTCTTTCTTTTCTTTCCTTCCTCCTTCAGGGTCATATGTGTGGCTAGCCTTACATCATTTGTAAGCTCTCCATGTCTCTAGGGTTGAAATTCTACTTCATAGAAGTATTCTTCATCTGATGCAAAGGGTGGGTCCATAATGATTGACTCTAGATTGGAGTCACTTGCATCCTCAAATGCATCAGGGCTAGGTTCACACTCTTCTAACACTGCCTCTCCCATGATTGGCTCTATGGAGAAGACTGAAATGTCATAGCCATCTTCATCACAGTGAGGTGTCCATTGTTCTTCATTGATGGCTACATCCATTGTTGCTAGGATTTCTGCCCAGCCGTGGGGTTCAAATTCCTCGTCAGGAAAGACTACAGGTGCATAGGCTGGGTCTTGAATTGATCTATGTGTTTCTTTTGCACCTACCTCTCTGGCTTTTTCTCTTTTCTCTTCTTCTACTGCCACTTTGCACATCCATAAGTGGGTGTCTTCATGCATCCATGAGGATCCTGATCCTATGGAATGCACAGATTTCGTATCATCTTTGGCTCTATGGATGGGATTCCATTGGATAGGAGGGACATCTCTATGAGAGTAATCTTTGAGATTCACTTTGGTCATAACACCTAAGTGTTGCAGGTACAAGGAGTTGGTTCCCCAGTCGTGTACCACTTGCAACTGTCGCATAAATGGTCTTCCCAAGATCATTTCATATGCATGATTTTTGCTAAAATCACATATAGCAAATGTATGCTCGAACTCGACACCACATGTAGTGAGAGTTATGCCTTCTAGCAATCCCAAGGGCCTCTCAATATGGCCATCGGCCATCTGCATTTTATTCTCGTCGGTCGGAGTGCTAGCTTGCCCCAACGCTTCCGGAGGGAATTTGTATCAATTCCAACTCCTGCACCTGAGTCCAAAATTGCCTTGGTTGTGTATCCCTGATGGGTAACTGGGAGATAGGTATTTCCTTCTTCTCCTTCACTCATGTCTCCTATCTTATCCAATGGTATTTCAGGTACTGTTCTATGAGATCCTACCTGGGAACGCGATTTCGCTATGTCTGGCACTTGCTTGGCTACGTGTTTCCACACTTCTGGCTTAACTTTGAGAAGCTCTTCTAAAGTGAGATTGCACTGCACCTTAGTGTTCTTTACTACCTCTGTATTCTTAGGTATGATTGAATCTTCGTGTCTTATCATGACTGTGGGTGCTCTCAGGCAAGTAGACTTGGTTTCCCATGGGCCTGTGAAATGTGGTAACTCTTGCAAGGAATTAGACTCAAAGTCTAACCTCTCATGAGAGTGGGCACTTTCCTGTTCTTCATAAATAGAAGGGATGTCCTGTGGGAACTGATCATGTGCGTCATCCACAAGTTCAATGGGAGGGGGGACTTCACTCTCCTTTGCCCACTTCTCTTCTTGAATCTCTCTCAGAAACTCGGGTGAATACCTATTCATAGAAGAAGAGGTGTCTGGTTCAGTGGAATTAGGCACATGAGCTTCCTGTGGGGGATGGCTTATGTTTTTGCTTGTCTCATCTCTTTCTCGATTTTTTTCTTCCTTGGAAGATCTTGCAATTATGCTCTCTAATTTCTCTAGGAGTCCATCCAAGTGCAATTGTGTCTTAGCTGAGCCTGAGTGGTTGAAAAGGCGACTGGCTTCAAACATGGTCTAAGGCCAATGCGACCATTTTCGCACACAACTTGGTTCTCTCTATCTCTAGGTCAGCTCTAGGGTAGCACTTGTCATGATCCGCCACATTTGGCCCTTCTTTTGATCTTCTAATCTTCCCATTTGAAATGCATGTGGGGAACTTTTGGCAGATCCCACTAAACACTATGAGGGTATCTTTGCTAATCTTGATGGGAAGAACCATAATGTTGATTTGTGGACTAGACATCCTATTAGGTTTTGGACGAGGCTTTTTGCAGTGAACCAACCAATACAATGGCTTGAACTCTGAGTGGCTTTTCAGAAACTTAAAAGGTATCAAGTCACAGGAGGACATAGAGTGCCACAATAATTTTTTAAGATCCTCATATTTGATCATGGTTTTCTATTTGTTTCTTCCTTTCTTGGCATGATGCTTGATGAGACCTTTCTTAATCTGCTTAAGAATATGTTTGAAAGAGGGGTGATTCCGAAGTCTATGGCAACTATGCTTTTGGTCTCCATTCCTAAGAAGGGGGATCTCACTTTTGTTGACATTTACCAAGGGATTTATCTGATTTTTGTAGCTCTCAAAATATTGATTTATGTTTTAATGAAGATGTTTATGATGATCTTGAGGCTCATGATTTTTTCAATCAAGGCCAAGCTGAATTTCATGCATGTCATGAGTTTATGGGGAAAGTTGTATGCAACAAGTGGTGCTCCAAAGGGCCGCATGTAAGATTTCTACTTATTGCAACTTATATTCAATTCAAAAAGGCATATGACAATATGCTACATCAAGCTTTGTTCTTTAAACTTGAGCGGGAAGGCATTATAGGTCGAATGCTAAAATTACTTCATGTGCTATATGAGTCATGAAAGATCTAGGTTCATGGAGAGGGACACCATTTTAATGAGCCCATCTCGGTTCTCTGAGATGTTTGCCAAGGGTACCCTAGATCTCCCACTCTATTAAACATGTACATAAAGGATATCTTAGATAATTGAGGAGACTCTTGGGGGCTTGATGTACCCTATATGAGTCGATCGAAAGGATTTTTGTTTACAGATGAGTGAATTGGCTCGATTGTCACACATGAACTTTGGGGTGGACAAACGTATGACTGTCACTCTAGCACAATGGAAGTACCACTAGGGTGAAGATCCACCTCATAAATCTCAATCTATGGAGACATGAGGATGGACAACCATGAGTGAGAGGAATGCACAAGTGTGAGATTGAGAAGAATGAAGACATGCATATACATACACACATGTGCACATAAGGTAGAATAATGGAATCATGTAATATCAATATCAAGTTACGAATATGCTCTTACAAAGCTCAATTCTCTAACAATCCAACCTAAAAAATGAGCTCTCTAGCTCTTTTTATAGTTTTTGACTAGTTTTGTCATAGTTCAGATCTAGTATCTAGTCTGGTTAAAAATTCGATTCCTAAGCTAATTTAAAGGCTCAAAAGAGCTCTAAAAATTATGAAAATTGATACATGAGATCTTCTAACACTCCTCAATCTCAACAATGTCTAGGCTTGTACAAAATGGATTCACATATACTAAAGAGAGGCATATAAAATGAAATGTAGTAATAAAGATCATTATTCTATTGAATGATTGGTTTGAAAAAATAGTTAGGCCTATTCCTTGTTGGATCTACATTGACTAATCTATCTACTCATTTTGTCTTGGTCTTCTCTCCAAGTATCTCCTCCTTGGCTTCCTTGTTGACTTAGCCCACAAGCACTCCCCCCTCTCGTGTCTGTCATCCCTGATATACCTTTTCTAGGTGGATTGTTTCATGTAATACTAGAGTACATGGGTTGCTAGTTCGTGTTTCTTGTAGTCTCAGACCCTTTGTGAGATCAAGTTATAGATGTTCCCAATCTATCGAATTTTGGACTTTTAGGTGTGGTGTTCTATTGAAGTCTGAATACATTTCTTGCTCACAAGAAAATAACTGAAGTAGATGGCTGGGTTTAGAGATGAACACCTCAGAATGGTATTCCAAAAAGCCTATCATGAACCTGTCTTCAAATGTTTGCTTATAACAAGCCGGGGGATACTTGATTTGTGCTTTCCATGCATATACAATGCAAATTGATGGAGTAGTGTTCATATCGTACATCAGATCATAATTACCATTTTCAAATTTTGGTGCGGAGATGTGTGTTGCTTTTACATTTTTGAATGCCCTAAATATGATCAACATCATGTCAAATATCTTCAAAACCATATGGGCTGCAACATTTGGTATCATCTTCAGGTGAGACATCCACTATGTGATAGTTGAGTTCATGTAAAAGATGCTTCTTGGACCCTGTGGTGGTTCCAAATATGGGTAATTCACCCAATCCACACAATGTGCATTATTCTTTACTTTGATGTTGAATGCGGGCCATGAACATCTCCTAGGTATTGGGCTATAGAATGGGTTGTATAATATATGCACGGGAGCATTTGACCACATGTGGAGCATCTCACGATATGTTTCAAGTAAGTGCTTATGCTGATTTGGAAGGATGATTACCTCTCCTTACTGTTTTTGGTAGATCCTTAGGATGAAATTGCATGGCAAAAGTAAGAATTTTGCCAATGATTCATGTTACTTTGGCATTATATGTTATATATTATGGAATATGTTGAACAATGCATTGTTGGAGTGTTAATTTATTAATGTGTTAATGTTTTTTGGTGTTTTTGATATAGCAGCTGAAGGTTGGTGAGGGCATGGAAGCGTGAAAGGGTGGATATCAATAATCCGACTTTAGGATGAACATCAATAAATCTGATTTATAATTTAGTTTGTAAATAAGTCTGTGTAGAAGGTTCTATTGTTAGAAATAGCTAGAAAAATAGTGGTTAGAATAAGGGTCATTGTAGACCGTAGTTTTTGATATTAAAAGAAAGGCTTTCTACGAAAGTCACCAACTTTTAGTTTCATGCATGCTTTTCAAAGCCCCTCTCCTGTAACCATCCTTTTCGACGTAATCAAAAATTCCTATAAATACATGCACTCTGTGGACTGTCGAAACATATTGCATGGGGGGAGATTGCACCCAATACTACGTTTAGTCTCGTCTTCTGGCGTCTCTATTTTTTTGTGTATTTTTTGCGTTTGCAACCTCTGTGTGTGTGTGAGCAAGATCCTGATAACAATGGTATCAGAGCCTTCCACGTGTCACTAGAGAGGGATCTGTTTGTGTTCGTTTTGGCGAATTGATCTCTGTTTTGCTGTTCTCTGTTCGCGTTCTAATTCCGATTCTGATTCCAGCTCCGGCTCTGGTTTTCGTTTTCGTTTCCGTTTTAGTTTCACTTTCAGTTCCAGCTTACTCCAAGGCGTCGACTAAGGCATAGAACTTAGGCATAACTAAGGCATTACTTTGGCATCTTTGGCACCCAAGGCTCCCTTGGCGATCGTTGGCAGCCGTTGGCTATGTGCGAACCAATTTTAATGTATGAGTAGCAATAAGGACTTTTAATTCACCAAGGTGGGAGGATTTGAACCCACAACCTCACCCACACAAGGGAAGTGTTTTATGACTACACTATCTCTTTGTGTTGTCACTTTACTTCTCTTTTCTTATATTTAACACAACTTTCATCTCTTTCTTACTTTTTCAATTCCCAAGAACAAGCATTCCTTTTACATTTTAACTCAAACAAACTCAAAAATTGTTTTTACATATTTAGCAAGAGGGTTTTGTCTCTACATCTCATGGACCCTATGAACACATGGAGGATTTCGGCCAATCACCTCTACGCGAGGTCACACTCGAGCAACAATTGGAGCTCATCTGGCACAAATTACGAGGTGCTCAGAACGAGATCTGACAGCACGAAGAAATACTAAAAAAGATGCAAACTGATGAAGACAACCTTACGGGGGTGGTCAAAGCTATTGTCTCTGTCCAGTCGGATGGCACACATTCCAAGATTGCCATTAAGAAATTACCATTTTTTATGGTTCGATGGCCGAAAGGACGGCCCTTTAATCCTTTCATACTGAAAAAGCCAAATTTGCCACTAACTATTTAGTAGGAAAAGCTCAACTCTGGTGGAATGTCCTCCGGCATAGTACCGAGTGTCCAACAACGTGGAAGGCTTTCCAAGATAAAGTGAAGGATTCTTTTCTTCCTCCTCAATACCATTTACATGATCGACGTGCATGGACGAACCTTACATGGAAGGAGGGAGATACGATTACTACCTACATAGAGCGGTTCTGTGTCACTCTAGCACAATGGTAAGTACCAACTTGAGGAGCTTCACCTCATAAATGTCAATCCGCGGAGACGTGAGGACCGCTATGAAGACCAAGAGCAAGTGAGGACTCCTTGGCTTCTAATACTCCTCAAGCTCGAGGACTCCTTGGCTTGAACAAAATGGAGTTGTAAAAATGGAAAATGGTATTTACAATGCTTTTTTGTGACACAAGTCACTATATTTATAGGGATTTCTTATAAAAATTTGACATGTGCTTCTTGGAGCTCCCTACATGCTCATTCTTCTTGTGTATCCACTTCATTGATGCGCTTCCATGCTTGTGCTTGACCTTGAATGTCAACATGCTTGTGCTTGACCTTGACTGTCAACATGCTTGTGCTTGACCTTGATTATCAACATGCTTGTGCTTGATCTTGTCTGTCAACACTCCCCCCCCTCTAGGGTCTGTTGCCCCTGACAGACCCTTGTTGTAGTGGTTGTTCCATGGTGCTTGGAGAGATAGTGTCCATCATGTATGCACAAGAGCAATCCATCTTCCAATTGTAGCCTGGGTAGTTTTCTGGTTCGTCATTTTAGCACTTCTACCTTTGTATGTACTTCTTCCTTGTATTCCAGCTTGATGGTGTCTTTGTGAGCTTTCAAAAATTGTGAGCTACTCAAAAGAGGTTTTCAATGTTGATTATGAGCAACTCTCGTGGTGGATTGCTTCCTGTCTCTTGTTGTTGTCATCGTGATGTCCTCTGGTTCTTCCAAAGATGGCTTCCCTAGTTTCCATACTGAGTAATGGGGAACCATAACGACTGATGTGCATTAGTGTATGGGTTGGAAGAAGAATGTGCCTTGTGCATGGCCTTGTAATGTAGCCCTATGCATGCATACTTGGGAAATACATTGGAAGAATTATGGTGCAAGAAGTTGGGTCTTGAGCTAAGTGCTCAAGGGTATGCTGACGAAGAGGTTTCCTAATCGATCATGGTTATGTTGTTGTTGAAGCATACAATTCTTACCATGGTGAAAGTTTCGTCAATCTTCAACTCTTCGTGTTGTACTTCCATCATGGTGATTGACCATTAGCTTGTCTTTGTTGATGGATGTCCTTGTTGATGGTTCACATTGGGGATTCTTCAAACACACAATCCCGTTCTTTCTCTTGCCTTCTTCCTCTCTCTTTTTTTTTGGAACAATGGAGTAAAACACTGAAAAAGGGTGTTAGCATCAATAAAATATTTTACATATGTTAGGTGTGTTGCATGTGCCTGGGATCCTCAATTGTGTCTATGCACGGCCATGTAATGTGGCCCTATATTAATGCATACTTTGGAAATGCATGACCTGAATGGTGCAAACGACAAGGTTAAGCCAACGGCACATGGTTGTTGCACGTCGAGGCTTTCAATGTTGTTGGTGGATGTTGATGCAGTCTTTGTTGGAGGTAGCCAGTGGATCTTGAAATGATGTAATCCTTCTTATAGGGATCCATTTCAGGATAGTATTTGGCCCTATAGACATAAGCTCTGTCCTCTGTATCTTTGGGTGGTTTCTAAATTTTGGTATCCAACGTGGTTGGCTCTTTGGCTCTATGGAAGCTAGTGGTACTTTTGGCTTCCACACCCATACCCTTTTTGATTGTCTTTTTATTACCAGTGAGGAGATGAATTTATCTTCCTTTGGTCTCGGTCCATGGTTTTGACTCTTGCTTCTTCGTGGTGTTTTTGTTGAGATTTTTCTCATGAGGGAGATCATATGGTTTTGTGCATGTAAGAGTGCCTTGGGTACCCACATTTGTAATCGCCCTTGTTGAGCTACAGCTAATTTCATTGGCACCCAAATTTGTATGTTAGTCTTGACCCAAGACAAGTGGTTTTGTAAGGTCCTCATCTTCACACACTAGCATTTTGACACTGATTGAAACATCTTGAAGATAGATGGGAAGCTCCACCTCGCCCAAACAAGGGGTTTCCACACCTGCCAAACCTATGAGATAGGCCTCTATGGGCTTGATGTTCAATTGCAGGTCTTGGCAGTATGAAAGTCTAACTGCACTAGTTGTTGCACCTGAGTCAATCAATGCTCTCACAGTCCTTGCATTCTTCCCTTGTCCTACGGCGATGTTCACAAATGGACGTCGGTCAATTATTCGAGAAGCCTTTGCACTTGATGTTTGACACATGGCCATGTGGTATCTTGGGGCCTCAAGATTGATATCTAGGCCTAGGCGTCTTAACTTATTTCTCCTAATGCATTCTCTAGCCTCTACCTGTGCTTCTTCTCTAACCCTTAACTCTTCTTCTTTTCGCTTCTTAGCAGTGTTGAGTCTCACTCATGTCCATTCCATTCATGTTCCTGTGCTACTTTTAAAGTTTTAGGAAATCCAATGGTAGCACAGCATTTTGTCTGAAGACCATGTGAAATGGGGTGGCATTGAGTACCGTTTTGTAGGAAAATCGGTAAGCCCAAACAACATGATGAAGTTGAGGGTCCCAATCAGAGCGTTTGTTATTTAACAATTTTGTCAATACATTACATAGGATCTTGTTTGTGCTCTCAACTTGTCCGTTAGCCTGTGGATGATAGGGGGCAGACTTCTTATGTATCACCAAGAACCCTTGGAGGAGATTTTCAATGACTTCATTCAAGAAGTGTGTGCCTCTATCACTCACTAACTCTATGGGTAGTCCATATCGCGTGAACACATTCTTGAATAAGAACTTTGCTGTTGTTTGAGCATCATTCTTCGTTGTGTCTTTGACTTCTACCCACTTTGTAAGGTAATCAGTGGCTACAATAATGTACTTTGCATGGGAGTTTCTAGTTGGGGGGTTAATATGACCTACAAAGTCTATACCCCACTTTGAGAATGCACGTCCTCCCATCATTGGCCTCAAAGGCATCTCATCTTTCCTAATTGGGTACTAGGCACATTGGCATGTGGCACATTTCTTCACATAGGTATGTGCATCTATGTGAAGAGTGGGCCACCAAAGTCCTGAGAATAGAATAGTCTTAATTACTTGGTCAGGACCAAAATGTATGCCTGCAACACTACTATGGGCAATTTCTAAGATTTTCAAATAGTCTGATTCATGAACACACAATCTTAAATAACCATCCTTGCCTCTTTGGTATAGGTTATCTCCTACTAAGGCATAGTCTAGAGCCACTTGTTCCATGCTTCGTTTTCTTGCGAGACTAGCCTCGCCAGGTAGTGTTCCCGATCTCATAAATTCTACCAATGGAGCACTCCAATCTGGAATTAGTGACACGTGATAAAGGGTGGCGTGCTCCACTTCGGGTCTCTCTTTGCACGTTGGACAATTCTTAATCCACTCATGAATTTCTTTGTCCATACTAGGCCAATACACTCCTAAACGCTTTAGATTTTGCAATGTTCATTGTTTAGAATAGTGATTCCCTAGAAATCCTTCATGGGCTTGTTGCAACCAACTACTATCATCGTCCTCGACACAACAAGCTAATACACCTTCTATATCTTGTTTGTACATGCTTCCTACCAATATTTGATATTTTTGTGATTTTAGAATTTCATCTTTGTTTGCTTTTACATTCTTATTTGCGGGTCCAAAGGTTAGGACTGGTACCAACGTATTTGCCCATTTAGGAACAACTTCTAGATTGAACAGGTAAGCATCGGGCAATTCATCAGACACTCCTTGAGGTGACTCGCCTGAAGTGATGCAAGAAAGGTGATCTGCTCGGAGGTGGGTCTTACCTTTCTTAACAACCACTTCAAAGTCATATTCCATTAGTAAGAGGAACCATCTTACTAAGCATCCAGTATTGCAAGGTTTATTGACCAAGTATAATAAGGCTTGATGATCAGTGAAAAACTTAAACTTGTTGGCCAATAGATAATGTCTAAACTTCTTCACCGCATATACCATGCCTAAGCCTTCTCTCTCAGTTGTTTTATAATTTCGTTCTGCAACGTTTAGTTGTCTGCTCGCATATGCTATAGGCAAATCTAGATTTCCTTCACTTGTGAGTTGTGACAACACACATCCTATTACATAATTGGATGCATCCACATGTACATGGAATGGCTTATTCCAATCAGGAGTGGTCAGTATTGGTGTTGTGCACAAACGTCTCTTCAGCTCATTGAAGGACTTCTCGCATTCTTCGTTCCACTCAAACTTTGTTAACAAGGCATAAAGAGGCTTAGCTATAATTGCATACATGTGAATAAACCTTCGGTAATATCCACAATGGCCCATAAAGGCTTGTACCTCTTTAACATTCCTTGGCCTCGACAACTCCACTATGGCTTTTACTTTGCCCTCATCTGTTGATATTCCGTTCTTAGAAACAATATGACCTAAGATTTTACCTTGTCGTACCATGAACACACACTTTTCTGGGTTCAGACACACTCGGTAGTCTCTACACTTGAAGATCTGTCTGAGCTCAGGGATGTGGTATTTTCTTTGTTGGGAATGAGCACATAAATCATCCACATATACTTCTAAGCTCTTTCGCAAGAACTCTTTGAAGACATGACACATAAGCCTTTGGAACGTTGCAGGTGCATTGGTGAGCCCAAATGGCATTACACAAAATGCAAAGACTCCCCACTCTATTGCGAAAGCTGTTTTGTGTTGATCTTCAGGGGCAATGGCTACTTGGTTGTAGCCTGAGAATCCATCAAGGAAACTATACACTTCCTTGCCTGCAACACGCTCCAATAAATGGTCAGTGATTGGAAGTGGATAACTATCTCTTACGGTGGTGGCATTAACTTTTTT
Organism: Ceratopteris richardii; assembly: GCA_020310875.1. NCBI lineage: Eukaryota > Viridiplantae > Streptophyta > Polypodiopsida > Polypodiales > Pteridaceae > Ceratopteris > Ceratopteris richardii. The sequence continues at coordinate 105,629,490 of CM035418.1, forward strand.
AAGGTTAATACACACACGTAACTTCCCGTTCTTCTTGGGCACCACTACAACGGGGGACACCCATTCAGTATGCTCAATCTCATAGATGAATCCGGCTTCAATCAATATGTCGATTTCCTCTTTTATTTTAGCTGCATAGGTGTCGTTATATGTGTAGGGCTTCTGTTTGGTGGGCTTGGCATCTGCTATCATGGGGATCGTATGAGAACAAACCTTCAGATCTACTCCCTTCAAGTCTCTATAGTACCACGCAAACACGTCCCTATATTCCCTTAACAAAGCTACCAACTCTACTTCCTCTTCTTTACTTAGGTCATCTCCTATGTACGTACATCTCGCTTTGTTCTCTTCAATGGTGACTACGATTTTTTTGGTCTTTTCTTTGTTATCATATGCTTCTCCTGTTGTGGCCTCTCTCTTAGGCATTCGTACCAAAATTTTTTGGTCCTCAACTTCATATCTCTTGAAATTTTCTTGTACTTCGAACAATGATTCCTCCTCTTCTTGTTTCATAGCTTTTCTCTTTTTTTTTTTTCTTTTGTCCTCCTTCACTTCCATCCTTTGAATTGACAGTTTTAATGCTTGTGAGAGGTTCTTCTTCATTTTGGGTAAATACTCCTATATCTTCTAGATAGTGCTCCTCTGAGTCAAAGCAACTATCCATTACAATGGACTCTAGATCGTCTTTGTTCTCTTCTTCTTCTATGAAGTCACTAGGGTCACATTCTTCTAGCAAGGGCTGACACATGAACACTGAAATATCATAACCCTCCTCATCACAATGAGGTGTCCATTGTTCTTCATTAACTGCAATGTCCATGGTAGCTAAGATTTCTGCCCAACCATGTGTCTCAAATTCCTCATCTAGAAAGATCATCGATGTATAGGCTGGGTCTTTAATTGTTCTATCTCCTGGAGAAGTTCCTTTTTCTCTGGCCTTTAAGCGTTTTTCCTCTTCCTTTGCGACCTTGCATACCCAGAAATGAGTATCTTCATGTATCCAGGATGTATCAGATGAACTTTTAGAATGCACAGAGATTGAATCTTCCTGCTCCTTGTGGATAGAATTCCATTATAGGGGTGGTACATCTCTGAAGGTGTAATCCTTCAAATTGAACTTGGTTGTGACCCCTAAGCGCTGCAAGTACAAGGAATTGGTTCCCCAATTCTGTACAACTTGCAGTTGTCAGAGGAAGGGTCTTCCTAGGATCATTTCCTAGGTACTAGTTTTTCCAAAGTCACATATAGCAAAGGTGTGCTTAAACTCTACACCACAAGTGGTTAGAGTTATCCCTTCTAGCAATCCTAGAGGTCTTTCCACATGGCCGTCAGCCATCTGAAGCTTCATTCTAGTTGGTCTTAATGCGGGTTTACCCCATTGCTTCCACAGGGAAGTGGTCGCAATAGCAACACCAGCACCAGAATCTATGATCGCTTTGGTTGTGTAACCTTGGAAGGTGATCGGAAGATAAGTATTACCTTCTGCACCTTCGCTCATGTCCCCTATTTTGTCTAGAGGTATCTCTGGAACTTTATGCGTAGAGTCTGCTTTTGGCATATTGGAATCAAGTTCTGGAACCTGATCCTTCACATGATTCCATAGCTCAGGTTTTGATTTGAGCAGCTCCTCGACAGTGAGATGACACTGAACCTTAATGTTCTTCATGAGATCAGTGTTTCTTGGAACCACCGAGTCTTCGTTTCTAATCAATATTGTGGGAGCTCTGATCTGGAGAGATTCAGATTCCCCTCGGCATGTGAATTGTGACAACTCTTGTAAAGAATTGGATTCAAATCCTGAACTTTCTTTTTCTTGTTGCTCTATTTGGTCTCCATAAAGAGATGGAATGTCTTGTGGGAATTGATCGTGACGGTCATCAATTTCAAGAATAGGAGGGGAAACATCCTTCTCCTTGGTCCATTTCTCTTCTTGTATTTCCTGCAAGAACTTTTGAGAGTGTTGTTGAATTGAAAGAGGTTCTCCCTCATCTATGGATTCAGGAACATAGACTTTCTTTGGTGATGAGCTTTCTCTTTCAACAGTTGGTTGAGCCTGTGGAGGTAAAGAAACTTGAGGTTTATTTACCAACTACTTTAATCTGTCTAGTAAGCCGTGGAAGTGCAAACCCGGTGTAATAGCATTCGCCTGATTGAATGATTGATTGGCCTCGAACATAGCTTGAGCTAGTTCCACCATTTTTATGCACATATTTGTCCGTTCAATCTCTAAATCTGCTCTAGGGTAGCTCTTTTCTAGGTTTGCAGGTGTTGGCCCTTCTTCAAGTCGAGCCTGGTATGCCTTGAACATCATGTCCAAGTCTGCTAGGGTTGGATCTGCAAGAACAGACCCTGGTTGCGGTCTATTTACAATGGTTGGTGGGTGGGGATGAGGTGGTGTGGATGGAGTTTCGACATGCGAGGGGCTTTGAGAGGCAATATCTTCTATTTTTGTTTTTGCATCTTTCAAGCTTTCTTCTAGGTCGGATAACTTTTTGGTCCACTTATGATTGGCCTTCTCTCTAGTATCCTTCCATGTTCTTGTTTTTCGCTTACTTGGCTCTCCTGACTCACTTGGCTCTGATTGTTTAGCTAGTTTAGCTTTTGTAATGCTTGTGCCTTAGTAATTGCACATATAGGAGCCACATTATTGCTGATGGAACTTGAATCCCCTACTAAGCCTACTACATTAGCGGGTGTAACCTTTGGTGCACTAGAGGGGTGTCCGGGACAATCTCTCAAGAGTTGTTCTTTGCCACATTCAAGACAAACGACTTGTATTGTGATGTTCTACCCGTGTATCAGAGCTGGTGGGTGGGGTGGTTGTTGTCTTGGTATAGGTTGAGGTTGGTTATATCCTCCATGTTCATGCTGTCTAGTTTCTCCTCGTGGTCTTGGACATGGGTTATACCTAGGAACTTCTCTGCCTTGTTCTCTAGGAGGGTACCTGTATGGTCTACATTAGGGTGGTACCAATGGTCGCGGTTGTCTATTCATTAGATAGTTTTAGTGTTGTACTTGGGGTACTTCTGCTCACTATAAGAGTACATGTTAGGCTCCTGAGTTGGTTGTCTATCATAAGCGTAAGGTTGTGATAACCCTAATCCTTCTTTGGTGCAGACATGAGATGGATGATCTCCACCACAAAGTATGCAACTTCCTAACATTGGCAATCTCAAGGAAGAGTTCTGGTAGTTCCTTTGTCTTTGTACCCCTAATTTCTTGGCCACTAACCCTGCCACTTCCTCCACATAGCTCGAACTAGAAGTTTCATTGCTCCTTGTATCCTCTAATTTGGTAGGATCTCGGGTGATTTTGAGATCCTCAGCTAAGTTGTCTTCCAAATCTATGCACTCTTGAAGACGCTCACTCAGGGTTTGCAATCGTTTTACGTATACCAAGATTCTCAATGTTCCGTTGGTTAGACCTTCTAAAAATAGGGATATCATTTTCTATTGAGAAGGTCTCTCTGTCACAGGGCATCGATTTACATATTGATTAAATCTTCGTGCTGCATTTTTTACTGTCTCATTAGGAGCTTGTTTGAAATTATGTAGTAAGGATGACGAATTGTGCTTGATCCCTCACTTAGTGAATTCCCAAATAAATTCTTGGAAGAATTGTTCTATATTGCCAAAGGAATATGGATCCAAGGATTGAAACCAAGCTAAGGCTATTCCCATGAGAGTTAGCCCAAAGGATTCCACCCCTGCTTGAATTCTGCAATGTGGTCATAGGGCTCTCCTATGCCGTCGTAACGATGTCACATGCATTTGGCCAATTGGATTGGTCTCAATCTTCTGCCTAGCTCTAGGGACTAAATTATGATGGGAAAAACAGGTTTGATTGGGTGTATTCCAGCTCCTACACCTTTAATCTTCATGTACTTTAATCTAGACCTCTCCGCTTCACTGTGGGTATCTTGTCCGCTTGCAATACTTGAGTGATTACTGACTTTCCCCTAGGTGTAGTCACCGTATCTCCATTGTTGATTCTCCCAGAAGTTCCTTGTCCCTCTAACTCTCCTCTTTCATTAATCTGATCAGGGTTTTTGGTTACTACATATATCTGGTCCATCTTGTCCATGTAAACTCCTCCTTCATACTTGACAATTGGTCTTGGAACTATTTCAGATTCTGTAGTGTTTATCATTCTTGCTACTGACCTGTGTAGACCATCGAGGTAGATGGGTATTCCTTGCAAGTTAGTGGATATGTATTGAAGAGACATCTGATATTCCCCTTCCACTCTAGACATAAAATTTTCCCTAGGTACTGAACTATGCATGTCTTTAGAAGTTTTAAATGCGGGTCTTGCCATCAGAGACGCATTTAAACATCTATTCGGGTTCTTGGGAGTGGAAGGGGTCTGTTAAACAGAGGCCCTATATTTAATTTTCCCAATTAACTCGCTTAACTCACTCACTCACATAACAGTTTGTTCATCAACTCTGCTAACAGACTTACTAACAGACAACACTCAAAATTGTTCCTTACAGAGTTACTATTCTGATTCGCTCACTCACAGAGTATCGACTCATACATAGATTAAAACTTCTCAGTAATCAACGTACAAAGTGAATGCTACTGTATCGTAGACTTATAGAAGACCACTTACAGAAACAATGATTCAATACTTCGCTTAATGTATCATTACCGTAACACAATCTGTAACACACAAATAGAGATAATCAAACAGAACAGAAAGATACAAAATGACTCAAAATTCTCAAACACACCACGGAAACTACACAGACATCATCAACCAGACGAACAGTCTGGCGACTCCTCTGAGTGTCACCGAAGCGTCTTTTCCATTGATTTATATATAAAAGGTTACAACATCAATCAAGGTTACAACATTTACGCAACGACCTTTCGGTTCGTTAATAGTCAGATTTTACAATTGCCAATCCGATGGCTTACACTGGCATGCACGGTGGACTTGAACCCGCAGGTATACAAAAATTATGGTTCATCTACTATTCCTTCTAAATACATAGTTCGGGCTAATCTAAATGTCCGGGCAATTTTCTTTTTCAATGTCTCTAACATCTGTTTCAAAATATCTGGTTCTACGAGTTGAGCATCTGTCCGTACTGAGCTTAACGAAATGACCCGGGTCATCAAAACTTCTGCTTGTGTCTGCAGAAAAGCTTCCTGTAAGTAAAATTCATTTGACAGAGCCGCATCACAACTGATTTTCATATCTGGTATCTGCTTATCAATTCGAGACAGTCTTTCTTTTTGAGCATCCAGCTGATTCTCTCTTCTATCTATCTCCTGATTCTGAAATTGGATTGCTCGATAAAAAGCATCACGCTCTCTTCTGATCCCTGTTATCTCTTTCTGTAATTGAGCTTCCATGATCAATTTGCATTTAAGAATATTGTTTACTTCAGATAAATCAAACTTGCTTCTCTGGAGTTCTTCAGAAGTGAGCTTTGCCAGGTCCGCCATCTCTTGTCCGTGTTGTACCACTTCATCAAGTTGTTGTCTGGTTTCTTCTAATAGATTCCCTAAAGCTACACGTGCATCTTCTTTATCTTGGGCTAATTGTTTCAAATGCATAATTTCAGCATCAGCGGCATACAATAATTCATCCTTTGCTCTGATTTTGGCCAAGGCAGCATCTCTTTGATTTATGACTGTCTCCTGTTCGGCTAGTTGGGCCTGTAGCTCCTTAATCTGTTCATTTAAAGTTTGATTTTCTGCCCTGACTACATCTAGTTCTTCCTGGAGAGGGCTAATGTCTGCTTCTAGAATATCAACCTTGTGTTGAAATTCTCCTCGGATGTTATCAGTCACTTCCTTCATTTGTACTGGTAGTTGCTATGATAACTGGATTAGCATTTGTCCCATGGATGCGAGCTCAGAAAACATGGGAATTGAAGGAACCGGAAGATGAGGACGGGGTTGAGATGAAGAGGCTGTGAGGAGCTGATGGGAATTAGGTGGAGAATAATTCGGTGACGAGGATGATGAAGCGGTAGGTTCCTAAGTGACAATGGGTGGAATAGGGACAATGGGTGGAACAGGTGGAGAAGTTAGAAGAACAGAGTTAGTTTCGACTACCTGTTCGGTGGTTTGTTGCGTAGTGTCCTCAGGGTTGGCAACTACAGAATCCACGACCGTAATTAATTCTTCAACAATTTCTTTAATGATTGGTTGTGCATCTTCCTGCTTTTCCTGTTCAGATTGTTGCTTAGATTCTTCTTTAGACGAGGTAGTTTCAGAATCAGCAATATCATCATGCTCTTGTTGCTGCTTTGGAGATGACTGTGCTGATGAATCATTATTCATTGATGTTGCGGTGTCATGGAAAGTCTCATCTTCATTCCCTGCCTCTTCATTGTTATTTGCTTTATCACTTGCGACAGAACCTTATACTTCACTGTCAGATAAACTTATTCTGATTCTTTTGCGACGGAGAAGGTGGAAAATTTCTTCGTCATCGTCTTCATCATCTTCCAGTATCTGTGCAGATTCTTCATGGTGTAATACCGGACCTCTGGGTGGTGGTTGTGCTGCTTGTATTTCCAGAAACAGAAAACTTAATATATGCGGTAATCGTGATCAGGGCATTTCTCCCTTGTTGACTTGTTTAATGATGGAAACGCATTCTTGATGAATGCGGTGGAAATAATATGATGCAAAGTTCACAGGTTCTCTCGCAGCCATATCTATTGCCGAATAGAAAGGGCGAGATATGCCGTATGTACGCTTTTGCAGGTTGAGGATAGCTACTAAAAATTATAATGCGGATCTTTCAGGCTCAGGGCGACAAAGAATAGCATATTCATTAGAGGAATGCCTGGGAAACAACTGATTCATTGTGGCGATGGGAAGACTAGGTCCATTCTCTCGACCTTGTGGCGAGAGTTGGAATGCATCAGCGAAAGTCTGAAGAGTTATTACGGTACGAGATGGTAAGGAGGTGATTGGCCAACTCTGCTCTGTGGCAGGTGTGGTAGCGATGGCGGCGATGATTTGTGCATAGAATGGGTGACAATCCACTGAATGCCAAGGCAATTCAACGAAATTTGCAAACCCACGGATGCGCAAAAACTCACCTACATCTGCGGGGAGTCCATCATGGAACACAACAAAGTTTGCTAACGCTTCCATGTTGCGCACACACAAGCACAGGAACACAATTGCACAGGGTATACAGAGAGCACAAGCATGCAAAACACACATACACGATAGCGATTGACAGTGGAATGAAAAAGGTTAAGTAGATACTTGGCAGGGGGAAGCAATTGAAATTGTTAATCATCGCGCGATGTTGAGATGATAACGTCATAACTTCGGTGTGCATGCATGAGCAGAATGATAATGCAGGGCGGCTGTAGATCATAATTAGGTATGAAACGAGGATATTTACAGACTTATTTTATTAATCACGCAAAACTAAAAAGGAAAAGAAAAGAAAAAAAAGAAAAAATACGCGGGCAACCGCGGAATAGTTCAGTGCGAATTAGGCGCTTGATGATACGGCCGCAACTTTGAACCATTTATTACTTTCCGAAGAGGAATTCTGGTCAAAGTAGCCAACCGAAAAGTTACTGGGTCCACTTGTTCAGTAATTCGGTAAGGACCAAACCAGCATAACTTGAATTTTCCAGTAGAGCGGTTTGATTTTGCATTATAAAACAGCACAAGTTGTCCTACCGTAAAAACTGGAGTTTTTAAATACCGATCATGTGTATGAGCTTGCCGCAACTGCACTTCTTGAAGAGTCAGAAAACTTTCCTAGCGATGCTCATCTAGTTCTCTGAGTGTGTCCAACCGAAACAGCAAAGAATCTTCAGGTAACAATTTCTGAGAGATTGCCACACGTAAGCTTGGTACTACAAGCTCCATTGGTGCAATTGCCTCCATTCCATATGCAAGTTTGAAAGGAGTCAGTCCGGTGGTAACTTTGTAAGTAGTTCGGTATGCCCATAATACTGCAGGTAGTAATTGATCCCATATTTCTGGTGATTCCATAATTAATTTACGAAGCATACTCAGTAAGGTCTTTTTTGTACTTTCAGCCAAGCCATTAGCACGAGGGTAATAAGGAGAACTGAATTTATGCAAAATCTGAAAAGAGTGTGTGAGCACTTTCATTAAACTGTTAACAAAATGTGTGCCTTGATCAGTCACGAGTTCTAGAGGTAACCCAAATCGTGGAAATACGTCTTCCATTAAACATTTTGCTACCGAAATAGCTGTAGTGGACCGTAAAGCCCAAGCTTCTGTCCACCTGGTAGCATAATCTATACATGTCAGAATATAACGATTATTACTGAGTATTGCTGGAGGTGTGATTGGTCCAATAAAGTCAAGACCCCATTTTTGAAAAGGCTCCAATGGTAATACAGGTTGGAGAGGGAAAAAATGTCGTTGTAAAGGCTGTCCAGACCGTTGACAATTGTCACTTTGTTTGATAAACTGAGATACATCTCTGTACATGGTAGGCCACCAAAGCCCACTTTGCAGAATTTTCCGGTGTGTTAAATCTGCTGCAAAATGTCCACCGGAAGGTATTGAATGTGCCAAAGCTATAACTGAGTTTACTTCATGTCGAGGAATACAACGAAGTAAAACTCCAGTGTGATCCATATAATACAATTCTCCAGCAATCAACCGAAATCGACGACTGTAAACTGCAATTTTCCTACGCATTGCAGGAGAAGTCTGAGCAAGAAGATATCCATCAATAAGAAAAGTTAATAACTGATCATAGTAAGTAGATGTCACAAGAGGTTCTGCAGATTCATCAGTAGTTGGGTCAGTAACATAAATTGCAGGTGTGGTGTCATCAACACCGATCGGAGCTTCATCAGAATCCAACCGAGAAAGGAAATCTACTAATGCATGTGCAGTTCCAGGTCGATGAATCACTTCGTAATCAAATTCTTGTAATAGTAGAACCCAACACGCTAAACGACCACCTAAATGCTGCTGCCGAACCAGATAAACTAGTGCAGCATGATCTACACGAAAGACGAATTTTCGACCTAACAAATAATGCCGAAATTTCTTTACAGAATATACTAAACCAAGGTGTTGAAGCTCAAAGTCAAGGACAAAGCATGGAAGCACATCAAAAGGTGGACACACAAGGAAAGGGAGCAAGTAGGGAGCTCCAAGAAGTGTATGTCAAATTTTCAGAAGAATCCCCTACAACAATAGTGATTTTCATCACTAAAAACCATTGTAAATACCATTTTCTATTTTTACTAACTCCATTTTGTTCAAGCCAAGGAGTCCTTGAGCTTGAGGAGTATTAGAAGTATCATCCTACCAGTTTTCATAATTTTCAGACTTCGTTTGAGCCCTCAAATAAGCCCTGGAACCTAATTTTTAACTAGGCCGGACACTAGGTCTGGACAGGGCCAAAACTAGTCAAAAAACTATAAAAAGAGCTAGAAAGCTCATTTTTGAGGTTAGCTTGTTAGAGAATAGAGCTTTTGTAAGAGAACTCTTTTGCAATTGAAGCTTTCCATTGTTCCTCTCTTTGATCTTACTTTGTGCACGTGTGTGTATGTGTGTGCATGTTTGTGTGCCTTCACTCACGCACTTGTGCCTTCACTTGCTCGTGGTCTTCATACCGGTCCTCACGTCTCTCCGGATTGACAAGTAAAGGAGGTGGTGCTTACGCTTGAGCTACACCAAATTTTGGCGCCGTTGCCGGGGAGAGAGCTTCGAGGACGAGCGTTGTGATGGTAAGATCGTAGATTTGCGACGTTGGAAGGTAAAAAACTATCATTTTTGTTCATTTTCTGATTTTTCTTCTTCATCTTCTTCATCTTTATCATCTCCACCATCTTCCATCTTCTTCTTCATAGAACTTTCTTGTTTTTTAGTGCATTTTCACCATTTTCATATCATTTTTCATGCATTATTGTGTGGGAAGGAGTTAGGAGGTGCAAGGGAGAGCAAGCGCTGTGTTTTTTTCATGATTTTCTGCTCACACGGAGCTCGCCATTGCCGGCGCTCAGAAATTTGAATTTCCCGCCAAAAAACGCGATTCTGTGATGAAAATCACGATTCTGTGAAAATTCAAATTTTTTTGAAAAATCACGATTTTCTATTTCCTGCCTAAAAGCTTGCTGAAAGAATCACGATTTTGTGGTCATTCTCAGAATCGCGATTCTGTGGTTGTGCTCAAAATCGCGATTCTCACAAATCACGATTTTTAGCCAAAAACACGATTTTGTGAAAAACACGATTTTGTGAAAAACACGATTTTGTGAAAAACACGATTTTGTGAGAACACGATTCTCTGAGATAAAATCGCGATTTTCATGTCAAAAAACACGATTCTGAGAACCACGATTTTGTGAAAAACATAATTTTGTGAATCACGAGTCTCTGAGACAAAATCGCAATTCTCTAGAACACGATTTTGTGAATCACGATTCTGTGAACCACGATTTTGTGAAAAACACGATTTTGTGAAAACACGATTCTCTGAGAGAAAATCGCGATTTTCATGTCAAAAAACACGATTCTGAGAACCACGATTTTGTGAAAAAACACGATTTTGTGAATCACGATTCTTTGAGACAAAATCGCGATTCTCTAGAACACGATTCTGTGAAAACACGATTTTGTGAATCACGATTCTGTGAAAACACGATTCTCTGAGACAAAATCGCATTAAAACACGATTCTGTGCTCAAAATCGCGATTAAAAAAAAAAAACACGATTCTGTGCTTGTACTCAAAATCGCGATTCTCTAAATTTTGAAAACCACGATTCTTTAAGACAAAATCGCGATACTCTAGAACACGATTCTCTAAAACACGATTCTGTGAAGATACGATTTTGTGAATCACGATTTTGTGAACCACGATTTTGTGAACCACGATTCTCTGAAACACAATTCTGTACTCAAAATCGTGATTTTCAAAAACACGATTCTGTGCTCAAAATTACGATTTTCAAAAACACGATTCTGTGCTCAAAATCGTGATTCTTTGACTTCACAGCATCGCGATTCTCTGATTTCACACAATCACGATTCCCTGATTTCACAAAATCGCGATTTTCTCCAAAAGGTCCTGTTTGCCTGTTTTGACCCCCAGGAGCCTGATTTGACATAACTTTTTCATCCAAAGTCCATTTTTTGAGCTCTATAGCTCATTGGAAAGCTCGTTGGAAAGCTCATTGATTTTCAGATAGGATATTTTGAAGTTGACCCTCTAGTGGGACTAGGAAACCAAGGGGACCCCAAGGGATTTTGAGCAATACAAAGGGGAATTTTGGGACTAGAAGACAAAGCTTATGAACCTGAGGTCTGGTAGACACCTAGGCAAGGATAAACAAAGCATTAGATCTTCTGAGGCTAGTGTCAACCATACAGCTAAGTCTTGGGCACAACAACTAAGTGGTCATCCTTACAGACTAAGTTCAGACACAAGTGATTCAGAAATGTCTTTTAGCATGGGGAAACCTGTAGGTGGCTGAGGAACTGATTATTTACAAACACCATAAGGTCCCTATAAAACACAGTTGGAATATATTCGGACCAACCGATTAGGTGCTCGCATCTATGAGGATGGCCTGAGGCGATCAGTGGTCCAACTCAAAAATCAAGATCAACCCTTTGGACTTGAACACCCGGTGGTCAAGTTCGAAGAGGGTTCATACATTGATAAGGAAGGAACCATGTATGTGGTCACCAACCTACCAGATAGGATTGATGAGTTTGGAAATGTCATTCCTGAGAATGAAATAGGAGACCTAGAACAAGGAAATGTAGGACAAGGACCCCAGACTCCTAGAGGTAAGTCAGTTTTGACCCGAGTGATCACTCCAGATTGGATCCCTCAAGACAACAAAAGCATAGAACTATTCTTGAATAGAGAAACAGAGGAAGCCTTTTGGAGATTCAAGCCAAATCAACCTAGCCAATTGGGCATAGTCATCATCTACGAGTTCAAGGATCCAGAGACACCAGGCAAAGTGGGCTACCTGGATAACACATCAGAGAAAATTTTCTTGGTAACAGAACATGATAGACATGCATATACTTGGAAGAGTGAATTTATTTTCCCTCCACCAAGATCCAATGTTTCCCATGGCCTCCAAGGAGTAGGATCATCCCACGCTCATGAAGCCCAGAGAGAAAGAAATAGAGAGAGGCCTGAGGTAAGTTTTGCACACCCTGTGGGCAGGAATAGATCAGGAGTTGAAAATGAAAGACCTAAAAGAGAGAGACATCAAGCACATAGGCAACAAAGAGATGAATAGGATTTTCCATTGCTTAGACCCCGAGAGCACCCAAGAACCCTTAGACCCACTCAAGTGATCAAGGCAATGAAGAATTACTTCGATGGGACAGGAGATCCTTATGATCATGTGGCTGAGTTCAAACAAGTGTTAAGAGCTGAACAGGTTGAGGATTTGTTCACCCAGTACGAGGCATTTGGTTTGACTCTTAAGGGCACTGCCCGAGCTTGGTTTCAACCACTGAGTAGTCGCAACTATCACAATATAGGTCAGCTGCTAGACGAATTCATTGTAGAGTTTTCCAAGAGTGGTATCAGGCATAACACTTCATCTTTGATCCACAGTTTCAAGCAGACACCCCAAGAAATAGTGCGACTAGCAGGTAGAAGGTTCAGATAGTACCTAGAAAGATGCCCTGCTCCAGAGTTACCCACTCCAGCCAAACAAGTGGCTTTGTTCTTAGATGGCTTATTGAGCACAAAGTTAAGATCATATGTGTACTTGAAAGAGCCTAGATCCATAGAAGAGTGTGTGCGGACGTGCATTGACATAGAAGATAACTTGGGTGAGGAGTTAGGATTGTCCAAACTCTATAAGGATTCTGATAGTTCTACTAGTCATACTTTGAAAATCTCCACGTAAATAGATGAGATAGCTGAGCAAGTTGCTAAGAAGCTAGGAGTTCAAAATAAACAAATACCAAGGGTCACCTCATTGAGTCGATGTTATACCTGCGGAGGGGACCACATGGCTAACATATGCCCAATGCAAAACCAAAACATTAGAGAAAGGAATGCTCCATATTGCACTATTGAGAGAAAATACACAAACCACACAGCTCAAGATTGTCCCTACAATAGGCAAGCTCTTAGACAAACTTATCAGCAACCTTTCCAACAAGGTAGATATCAGAACCAATGCCAACAGCCATATTATCGACCACAACAGTAATATCAGGCACAATATAGGCCACAACCAGTCTTGGGAAACCAACCACCAACTCCTACCAACGTGATTCCAGTCAAGTATGCCGTGGGAGAGGAAAATCCAAATAGAGCATTGGTCCTACTAACCCCATTGATACCAGATAATGACTCTCATGCTCATAGTTCAGACTACTCCCATGAAGGTAGTCCACATGCTTATTACACAAAGTCACCTGAACATAGTGAGATTTACCCATATCAATATGAGGCACAACCTATGGAACAAAATTGGGAGCCTGAATATTCAATGTCATGTATGCAAATGCTAATTTAGGCCCCAACTGAGACAAGGGAGACCACAAGCCCCTAGAGGACCTTGTTTTAGATGTCAGGGTGACCATTTCCTTCGTGATTGTCCCCACCCACCATCTTCGAGTCAAGGTCAGGCTATCACAATACATGCTTTTTGTCCTGATTGTGGCAAAGACCATCTCCCCAGAGATTGTCCAAGAAACCCCTCTAGTGCACCCAAGATTACACCCATTAATGTGGTAGGCTTAGTGGCGGATTCAAGTTCAAGTAGCAGTAATGTGGCACCTGTACAGGCAGTTACTAGGGCACAAGCATTAAAACAAGATAAACCAGCAAAACAATCGGAGTCGAGTGAATCAGGAGAGCCTAGTAAGAGGAAAACAAGAACATGGAAGGATACCAGAGAAAAGGCCAATTGTAAGTGGAATAAAAAGTTATTGGAACTAGAAGAAAGCTTGAAAGACGCAAAAACAAAAATAGAAGACATTGCATTTCAAAACCCCTCGCATGCTGAAACTCCATCCACTCCATCTCATCCCACCCCACCACCCATTGTAAATAGGCCACAACCAGGGTCTGTTCTTGCAGATCCAACCCCTGAAGGCTTGGACATGATGTTCAAGGCCTACCAGGCTCGACTTCAAGAAAGGCCTACAGCTGCAAACCTAGACAAGAGTTACCCTAGAGCGGACTTAGAGATTGAACGGATGAAAATGTGCATGAAAATGGTAGAACAAGCTCAAGCTATATTGGAGACTAGTCAAAAGTTCAATCAGACAAACTCTGTCAAACCGGATTTGCATTTCCACGGCTTACTAGAAAGATTAGAGCAATTGGTAAACAAACCACAAGTTTCTTTACCTCCACAGGCTCAACCAGTTATTGAGAGAAGAAGCTCACCACCAATGGGAGCTTATGTTTCAAATTCCACGGATGTTGGAATACCTCCTTCAATTCAGGAGCACTCTCAAGAGTTCTTGCGGGAAATACAAAAGGAGAAATGGGCCAAGGAGAACAATAACTCCCCTCCTATTCCTGAGATTGATGATCTTCATGATCAATTTCCCCAAGACATTCCATCTATTTACGGAGATGAAGCAGAACAACAAGAAGATGAAAGATTAGATTTTGAATCCAATACCCTAGAAGAACTACCTCAATTTCCAGGCCCATGGGAATCTGAATCTCTAGAGATTAGAGCTCCCACAATACTAGTAAGAAATGAAGACTCAGTGGTTCCAAGGAACACTGATGTCGTGAAGAACACTAAGGTTCAGTGTCATCTCACTGTAGAAGAGCTGCTCAAAGCAAAACTTGAGCTATGGAATCATGTGAAGGATCAGGTCCCAGAACTTGATTCCAACATGCCAAAAGCAGGCTCTAAGCAAAAGGTACCAGAGATACCTCTAGACAAAATAGGGGACATGTGTGAGGGTGAAGAAGGTAATACTTATCTTCCAATCACCTACCAAGGTTACACAACCAAAGCAATCATAGATTCAGGTGCTGGTGTTGCTATCGCGACCACCTCCTTGTGGAAGCAATGGGGCAAGCCCACATTAAGACCAACTAGAATGAAGCTTCAAATGCCTGATGGTCATTTTGAAAGACCTCTAGGATTGCTAGAAGGGATAACTCTAACCACTTGTGGTGTAGAGTTTGAGCACACATTTGCTATATGTGACTTTGAGAAAAATGATGTCTATGAGATGATCCTAGGAAGACCCTTCCTACAAAAATTGCAAATAGTACAGGATTGGGGAACCAAATCCTTGTACTTGCAGCACTTAGGGGTCACCACCAAGGTCAATTTGAAGGATTACTCCTTCAGAGATGTACCACCCCTACAGTGGAACCCTATCCACAAAGCAAAAGAAGATTCAATCTCTGTGCATTCTGAAAGTTCACCTGATCCATCATGGCTGCATGAAGATACTCATTTGTGGATGTGCAAGGTCACAGAGGAAGAGGAAAAACGCTTGAAGGTGCGAGAAGAAGGAACTTCACCAGGAGATAGACCAATTAAAGACCCAGCTTATACACCGATGATCTTTCCAGATGAGGAATTTGAGCCTCATGGTTGGCCAGAAATCTTAGCTACCATGGACATTGTTGTTAATGAAGAACAATGGACACCCCATTGTGATGAGGAGGGTTATGATATTTCAGTGTTCATGTGTCAACCCTTGCTAGAAGAATGTGACCCTAGTGATGTCATAGAGGAAGAAGAGAATGACGATGATCTAGAGTCCATTGTGATCGATAGTTGCTTTAACTCAGAGCAGCACTATCTAGAAGATATAGGAGTGTTCACCCAGAAAGAAGAAGAACCTCTCACAAGTATTAAAACGGTAAATTCAAAGGATGGAAGTGAGAGCAGTCCTAAGAAAAAGAAAAGAAAAGCAGTGAAACCAGAAGAGGAGGAATCATTGTTTGAAGTACCAGAAAACTTCAAGAAATATGAAGTTGACGACCGCAAAATTTTGGTACGCATGCCTAAGAGAGAGGCCATCATAGGAGAATCATATGATAATAAAGAAAAGACCAAGAAAATTGTAGTGACTATTGAAGAGAACGAAGAGAGATGCACATACATAGGAGATGACCTAAGTGCAAGAGAAGAAATGGAGCTCGTAGCTCTATTAAGGGAATATAGGGATGTGTTTGCATGGCACTATAGAGAATTGAAAGGGGTAGATCCAAGAATTTGTTCTCATACTATCCCCATGACTGCTGATGCCAAGCCCACCAAACAGAAGCCCTACACATATAATGATACATATGCAGCCAAAATAAAAGAAGAAATTGATAGGCTGATTGAAGCTGGATTGATCTATGAGATTGAGCATACTGAATGGGTGTCCCCCATTGTAGTGGTACCCAAGAAGAACGGGAAGTTGCGAGTGTGTATTAACCTTAAAAAAGTCAATGCCGCTACGATCAGAGATAGTTATCCACTTCCAATCACAGAACACCTATTGGAGCGTGTTGTAGGCAAATAAGTTTATAGCTTCCTTGATGGATTTTCAGGTTACAATCAAGTAGCCATTGCCCCAGAAGATCAACACAAAACAGCTTTTGCCACAGAGTGGGGAATCTTTGCATTTCGTGTTATGCCATTCGGGCTCACAAATGCACCTGCAACATTCCAACGGCTCATGTGTCATGTCTTCAAAGAGTTCTTGCGAAAGAGCTTAGAAGTATATGTGGATGATTTATGTGCTCATTCCCAAGAAAGAAGATTTCACATCCCTGAACTCAGACAAATCTTTAACAAGTGTAGAGAATATCGAGTGTGTCTGAACCCAGAAAAGTGTGTGTTCATGGTGCGTCAAGGTAAAATCTTAGGTCATATTGTTTCTAAGAATGGAATCTCAACAGATGAAGACAAGGTACGAGCCATAGCAGAGCTGCCACGGCCAAGGAATGCTAAAGAGGTACAAGCCTTTATGGGCCATTGTGGATATTACCGTAGGTTTATCCACATGTACGCGATCATAGCTAGACCCCTTTATGCCTTGTTGTCTAATTTTGAGTGGAACGACGAATGCGAGAATTCTTTCAATGAACTGAAGAAACGTTTGTGCACAGCACCAATACTGACCACTCCTGATTGGAATAAACCATTCCATGTCCATGTGGATGCATCCAATCATGCCATAGGATGTGTGCTAGCACAACTCACTGGTGAGGGAATTTTAGATTTACCCATAGCATATGCTAGCAGATAGCTAACCGTAGCAGAACGAAACTATACCACAACTGAGCGAGAGGGCTTAGGCATGGTATATGTTGTGAAGAAGTTTAGACACTATTTATTGGCCAACAAGTTCAAGTTTTTCACTGATCATCAAGCTTTGTTATATTTGGTCAATAAACCTTGCAATATTGGACGCTTAGTAAGATGGTTCCTCTTACTAATGGAATATGACTTTGAAGTTGTTGTCAGGAAAGGTAGAACCCACCTTCGGGCAGATCACCTTTCTCGCATCACTTCAGGAGAGTCACCGCAAGGAGTGTCTGACGAATTACCCGATGCTTATCTATTCAATTTAGAAGTTGTTCCTAAATGGGCAAATAAGTTGGTACCAGTCCTAACCTTCGGCTCTGCAAATAAGAATGTGAAAACATCACAAGAAGAAATTGTAAAATCACAAAAATATCACATAATGGTAGGAAGCATGTACAAACAAGATACTGAGGGTGTATTAGCTTGTTGTGTCGATGATGATGAACATAGTAGTTGGTTGCAGCAAGCTCATGAAGGATTGCTAGGAAATCACTATTCTAAACAACGAACATTGCAGAATATAAAGCGTTTAGGAGTGTATTGGCCTAGCATGGACAAAGAAATACATGAGTGGATTAAGAATTGTCCAAGGTGTAGAGAGAGATCCCCAGTGGAGCATGCGACCCTTTATCAAGTGTCATTAATTCCAGATTGGAGTGCTCCATTGTTAGAGTTTATGAGGTCGGGAAGATTACCCAAAGAGGCTAGTCTAGCAAGAAGATGAAGCATGGAGCAAGAGGCTCAAGGCTATGCCTTAGTAGGAGAGAACCTATACCGAAGAGGCAAAGATGGTTACTTAAGACTATGCGTTCATGAATCAGACTATTTAAAGGTCTTAGAGACTGCACACAGCGGTGTTGCAGGTGGACACTTTGGTCCTGATCGAGTAATCAAGACCATTCTATTCTCAGGACTTTGGTGGCCAACTCTTCATATGGATGCACATACCTATGTGAAGAAATGTGACACATGCCAACGTGCGCAATATCCTATCAGAAAAGACGAGATGCCTTTGAGGCCCATGATGGGAGGACGTGCATTCTCAAAGTGGGGTATAGACTTTGTAGGTCCTATTAACCCCCCAGTTAGAAACTCCCATGCAGAGTACATCATTGTAGCCACAGATTACCTTACAAAATGGGTAGAAGTCAAAGCCACAACAAAGAATGATGCTCAGACGACGGCTAAGTTCTTATTCGAGAATGTGTTCACTAGATATGGGCTACCAATAGAGTTAGTAAGGGATAGAGGCACCCACTTGTTAAATGAAGTCATTGAAAGTCTTCTCCAAGAATCCTTGGTGATACATAAGAAGTCTGCCCCCTATCATCCCCAAGCTAACGGACAAGCCGAGAGCACAAATAAGATCCTATGTAATGTCTTGACTAAATTGGTAAATAATAAACGCTCTGATTGGGACAAACAGCTTCATCATGCTGTTTGGGCTTACCGAGTTGCCTACAAAACAGTACTCAACGCCACCCCATTTCAGATGGTCTTTGGACAGAATGCTGTGCTACCATTGGATTTCCTAATTCCAGCTTTAAAGGTAGCACAAGAGCATGAGTGGAATGGACATGAGTTGTCCTCTAGGGTCTTTGATCTAGAACGCTTAGGTGAGACGAGGCTACGAGCGGCAGCAGGTGTCTATGCTGCAAAGAAAAGGCAAAAGGCATACTTTGATGCACACATCAAGGATAAGGGACTGAAAGAGGGAGATCTAGTGTTGGTTTATACACTAAAACAATATGCCCGCAAGTTGGAAAAAAGAGGATATGGACCCATGATCATTAATAGAATTTCCACTAGCGGTGCCGTTCAATTGGCTACTTTAGAAGGTGATATCTTGCACAACTATATTAGTGGATGTAGAGTCAAGTTATACCAAGAACCTCTTACAGAGGATATGCTTACAAGACTCAACACTGCTAAGAAGAGAAAAGAAGAGGAGTCAAGGGTGAGAGAAGAAGCACAAGCAGAGGCTAGAGAGCGCATAAGGCGAAATAAGTTACGGCGACTAGGCCTAGATGTCAACTCAAAAGCCCCAAAATATCACATGGATATGTGCCAAAAATCAGGCATAGCGACTTCTCAAGTCATTGACCGATGACCCTTTGTGACCATAGAGATAGGACAAGGGAAGGATGCAAGGACTGTGAAAGCATTAATTGACTCAGGTGCAGCAAGTAGTGCAGTTAGACTTTCCTACTGCCAAGACTTGCAGTTGAACATCAATCCCATAGAAGCTTATCTCATAGGATTGGGAGGTGTGGAAACCCCTTGTTTGGGCGAGGTAGAACTTCCCATCTACCTTCAAGATGTTTGAATGAAAGTCAAAGCGCTAGTGTGTCAAGATGAGAACCTTACAGAACCACTTATTTTGGGTCAAGATTGGATTTATGACCATGTAGTAAACTTAAACCTAAGAAGTCAAATTCTTCAAGTTTGGGTACATGAACAATGCATTACAATAGAATTAGAGAACTGCATGCTCCCAGATCATGGCACCACACACTCTCTTAGTTCTTCTAAGACTAATCATATGGAAGAAGATGTATGTGTCAAAAGCTCTATGATGTAGAAGGAGTCAATCGTGGAAGAACAGGCTCAACGACAAGCGGACTCCTCCTCTGGGGCAAGGACTAATGCCACCACAACAACTCAACCAACAAAGCATGCACAACCGAACAGAACAACTGCTATATCAAATAGACAACGAGATTTCCAAAGGAAGGTAGTGCCGAGCATGAAGCAGATATGGGTACACAAAGGAGAGAAACCACCAGCCTTGGCCCCACAAATCCCATCCAGGAAAACCAGGTCAGAAGACGAAGGAAGCAGCTCGGACAAGCTCAATCACAAGGTATCCAACAAGTTTGGGTGCCTAAGAAATTAGTTGAAGCTCAACAAGAGCGATTACAGATGTGGGTACCTAAGAAGCTCTTACATCTACAACAACCTATGTCCTCCCACATGCGAAAGGTCTCAACAAAGAAGCCAAAAGGAGAAGAGGGTAAGAACCACGTCCAGAGACCGAAAGGAGATCAAATCAGCTCTTCAACAATAGTAGGAAGACGTGCAAAAAGGATATGGGTTTGGAAGCCAAAAGTACAAGTAGCCTCCGTCGAACCAAAGCGCCAACCACACTGGATACCACAGTTCAGAAAGCATCCAACGAGGAAGACGCCTGAAGTAATCTCTACAGTGCCAAATGCTATTCTAAAATGGGTCCCTATCAAGAGGAAGGATCAGTGGTCATCTCGAGATCCAATGGATACCTCCAACAAAGATGACATCAACATCTGCAGGTGACATCAGGCCTCGACAAGCGACAACCATGTGCTCCTTGCACAACCCTCTCTTTTGCACCATTCAGGTCATGCATTTCCAAAGTATGCATTAATATAGGGCCACATTACACGGCCGTGCATAGACACACTTGAGAATCCCAGGCACAAGAGCACATTGACATATGTCAAAGATTTTTATTGATTGATACTAAACTCTGTCTTCTTGTTTTGTGATATTGTTCCTATTTAAAAAAAAAAAAAGAAAAGAAAAGAGAAAAAGAAAGAGAGGAAGAACTTGTTCCCAGGTTTGGCTCATGAAACATGAATGAGTCATGCTTAGTTGAAGATTGAACCATCGATTCCTGGGCATTTATCAGTTTGGATAGAAGTGTGTCTCGGCTAGCAGATGATATAATTGATGCCTTATCTTGTAGATGTCAAGAACTTCGCCTGAACATGGCATCTGTTGGAACTCAAGGTCAAGCACAAGCATGGAAGCACATCAGAAAGGTGGAAACACACAAGAAGAAGGAGCAAGTAGGGAGCTCCATGAAGTACATGTCAACTTTTCAGAAGAATCCCCTACAAAAATAGTGATTTCCATCACTAAAACCTTTGTAAATACCATTATCTATTTTTAGTAACTCCATTTTGTTCAAGCCGAGGAGTCCTCGAGCTTGAGGAGTATTAGAAGTACCATCGTACCAATTTTCATAATTTTTAGACTTCGTTTGAGCCCTCAAATAAGCCCTGGAACCTAATTTTTAACTAGGCCGGACACTAGGTCTGGACAGGGCCAAAACTAGTCCAAAAACTATAAAAAGAGCTAGAGAGCTCATTTTTGAGGTTAGCTTCTTGTAGATTTCAGTTTTGTAATAGATTTCTCTAGTAATAGAAAATCCTTCCATTGTTCCTCTCTTTGATCTTACCTTGTGCGCGTGTGTGTGTATGTGTGTGCATGTTTGTGTGCTTCCACTCACGCACTTGTGCCTTCACTTGCTCGTGGTCTTCATACCGGTCCTCACGTCTCCGCAGATTGACAAGTAAAGGAGGTGGTGCTTACGCTTGAGCTACACCAAATTTTGGCGCCGTTGCCGGGGAGAGAGCTTCGAGGACGAGCGTTGTGATGGTAAGATCGTAGATTTGCGACGTTGGAAGGTAAAAAATCTGTCATTTCAGTTCATTTTCTGTTTTTTCCTCTTCATCTTCATCATCATCATCATCCCCACCTTCTTCCATCTTCTTCTTCATAGAAATTTCTTGTTTTTTAGTGCATTTTCACCATTTTCATACCATTTCTCATGCATTATTGTGTGGGAAGGAGTTAGGAGAAGCAAGGGAGAGCAAGCGCTGTGTTTTTTTCATGATTTTCTGCTCATACGGAGCTCGCCATAGCCGGCGCTCAGAAATTTGAATTTCCCGCCAAAAAACGCGATTCTGTGATGAAAATCGCGATTATGTGAAAATTCAAAATTTTTTGAAAAATCACGATTTTCTGTTTTCCCGCCTAAAAGTTGGCTGAAAAAAATCGCGATTCTGTGGTCATTCTCAGAATCACGATTCTGTGAGTGTGCTCAAAATCGCGACTCTCACAAATCACGATTTTCAGTAAAAAACACGATTTTGTAAATCACGATTCTCTGAGTCAAAATCGCGATTTTCAAAAACACGATTTTGTGCTCAACATCGCGATTTTCATGCCAAAAACACGATTCTGAGAAAACACGATTTTGTGAGAAAAAAACACGATTTTGTAAATCACGATTCTCTGAGTCAAAATCGCGATTTTCATAAACACGATTTTGTGCTCAACATCGCGATTTTCATGTCAAAAAACACGATTCTCTAAAACACGATTCTGTGCTCAAAATCGCGATTTTCATGTCAAAAAACACGATTCTCTAAAACACGATTCTGTGCTCAAAATCGCGATTTTCATAAACACGATTTTTTGCTCAACATCGCGATTTTCATGTCAAAAAACACGATTCTCTAAAACACGATTCTGTGCTCAAAATCGCGATTTTCATAAACACGATTTTCAGAAAATACGATTTTCAGTGGGCTCAAAATCGCGATTCTCACAAATCACGATTTTCAGCCAAAAACACGATTTTGTGAAAAAAAAGGCGATTCTGTGTAATCACGATTCTCTGAGTCAAAATCGCGATTCTCACAAATCGCGATTCTCACAAATCATGATTTTGTGCTCAACATCGCGATTTTCAGAAACACGATTTTGTGCTCAACATCGCGATTTTCATGCCAAAAACACGATTTTGAGAAAACACGATTTTGTGAAAAAAAAATACGATTTTGTAAATCACGATTCTCTGAGTCAAAATCGCGATTTTCAAAAATGCGTTTTTGTGCTCAACATCGCGATTTTTAGAAACACGATTTTGTGCGCAACATCGCGATTTTCAGAAACACGATTTTGTGCTCAACATCGCGATTTTATGAGTTCACAAAATCGCGATTCTCTGAAAGTTCACAAAATCGTGATTCTCTGAAAGTTCACAAAATCGCGATTTTCTCCAAAGGTCCTGTGTGCCTGTTTTGACCCCCAGGAGCCTGAATTGGCATAACTTTTTCATCCAAAGTCCATTTTTTGAGCTCTATAGCTCGTTGGAAAGCTCGTTTCAAATCCTACACAACCTCAACTGTTTTTTTCAAGAATAACGCGTTGAATTTGAGTTAGGATAATTTGAAGTTGGGCCTCAAGTGGGACTAGGAAACAAAGGGGGCTCCCAAGGATTTTTGAGCAATACCAAGGGGGAGAAAAATTGTGTCATGGGAAAGAAAAAAACAAAAGATAGAAGAAAAGGGGCTAAGGTGGGAAAAGAGAAGAGAGATAAACATGAAGTGCATGAAATAATTTCACATGAGGGTGAAACATCTAGAGAAAAATTGCAAGGAGTCAAGGAAACGGAGGAAATGACTAGGGGGGTGGGATCCATATTTGCAACAAGAGAATATCACAATACTTTTGTGCATATAAGAATAGGATATGACTGTAGAAGATTGAGGGCATATATCACTCCTCATTGTGAGTGGAATTTGATTCATATTGACTTATTGACCATTATTTGTGAAAACATTCAACCAACAACTCATTCTTCTATCCTCATGGATGATGAACATTATGAATGCATGGGTCAAGTTGTGTTGCCTGTTATGGTGGATGATATGCAATTTTCGGAAACATTCTTTGTCGTGGATTGTATAGATGAAGACTTGATCATTGGCACCCAAAGGTTCATTACACAAAATCATCAAGAATTTGAGGTGCCTTCTCCACCTATTATCCGTGCTTCTACATATATGTCTATGGAAAATCCTAATGACTATCCACCTTATGATAATTGGGGGCAAAAGCATCTTTTCACAGAGTGTGCTTTTCATGAAAAAATTTTTCTTTCTACTCATGTTTTTGAATCTAATCCTTCTTTGAGTAAATCACAGGAAACCTTAGAGAATGGAGAAATGGAGGACTCCAAGTGTTTGGGGGACGTGGAAGGACCCTCTCTTCCTGTAAATTTGGATTCCCCTCATGAAGCCATAAGCAGGGATGTACACTCAGATGGTCAAGAAGGAGATGATCAACCAATGCTTTGTATCACTGATGTGGAAAAGGATGTCGATTCTAGGGTGAATTATGACAATCCATCACCCATTTGTACCCCTAGAGATTCTATGTGTAATAAGGATAAATGTCTCGATGAATCTCTAGATCAATCTCAAACCACACAACCCATTGATCCCTTGCATAAGCCTGATGTATGTATAGAAGATCAACCCTTGTTGCATTCCCCATGTAAACATGAGTTTTCTCAAAAAACTCACATAGAAGGCTCAAAAGACCCTTACATCAAGAAACAGAAATCACATTTTCTTGATAATGTCAAACAAATTTGGGTGGCCAAGACATTACTTAGAGCCCAACCAAATCGCACTATGATATGGGTACCAAAGAAAGCCCTTGCACAAAATCAGTCCCCTCACACTCGACTTCAAAATCTATGGTCTAGGCCTACCATGACTTATCCTCAAGAAAGACCACTTCCAATCCAAGGATCCCAAGCAATCAAGCCTAACCTCAGAAAAAATCCAGGGGGGGACTTCAAGGCAACAACCTGCACAACAAAGACACCAAGGCGAGGTAAAGGACTGAATCAAGCACATAGCTCCAACAAAGATCAAAGAACCTCTTCTGCAAGGATATGGGTTTGGAAGATGAAAGTACTGGTAGCATCCACCAAAGTAAAGAGCCAACCACGATGGATCAAACCCTCACGAAATCATTCAACCATGAAGCGGCCAAAGGTGATCACTACCCAGTCACAAACCGTTCTCAAATGGATCCCTATAAGGAGGAATGATCAATTGTCATCTCGAGATGCAATGGATACCTCCAACAAAGATGGCATCAACATCTGCAAGTGACATCAAGCCTCGACGAGCGACAACCATGTGCTCCTTGCACAACCTTGTCTTTTGCACCATTCAGGTCATGCATTTCCAAAGTATGCACTCATATAGGGCCACATTACATGGCTGTGCATAGACATACTTGAGAATCCCAAGCACAAGAGCACATTGTACATATGTCAAATATTTCTATTGTGCTAACTTTTGTGTTCTTGTTTTGTGATATCCTGTTCCTCAAAAAAAAAAAAAAAAAAAAAAAAGAAGAAAAAAGAAAAGAAAAGCGGGAGAGAGCTTGTTCCCAGGTTTGGCTTATGAAACATGAATGAGTCATGCTTAGTTGAAGGTGGAACTGTTGATTACTAGGCATTTATCAATTTGGATAGAAGTGTGTCTCGGCCAGCAGTGAGATTATTGCTGCCTTATCTGGTAGATGACAAGCATTTGGCATGAACATGGCATCTACAACTATGATTTTCTCTTACCTTGGTAGGAATGAAGAGCTTGAAGGTCCGCAACTTGAGTGATGCTTAACTACTTCATGTACCAGAGCATCCAAGGAGATATCTGCAAAGGGTAGTTCTAGAGGAGAAGATTCCTGCATATGGTGAGCTAAAGAGAATATGTGAAACTCAGCTTGGTGTAGTTTCCCGATGTTGCTTGCCAAGGAATATAAAGCAATTCAATTCTCAGTATTTCCTGAACCAGTATGGAACAGTAGCACTGGTGAATGGTCTATGTCAATCAGCATGGTAATCTCTTAGAAACCGGCACGTGTCCAATATTCCTCTGAGTGTCAATATAGGGAAGTGAACGTGCATGAGCCCAAGCTCAGAAATGCACATTGTTACTGACAAAGGTTTCTTTGAAAAGAGGAGAGGGGATCCACCACTCAAAAGACCTCATCAGTGGACAATCAACATGGACATTCATCAACAATGTTCCATCCCACAGGCCGAGTCTACAACACGAAGAGACAAACATCCATCAACCTTCTCCATGGTAAGTATCTTTACTCTGGAAACACCATAACCATGATAGTTTAGGAAACCTCTTCGTCAGCATACCCTTGAGCACTTAGCTCAAGACCCGCAATTTTTGCACCATACTTCTTCCAATGCATTTTCCAAGTAAGCATGCATAGGGCTACATTACAAGGCCGTGCACAAGGCACATAATTTTTTCAACCCATGCACTAACACACTTACCCATCATTCACTATGGGTTATGAGTACTTGGCATGACTACTCTGAGCATCATCTTTAGAAGAGCTAGAGGACATCCTGGGGGCAACATCAATACCTAGGAAGCAATTCGAAGCTAGCAGTTGCTCCAACTCAATCTTGATAACCTCTTTTGAGCCACTCACAATCTTTGAAAGCTCACAACGACGCATTCATGCGGAATCCACGAAAGAAGCACATACCAAGGGACTATGATTTGCAAAGGCTTGCAGTGACAAATGAAGAACCAGACAACCAACGCTGCCAAATTTGGAAGTTAGACGGCTCTTGTTCATACAGAATGGATACTACCTCTCAAAGCACTATAACCACTACAACAAGGGTCTGTCAGGGACGACAGACTCGAGAGGGGGGGGAGTGTTGGAACTCAAGGTCAAGCACAAGCATGGAAGCACATCAGAAAGGTGGAAACACACAAGAAGAAGGAGCAAGTAGGGAGCTCCATGAAGTACATGTCAACTTTTCAGAAGAATCCCCTACAAAAATAGTGATTTCCATCACTAAAACCTTTGTAAATACCATTATCTATTTTTAGTAACTCCATTTTGTTCAAGCCGAGGAGTCCTCAAGCTTGAGGAGTATTAGAAGTACCATCGTACCAATTTTCATAATTTTTAGACTTCGTTTGAGCCCTCAAATAAGCCCTGGAACCTAATTTTTAACTAGGCCGGACACTAGGTCTGGACAGGGCCAAAACTAGTCCAAAAACTATAAAAAGAGCTAGAGAGCTCATTTTTGAGGTTAGCTTCTTGTAGATTTCAGTTTTGTAATAGATTTCTCTAGTAATAGAAAATCCTTCCATTGTTCCTCTCTTTGATCTTACCTTGTGCGCGTGTGTGTGTATGTGTGTGCATGTTTGTGTGCTTCCACTCACGCACTTGTGCCTTCACTTGCTCGTGGTCTTCATACCGGTCCTCACGTCTCCGCGGATTGACAAGTAAAGGAGGTGGTGCTTACGCTTGAGCTACAGCATCCACAACTATGGTTCCCTCTTACTATGGTAGGAGTGAAGATCCTGAAGGTCCACAACTTGAGTGATGCTTAACTACTGCATGTCCGAGAGCATCCACAGAAATATGTGCAAGGGGTAGTTCTGGTACCCTGCAAATCTTTGTATGTATACTAGATGAGAAGACTCCTGCTTATGGTGAGCTAAAGAGAATATGTGAAACTAAGCTTGGTGTAGTTATCGAATGTTGTTGTCAAGGAATATAAAGAAATTCAATTCTCAGTATTTGGCAAATGATACGTTGAAAGGAGGAGACAGGATCTGCCACTCAAAAGATCTCATCAGTGGACCATCAACACGGACATTCATCAACAATGTTCCATCCCAAAGGCCGAGTGTACAACACGAAGAGATGAACATCCATCGACCTTCTCCATGGTAAGTATCTTTACCTTGGAAACATCATAACCATGATAGCTTAGGAAACCTCTTCGTCGGCATACCCTTGAGCACTCAGCTCAAGACCCCCAATTTTTGCACCATACTTCTTCCAATGCATTTCCCAAGTAAGCATTTATAGGGCTACATTACAAGGCCGTGCACAAGGCACATATTTTCCTCAACCCATGCACGAACACACTTACCCATCACTCAATATGGGTTATGAGTACTTGGCATGACTACTATGAACATCAACTGTGGAAGATCTAGAAAACATCAACGGAGACTCACAACGACACAGTCATGCTGGAATCCAAGGAAGAAGCACATACCAAGAGACTACAACTTGCAAAGACTTGCAGTGATAGATGGAGAACCAGACACATCTGGAAGTCAGACGACTTTTGTTCATACAGAAGGGAAACTCCCTCTCAAGGCACTACTTGGAACAACCACTACAACAAGGGTCTGTCAGGGACGACAGACTCAAGAGGGGAGGGAGTGTTGAAGCTCAAAGTCAAGGAAAAAGCATGGAAGCACATCAAAAGGTGGACACACAAGGAAAGGGAGCAAGTAGGGAGCTCCAAGAAGTGTATGTCAAATTTTCAGAAGAATCCCCTACAACAATAGTGATTTTCATCACTAAAAACCATTGTAACCATTTTCTATTTTTACTAACTCCATTTTGTTCAAGCCAAGGAGTCCTTGAGCTTGAGGAGTATTAGAAGTATCATCCTACCAATTTTCATAATTTTCAGACTTCGTTTGAGCCCTCAAATAAGCCCTGGAACCTAATTTTTAACTAGGCCGGACACTAGGTCTGGACAGGGCCAAAAGTAGTCAAAAAACTATAAAAAGAGCTAGAAAGCTCATTTTTGAGCACGCACTTGTGCCTTCACTTGCTCGTGGTCTTCATACCGGTCCTCACGTCTCCGCGGATTGACAAGTAAAGGAGGTGGTGCTTACGCTAAAGCTACTAAACCAAGGCATATACTAAACCAAGGCATTCTCTTTCAGTTACAGAATATACTAAACCAAGGCATTCTCTTTCAGTTACTGAGTAATTCTTTACAATTACAGAATATACTAAACCAAGGCATTCTCTTTCAGTTACTGAATAATTCTTTTCTACAGTAGCAAATCTTCTACTCACATAATAAACAGGCTGAAACCACTTATCAATTTGTTGCATTAAGATACTCCCAATGTCGATATCTGATGCGTCAACAAAAACATGAAATGGACGTTCCCAATCAGGAGGTTGTAGAATTGGAACCTGCGTTAATAAGCCTTTGAGACGATCAAATGCTGTTTGACATTCCTGGGTCCAAACAAACTGTCGAGGAGTACTGGTTATTAATCTATTGAGGGGTATTGCCAAATGAGCAAGCCACCGTAAATGTCGACCATGCCGCCTGACTTGACCCATGAATTTCATTACTTCTTTCGGCGTAGTAGGCACAGGTGCTTCTAACACAGCTGCAATTTTATCACGATCGACTTGTATGCCTTGTGGAGACACAATATGGCCAAGCAGCTTACCACATGAAACCGCAAATACAGACTTATTTGGGTTCAGGCAGAGTGTGTATTCACGACACTTCTCAAAGCAACACCGTAAATGATACAGGTGTGCTACCATCTTACCAAATAAAGAGAAATCCTCTAGATATACTTGCATGAAAGAAGTAAGATAGGGGGAGAATATTTCTTGCATACATCGTTGAAAAGTACTAGGAGCATTTCTTAATCCAAACCACATAACTGTACAAGCAAAAACACCCCAATTGGTAATGAACGCTGTTTTTGGTATATCTTCCTCAGCCATTCGAACGTGGTTATAACCACTATAACCATCAAGAAATGAATACATTTCATGTCCAGCCACTCTATCTAGCATTGTATCAAGGAATGGAAGAGGAAACGGATCAAGCACCGTGGCTGCATTCAGTTTCCGGTAATCCACACATATTCGAAGTTGCTTTATTTTCTTGGGAACAATAACAATTGGAGATATCCACTCACCATGTTCTACTGGAATGATGAATCCAACTTGTAATAACCTATCAAGCTCTGCCTTTACCTGTGCTGCATAGTTAGGATTCATCCTGTAGCTGGGTTGTTTAATTGGTTTTGCTTCCGGTTTAAGTACGACCCGATGCTGATATATGCGAGGGTCTAGACCCTTCATGTCACGGTAATCCCATGCAAAAACATCAGAGAACTCATGAAGAAGCTGGATCAAATCTGCTTGAAACACTTCAGACAATCCTTCCTTTATCTTGACAGGTCGTGGATTTACTTCATCTCACAAAGTATAAGTGATCAACTGATCTTCGGGAACATAGAGTTGACGTGGGTTTCCAGAATCATCGACTGACTGCAAAAGTTGCTGTATAGTAGCTTCATCCTTAGCAGCAGTATCCTCTGTCTCTACTTCTTCGGTCACAGGCACCACCGTACAAATTGCCAGATTCCAGTTATCTACAACAGATTGTAGATCAACACTCCCTAAGGGGATTAAATCTATGTTATTCTTCAAAAATTCTTCTTCTTCATCATCGGATAACCCATCTAGCATATGGACCGGTTCTGCTACATATGGTCTAGCATGTAGTTCACATGGCTGAATAGCATCTAATTTTACAATATATTTTCAGTTACTATCCTTGAAAGTGAGTTCTTGTGCAGACCAATCCTGTATAACCTTAGCTTGTTTCAACCAAGGACGGCCGAAAAGAAGATTATAATGAAGACTAGACTCCGGTAGTTCTAAAACTACGAAAGTCATCTTAAAAGTTGTACCCTGCAAAGTGATTGGGACATTCCGTACAAGTCCTACTGGGTGGACTCTGGATTGGTCGGCCATTCTAACAAAAAACTAGACAGGCTCAATTTCGGTCCATCCTAACTTTTTACAAAGTGTTGCAGTAGCTATGTTTACACCGGAACCACCATCAATTAATACTTGAGTAATTTTATGATTTTTATACCATGCCGTAATTAAAGGGACGGAATGATCCACCGTAGAGTCAGTTTCCGGTTGAACTGTCGCTGTTGCTAGAATGCAGGAAGACGCAAAACTGAACTGCTGCTGGAATTGTTGCCGAACTCCTGGTACTAATGCAAGTAATTGTCCAAGAGGAAGAGTAATGGATGCTTTAGATAAAATTTCCCATGCCTGCTCTGCTTGACTTGTACCTTTTACTGATTCTAAAGATGATGCATCGGTTACTGGGACTGACTCTTGCTCCTGTGCGATTTCCTCTGGCAGCGGAACTTGTGTCACCGGAATTGGATCTGGGAACACTGGAGGTTCTATGGTGGTCCACTGACTAGCTTTGTCATACATTTTCTATTGTTCCCGAATACCCGATTCAAACACTTCAGCTGCGGGTTGCAGTGTCTTACCGGATCGGGTCTGAACTACTACGGCTTGTGTTTCTATTGGTGTGATATGAACCATATTTGTCATTGGGTTCTGACGCTCTTTTTTCCTCTGATCATATTCGGCTGCATCTTTACAGAATCTTCTGATGTGACCAAACTCATCGCAAAAATGACAGCGAGGAGGTGGCAAGGCATTACCTTCTTGTGATGTTCCTGTCTGCCAATGATTTCCATTATAGTTGGTATTCCTCTGTCCTCTATAATTTTTTAGTATCCTTGGTGCTGATTATTTCTCCTCTGAGGTGGTACATAGTGGGTGGCAAACTGTCCTGGTTCTTGTATAATTGCATTTACTGTTGCTGTTCCCTGCACTTTGGCGTTATAGGCACAGTTTTCGGTGGAATGTCTGTTTGTATTGCAAATAGCACAATACATCTGATTAAGTGCACAAGTGGCACTGGTATGCCCTGAATTCTTGCACGTGGTGCAGTACATCTGTCTAGCCGGATCTTCTGCAATATTTTTGCTAGCTTTTAACCATTCTAGCTCTTTGGTAAAACCTCCAACCTTATTCTCGAGCTACAGGGCCATTGCAATAACCGCATCTAGTGTCATAGCTCCCACACAACGAATGATCATAATCTGTCAGAGCTGCGGAGTTAAACCATTAATAAACCACTACGTGATGACATAATCTGGCAGGTTTGCATGGGCCGGCGGTAGTTGTCTCAAATGAGTTCTGAATAGGGTGGCATATTCTTGCACTGTTTGATTCAGCTTCTGTCTATTGTTTTGCAGGTAATCAAAAATTTTGGCAGGGTTCTTTTTTAGCCGGAATCTCTGCAGAAACACATCTCTTACTGCTTCATAGGTACCGAAATGGTTGATATCATATTCGGTAAGCCACCTGGCGGCTTCATTTACTAAGGTTGACTGGAATACTATGGCCTTGTATGCCGGATCGGGTGGATGATTAAGTACTGCATAACTAATATCAAAAGTTTGTACATGAGCATCAGGATAATCACCTGGAAATCCACCGAATTTGGTGTAGGTAACTCCTGTCGGAACCGGACGAGGTGGAAGTAAATGTTGTTGTTGTTGCTGCTGCTGCTGTTGTTATTGTTGTTGTTGTTGTTGTTGCCCACTCATGGTGCTTGCTGTTGTATTGTTACTATCTCCTGAGTTCCGAGGTTGAATTTCTTGATCGTCGAAATCTGTATCATCAACCTGTGCACTCTCCGGCTTGATAATATCAGTCAGTCTCTTTCGGATTTCAGCTTCGAATAAGATACCTTCCTCCTTGATATCAAATGTAGGGAAGCTTACTCTGAATAGTGGTGACCAGAATGAAGATTCACCAGGAAATGGTAAACCGTCACCGGGAGACTGTGAACTCTCTACAACTGGGATGGAAATATCACCGGAATTTGTTGAAATTTCACCAAAACAAGGTACTTTTCACCTTCAATGATTTCTTTGGCCAACACGCTTCTATCCACAGGCAAAATCGAATATTGTCCAAATGGTGTTAAGTTAACTGCATACTGCGTCTTGGTAGACTCTAGAGTTACTATATCTTCGACAGACTGTGCCGAAATCGCACCGAAATCTACCGAAATTGCAGTACGTTCCACTGGAATGTTACCGGAATCACTACTAACGTTCTTCGCTTCCTTGACAACTGGGTTAAACTTATCTGCGCTTCTAGCTCCTAGGGGCGTCCTTAGCAAATTAGGTATCGCCCACTTGTTCAGTAATTCGGTAAGGACCAAACCAGCGTAACTTGAATTTTCCAGCAGAGCGGTTTGATTTTGCATTATAAAACAGCACAAGTTGTCCCACCGTGCGTGCCAGTGTAATCCGTCGGATTGGCAATTAAATCTGACTATTAACGAATCGAAAGGTCGTTGCCTAAATGTTGTAACCTTGATTGATGTTGTGACCTTTTATATATAAATCAATGGAAAAGACGCTTCAGTGACACTCAGAGGAGTCGCCAGACTGTTCGTTTCTCCTATACTTCGGGTACGTTTCACCGGAACGAGTAACCGGCATATATCACGTTTGCAATACTTCGCGTACTTCTCGTCGATTCACAATCTATGACCACTTTCTTACAATCAATTTACAACGCTCTAGTGCCACTTTCCGATAATCGCTTTGCAAGAATTTGGTGCCACTTTCCCACAGACGGCACGAGTGTTAAACGCGGGTCTTGCCGTCAGAGACGCGTTTAAACATCTATTCGGGTTCTTGGGAGTGGAAGGGGTCTGTTAAACAGAGGCCCTATATTTAATTTTCCCAATTAACTCGCTTAACTCACTCACTCACATAACAGTTTGTTCATCAACTCTGCTAACAGACTTACTAACAAACAACACTCAAAATTGTTCCTTATAGACTTACTATTCTGATTCGCTCACTCACAGAGTATCGACTCATACATAGATTAAAACTTCTCAGTAATCAACGTACAAAGTGAATGCTACTGTATCACAGACTTACAGAAAACCACTTACAGAAATAGCGATTCAATACTTTGCTTAATGTATCATTACCGTAACACAATCTGTAACATCTGCACGGCATGATTTCCAGCCATTTCCATCGATTAGTCATACTCAAGTAGAACGTGCATTTAGGAAAGGATTCAATTCATGCATTGTCTTTGTCAATGTCATCGATGATTATACTCATACACTTCCTCATCCACATAAACCTTTCATGAATGCTTATAAGGATTGTTTTATGTCTGAGTATCCCTCTGAACTACCACCATCTCGAGGATCCTTTGACCATAGCATAGATTTAGTCCCTGGTAGTTCTCCTCCTCATAAAGCACCTTATTGACATGGCCCACTACACCAAAAGGAAATAGAAAGCCAAGTAAAAGACCTACTACAAAAAGGACTTATAAGGCTTAGTTCTTCCCTATTTGGAGCACCAATTCTCTTAGTAAAGAAGAAGAGTAAAACTTATCGAATGTGCATTGATTATAGAGCCCTTAACAAGATCACAATAAAGAATAGATACCCCATCCTTGGAATAGATGATCTTTTAGATGAATAACGAGGAGCTCGTGTCTTTAGTAAAATTGATCTAAAATTAGGATACCATCAGATTCTTATGACGGAAAGTGATATTTTTAAGACTCCATTTAGAACTCAAAAGGCCATTATGAATTTATGGTAATGCCCTTTGGACTTACTAATGCCCCTGCTACATTTGCACGAATGATGAATAACAGTTTTCTTGATTTCCAAGCTTTTGTTCTTGTATTTTTCAATGATATACTTGTTTACAGTAATAATGATAGTGAGCATGAGAAGCATCTTAAGATAGTTTTCCATTTACTACGAGAGAACACACTCTACGCTAATCGTGAAAAGAGTTACTTCTTTCAACGTAAGCTAGAATATCTAGGACATATTATTTCAAGTGAAGGTGTGCATGTGGATCCAAAACAAATTAAAGTTATAGTGGAATGGCCTACACCACAATCAGTCAATGATGTTCATTCTTTTCTTGGGTTGGCTAGTTTCTATAGGAAGTTTGTTCGAAATTTTTCTTATTTAGCATTGCCCCTTACCTTGTTATTGAAAAAGAAAATAAAATTTGCATGGGGACTTACCCAACAACAATCCTTTGAAAAACTCAAACATGAACTTTCACATGCACATGTTTTACAATTACCTTATTTTTCACAAACCCTTCCATGTTGTTACTGATGCTAGTAGTTTAGGGATAGGTGCAGTTTTAATGCAAAATGATCATCCCATTGCATTTGAGAGTAGAAAGCTTAAGCCCTCAGAAAAGAATTATAGTACATATGATAAAGAATTGTTAGCAGTTTTGCATGCTTTGCAAATTTGGAAACACTATCTTATGGGCTCTGAGGTCTTAATCAAAACCGATCAACAGGCTATTAAGCATTTATTAAATCGGCCCTTAGTCTCTGATCGCCATCTTAAATGGGCATCATTCTTTCACAATTTCCAACCCATGATCCAATATCAGCCTAGTAAAGCTAATGTTGTAGCTGATGCTCTTAGCCGATTTCCTTCACATTCTGTTGTTTTGCATAATATTTTTGCCATCCAAATATATTCTTTTCAAGAAATGGTTTCCACTTATGCATCTGATTTGTGTTTTTCACGTGCATGGCATGACTTCAACAATGGTGCATCTTTATCTGATGAGCATTATACATTTCATAATGGTTTTCTTTATTTTCAACATAGATTATGCATAACCCAAGCTTTTAAAGATTTTTTCATCAAAGAAATGCATGAACCACCTTAGATGGGTCATAGAGGCATACAAAGCACCATTTTTGCCTGCAAAGATTTCTTCTTTTGGCCACACATGGAAAAAGATATTGCACATTATATTTTTCAATGCATTGTATGTCAGCATGTAAAATATCATCATGGTAAACCATTTGGATTATTAATGCCACTTCCCATTCCGAACGAACCATGGGAACATATTTCTATGGATTTTATCACAGGTCTTCCCATCACTTCCTCACATAATGATATGATTTGGAAAATAGTTGATAGGTTTAGTAAATATGCATATTTCATTCCATGTAGGAAAATTTTGTCTGCACCTCAGGCAGCAAAATTATTCATTAAATGCATTTTCCCACATCATGGATTTCCTAAAGTAATGTTTTCTGATCGTGATGTTAAATTTTGTAATCATTTTTGGGTTTCCTTATTTCAACATTTTGGTTCTAAAATAGATTTTAGCTCTGCATTTCATCCCAAAAGTAATGGACAAAGTGAATCTACAAATAGTACTATTCTTGATTTATTGCGTTGTTATTCATTAGATAGTCCCACTAACTGGGATGAAAAATTGCCATTTCTTCAATTTGCTTACAATAACACCACACACACCACTACTGGTCGTGCACCTTTTGAAATTTTTTATGGTAAAAAGCTTCCCACTCCCATGTCGCTCACCCAAAATGACATTCCGATGGCTGATTCTATTGCTCAAGTTCACATTTCTATACTTCACAATGTTCACAAGCACATTAGGAAAAGTCAAGAGTGATACACACGTAACATCAATACAAAATGATTAGACAAGGAATTCAAGGAAAATGATCTTGTATGGTTGCGTATCATTAAAAGACATCTCAAAAATATTTTGCAGCATCCTAAAATTAAACTTGCACCACACTATTATGGACCGTTTCACATTATAGAAAAAATTAATATTAATTCATTTAGATTAGATATACCATCTCATTGGAATATACATAACTCTTTTCATATTAGTTTACTTAAACCATTTAAAGGCATTTTACCACTCACTCCACTTCTTGATGACCCTCCTTTGATTGAAGAACAATATGAAATCTTGGTTCTTGAGAAAATAATTGATCATGATGTCACTACTACACGCATAGGTACTAAATACCATCGATATTTGGTTAAGTACAAAAATCACTCTATTGAAGAATGTCAATGGATACATAAAACACAATTAGCACCTCATTATGACCACTTAATTATCATACACAAACACATTAATGTACTTCCTCCATGAACATTTCCATGCATGTTTTTTTGAACATGGAACATGCTTATTTTCATTGAGTGATGGAACATGTGATTGGCCATCCATGTTTATTTTATTTTATCAACTGAGGTCAATTGCTTTTTCAATTGAGGGGCATGTTATACATTATGGAATATGTTGAACAATGCATTGTTGGAGTGTTAATTTATTATTGTATTAATGTTTTTTGGTGTTCTTGATATAGCGACTGAAGGTTCGTGAGGGCGTGCAAGCGTGAAGGCACGGACATCAATAATCTGACTTTATAGCGGACATCAATAAATCCGATTTATAATTTAGTTTGTAAATAAATCCTAGTAGAAGGTTTTATTGTTTTAAATAGTTAGAAAAATAGTGGTTAGAATAAGGGTCATTGCACTCTATGGACTGTCACTCTATGGACTGTCAAAATAGAGTGCATGGGGGGAGATTGCTCCCAATACTGCATTCAGTCTCATCTTTTGGCGTCTCTATTTTTCTGTGTATTTTTTGCGTTTGTAACCTTGGTGTGGGTGTGAGCAAGATCCTGATAACAGTAGATCCCCTAATTTAGCAGGTTTGACATTACCGATAGTGGGCTCTAGAATTAGTGGAGGTAGTGTTGTCTATTGTTGTTAGAGTTAAGATAGTTCCTATGATAATTTCTCGTGAGACTCCAACAAAGTAGCATACTCTTAAATGATGACACGAATGTCCTCTCGCACGATAGCCTGGAACTTAGATGGATTGCATAGCACACTAGGTGTATTCTCAATTGCAACCTCCACGTTCTCTTGATTTTGTTGCTGTAATCTTTTATTCTCTTCCTGTGTAGCTATGAGTTGATGCTTTAATAATGCCATGTTGCATGATAATCGAGCATTACTTTCCATCTGCATATGTAAATGGATGCATATGTAAATGGATTTCAATTACTTTCATGGCCTCTTGGTTCATATTTTAAATCTTTGAATCAAGCACATTGTGAGAGATTTGTAAAGCATTGTATTGATCCTATAATACAACATTGCTAGCCACTAGATTAGAGATGCTCTCTTGTAGGTGTGTATAAATCTCTTGAAGGCCTTCATTGTGTTGTGCTAACTACTCATATTGGTGCCTCAATTGATTGGCATAGTTGATTATCGAAGTGATAGTTGAATCTACCATACCGAGATGAACATTGCATGCAATAGGTGCATTATTTAATGCAAGGGAAGTGGAATTGGGATGGGATGAGTGAATGCTCTAAAGAAGGGTATGAGTGGAGGGGATGTTGTTGGAGGGGGGATTGGGGATCGTGGAGTTGTGGGAGGTATAGTGGGTGCTGAAATGTCCATAGAATCCAACATGAATGTCAATGATGTATCCACCGTAAAAATAGGTATGGTGGGTGCAGTGCTTGTTGTGTCTACAAAAATTGAGATGTTGGAAAAGGTTGTTTACATTGTGAAGACATGTCTTACCTATAAAAATTTGGGTTCATTGATGGAAGATAGAGAATGTGGGAATGAAACTAGAGTCGTTAGAGTTGCAAGATGTTTGATGACAAGTTTGTAGAGTAAATCAATGGTGGCGGAGGTGGTGTGGTACAAAGGGTTGTCCAAGGAAGAGAAAAGTTGTGATTGTGAAATGGGGTTGTGGAATGGAATCAAGGAGCACGAAAGGTAATGTATTGGCTATCTGTTAGTATACAACATAGCATGATTGGGCACATACAGGATGCGAAGATAGCATCCTGTATGTGCCCAATCTGTTAGTATACAAGATAGCATGATTGGGCACATACAGGATGCCAAGACTCCGAAAGAGCCTTGGAATAGTTTGGTCACATTGTATGAGACCAATACAAAGGCACAAAAATTGCAACTCAAGAATGAGCTGCATACATTGGAAAAGAAGAGCATGCCGATAAGTGACTACACCCTGAAAATCATAAGCATATGTGAGTCACTTGCATCTATTGGCATGAATGTAGATGATGATGATAAGGTGGAAGTGTGCCTTCGTGGTTTAGGAGCTCCATATAAGCAGTTCAAAACTTCTATACAGACCAGAGAAAATATTCCAAATTTTATTGATTTGGTATCCATGCTGACTATTGACGAAAAGAATCTTGGTGAGGATTCAAAATCCCAAGGAAATCCCAGTTCTGAGCAAGTATTCTACTCTGGCAGAGGAAGAGGCAGAGGTAGAGGTTTCGAAAGTGGAAGAGGAAACAGTAATGAAGACCAAGGTCAACAACAGAATCATGCAGGAGGAAGAGGACAGTTTTGAGGCAGGGGGAGCCAAAGAGGTTGTAGAAATTTCCAAAGGAATACACGAAATGTGTGGGTATATTTCATGAAAGAGAAGAGTGAGGTGTTCACTCACTTCTAGAATTTTAAAGCTATGGTGAAAAGCAGACAGGGAAGTATATTCAAACATTAAGGTCTGATGGAGGAGGTGAATACATTTCAAATGAGTTCAGGAACTTTCTTAAAAGTCATGGAATTCGACGTCAATTTTCATGCAGGTACACACCACAAGAGAATGGTGTTGCTGAATGCAAAAATAGACATATTGCAAAAATAGCAAGAGCCTTGATGGCTGAGAAGAATATGCCTCATTGTTATTGGGCAGAAGTTGTGCATATGGTTGTATACATTATGAACAGAACTCCAACTATTGTTGTACATCAAGTTACACCTGAAGAAAAGTTCACAGGTAAAAATCCAAAGTTATCACGTATGAAAGTTTTTGGCTGCATTGCATATGTACATGTTCCAGATAAGCTAAGGACAAAGCTTGATCCAAAAGCAGAAAATGTGTCTCCATTGGATACTCCCTTGAGCAAAAGGGATATAAATGTTATAGCCCACTCACATGATAGGTGAAGGTGAGCAGAGATGTGGTATTTGATGAAATGTCAAGCCTCTATGCAGATGCCAAAGGACTGAATCTTGAACCAAATGACAAAGAAAATGCTAAAAAATCAAGTGCAGAATCTCAAGTTTTGAGTGGACCGGATGCATCACCAAGCAATAGTTCCAACTAAAATCCATGGAGTGGAAGATTGCATGGAAATTTCAGTCCAAAAAAATCATCAAATACATCCAAGAAAGGTAAAGAAAAGCTTTCTACTCATCATAAAACATGCGTAGGGTTTGAAGATGTTGATGGAGATTCAAGCGAATTAGAAAAGAGTCTTGATGAGGAACTTGGATTTCCCTCTATGAGAACTCCAGGAGTAAGAAGGACACATGCAAATGATACAAGGAGAAGTGACCCGGGACCAAGAAGATCTAGGAGGATGCAAAATTCAGTGCAACGATTGACATATGATAGTTACATGGCTCGTCATTGTGCCTACATGACAAAGGTAATACAAGATGCTGAACCTTCTTGTTTTGAAGATGCAATTGGAAATGCAGATTGGGAAAAAGCTATGGATGAGGAGATGGCTCCACTTTATGGAAATGATACATGGAAGCTGGTTCCATTGCCACAAGGAAAGAAATCCATAGGCTGCAAGTGGGTTTACAAGGTAAAGCACAATGCTGATGGTAGCATAAGTAGGTATAAAGCACGTTTGGTAGCAAAAGCACATGCACAAACTTATGGCATTGATTATGAGGAAACATTCAACCCTGTAGCTAAAATTTCTATAGTTAGAACACTTGTTGCATTAGCTGTAGTAAAAGGGTGGACTTTGCATCAGATGGATGTGAAGAATGATGTTCTACATGGTGAGTTACAAGAAGAAGTATACATGGACCAACCACAAGGATATGAAGATTCAAAGTATCCATAATATGTTTGCAGGTTGCAAAAGGCTTTATATGGGTTGACGCAAGCTCCTCGTGCGTGGCATGCAAGGATTGCTGATTACTTAACCACCATTGGGTTTTCTATGTGTGATGCAGATCATTCACTATATGCAAGGAAGGGTGATGATGGCATCACAATTGTGGCTATTTATGTTGATGACTTGATTGTAGGTGGTGATAATGAAGAAAGCATTAAAGAGGTAAAGCAACTTCTTATGCAAGAATTTGACATGAAAGATCTTGGTGTCTTGCACTACTTCTTGGGCATTGAGTTCATACATACAAAAACAGGTATATGGATGTCGCAAAAGCACTATGCCTTGAATATGCTACAAAAGTATGGTATGGCTGATTGTAAGCCTATTTCTATGCTATTAGATCAGAATTTGAACTTGGATACTACATCAAATGAAGCATTGGAAAATGCTAGTATGTACAAGAAAATTATGGGAAGTCTTATATATCTCACAATTACAAGGCCTGATCTAAGCTATGCTATTGGACTTGAAAGTCAGTTTATGCAGGTTTGTAGGAAGCCACATTTGGATACTCTGAGGCGCACTCTACATTATGTGAGTGCTACTTTGGATTATGCATTGTTTTATGAAGCTGGTGTAGCTTTGCAAGTTCATGGATACACCGATGCAGATTAGGCTGTTATTACTCTAGATAGAAGATCTACTAGTGGCTTTATTCTCACTTCGAGGTGCATCTATTACATGGAACAACAAGAAGCAACCCACTATTGCTTTGTCAGTATAGAGGCTGAGTATAGAGGCGCTGCAATGGCAGCATGTGAGGCATCATGGTTGGAGATGCTACTTGCAGATTTAGGTGTGGAAGTGCAAAAGCCTATCACCATCTATTGTGATAATCTTAGCATAGTATAGCTAGCACAAAACCGTGTTTCTTATGCTAGAACAAAGCATATCGAGGTACATTATCACGTCATCACAGAGAAGGTATTAGCAGGTGATATTGAT
The DNA here is from genome assembly GCA_020310875.1 of Ceratopteris richardii. Classification (NCBI taxonomy): domain Eukaryota; kingdom Viridiplantae; phylum Streptophyta; class Polypodiopsida; order Polypodiales; family Pteridaceae; genus Ceratopteris; species Ceratopteris richardii. Next base: position 105,670,833 of record CM035418.1, read on the forward strand.
CTTGTTTATGTGAGAACAGATGAGCAGGTCGCTAATATCTTCACTAAAGCACTTGGAGCAGAGAAGCTAAAGATGTTTTGAAAGATGCTTGGATTAGAGGACATGGCGTTGAGCTTGAGGGGGAGTGTCGAGACATCAAGCTCAACATATGATGATCCAAGATGACACGTATTACTTTTACATTTCTCTGACATGTATAGTGGGCATGCCGATATATGTCAGGGACACTTCATTGAGCTTTATTAGATTTATCTACTGAGAGTGATGGCACATTTGTTTCTTGCTAGCTCACTCATTCGTGGACATTAGGTTTCTCCTTATGTATTGGTCTTTATATACTGCAGTAGTTGTATTCTTGTTTTTAGGTCATTCTTGTACATTTCTTTTTATGTAATAGAAGAAGAAGAAGAAGATCATTCTTCCTTGCCTCAATGTGAGTGTGTGCTTCTCTTTGATTGTGAGAGTGTGAATGTGAGCTCTCTTCCTTATCTCCTTCCTTGTGACATAGAACACGTGATTTTGTATCAAGTGTGGTTAATACCACATTGGAGTAGTCCTTTGGTTGAATTTTTGAGGACTAGAACATTCCCTCAAGAGATAAGTCTAGAGCAAGAGGCACAATACTATATAAGTCTAGAGCAAGAGGCTCAATACTATATACTCATTTGAGATAAGTCTAGAAAAAGTCTAGAGCAAGAGGCTCAATAAGTCTAGAGCAAGAGGCTCAATGCTATATACTCATTTGAGATAATCTCTACAAACATGCTCACATTTGTTCAATGAGTTAGCAAGGCCACCAAGAGAATCCGCAAATATTCGGGAATCAAAGTGTGAACTCAACAACATTTGGGGAATATTTTAGTTCTTCTCTAAGGAGTTTGAGCAGCTCCAAAATACACAAGAACTACATACTATTTGGGAGATAGTCAGACTAGCAGACTCTTTCAGTGAATCACTGCCAAAGTGAAACTTTACAAGATGCTATTACTTAAGTCACACTTTACAACCAAGAATAGTAAAAGACATACTTGGCACTTTTGTAATCCCTTCTTTACTACAAAACCATGAGATGAAGAGGTTCAGGATCACCTTGAACTTAGTGTGACAAGCCCTCAACATGCAAGATATGCATATTCCCTCGGATAAGAAAGCCCAAGTGAATGTGAGACACATAGTAATGTAACGCATGTGGTTTCGTGATTAACCGATATTCCTAGCTGCATTTAAACAGAGTTGGAAATACTCAGAGTGGTGGCCCGAAATTTGAATCATTATGCCCGAATGGGACAGTCACCCAAGTTGATATCCGTGCAACTCCCTTACCAAAAATATGTGAGTGAGTCCAAACACATTCATCAAATGCACAACTGAAATTACAGTAATATCTCTATAGGAGTCAAGGAGCAATGGTGAAGTTAGAAGTGTGTTGACTTGTAATGCATTATGGAAAAGTAGGCCTTAAATGAGCATTGTAAAACCAGAGAGTTATTCCCTAGCAAAAAAAACAATCACTTAGACCTCGACTTAATTTAGAACAGGTCCGAATCGAAAAATTTCATCCCCCTATGTGCTTGTGCACCCAATCCCTCATATATTTAAGTTATTGTACAGAATATCCAAGATATTTAATCCTTCATAAAACACAATCATTTGCATAGTTTCCTAGAAGTAGAGATAGACCAAACTAAGAAGCTTCCCCATCTTCAAAATCCTTTGTTAGTTGGCATGGTTATGGATTTAATAGATCAAGCCTTAGGCAAATTGATAGCACAAGATTTTGGTGAAGTGTTGGGATAGAATTCCTAGCAACGACATCACAAAAACTTCAGTTGCAAGTTATAGCCATGCTGCCTCCTTTTCATGATGATCAATTTTCTGAAAAAGTTCCAGAATGTTGTCCTAGCAGAATTGAGGTGGTCATTAAGTGTGGAGTTAAACAACATACTGCCACATAGTAAGGATCGGTTTTCAACCTATTGAATACGTAGGACAAGCACGATCAAAGCCTGAAGGGATGGAAGTTACCAACAAAAACACACTAGCGCATCGAGTCATTGCATGTTCACAGGAAATTATTCTTGTAAAGGACAAGACTTGCGTAGATTTGACAAAGTATCTGGTGTAGTATAACCATAAAATACTAAAATCCAGATATCTACACATTTAAACGACAGCTCTCACACAACAAGATAGTTAGGAAAATCAAGAACAGGAATGCTAGAGCACTTTACGTTACTTCACTATACTGAGTATCTCTTGCATCATGTGGAGAAAGTCTTTTTGCTCCTTTTGAAAACTCACGACTAAAGTAGAACCAACATCGGTTAAGTCACTGAGGGACCTTTGCCACCTACAAGCTTGAGACGTGCATCCCGCAAGCCATCGGAAATAGAGTATGTAGCACTCATGAGCAGGGATTTGTCCCTACAATAAAGTGTGTTTGCTTAGATTACTTGACTATCATTTAAAAGACCAACATGGTTAGATAAAAAGGAGGTGAGGAGGTAAGCAGTCTGAGTATTTTCCTTGCTAGGTAGATCATCTTTTAACTTGTGCCATATGAGGGGAACTCATTAAGCATATTTGATGATGAGAAACATGGACAGTTCCACGCCAATCGTATGCCCAAGTGCTAATTCCTATTTATGATAAATGAAGGTCATCCAACAAAGGATCATTCAAATCGCCTTTTTAAGGTGTAACTACAGAAAAGGACAAAGAACATTCATATGAATTGCTTGTAAAGTAAAACCTGTAGAAGTCGGAAGAGATGCAGATATAGAACTCAGAAAACGTTAAGGGATGTGTGAGCGCAAAGGTTCCTCATATATGCTCATGCATCACAAAAATGAGAGATTGTTACAAAAAATGAGATAGCCACACATGCCATAAGCCATACCAGATAATCCTTGTGGTGACTCCTCTTTTATCCGAATATTTTTGCACAAACAATGGTGGAACAATGTGTAACAATACTATTATTTACTCATGATAAGCAATCTTTTGGAAGTTGCATGGCGGCAGGCCAAGTCTCTGTATGACCTCTCAATGCTCATCATAAAGTTAACATTAACTGTCATGGAACATGGGAAAGGAGTGGGCAAGGGCAATGAGATAAAAGCAAAATACCATCTGTCGTTGACATGGAGGCCTGAAGAATATTCAAACATTAGTTCTTTGCAGCTATAATAATGCAAGAATCACATTCATTTCTGCACATAATACCAGATCAAAACTCCTTTCCTAGATTAAGATAGCCACATCTTAAATCCTTCGAGATTTCTTTTGTTGGCGATGTTTGAAAATAACAAGATGCATGAAGAACAAAAACCACCATTACATCATTTTGAAGCCGAATCCCAATGTACAGAGCGGCATGGGGACTTCAGGAGGACAACATGGGAATTTTGAGGACCTTAGACCTTCTTTAAACCGCAAAACCCGATGAGTCCCTTCGTCATAGAGGGTGGGCACTATGATTGATGGCGAACTTTGAAGCTTATGTTCTTCATGTGCATCAGGTAGATCTCCGAGGTCATTTACTACTACTACTGATTTGGGAAAGTAAAGTTTTCCAAGAGCCTGAGCAGGGAACCGATGAGCAAGACCATATGGCATAATCTGGTGTAGGTGCTCGAGCCCGCATCGGGAGGGAGCCGAGTCGTAGAGGTTAGGCTGTCGTGCCTGAATCATGCTCAACCAGTAGCAACAATACATAGCCGGGGGATCTCCAGTACACTTTTTTCCTAATAGACCTCTTCCCGACAGACGATGAAGGATTGGGAAGGCCACCGGATAAGGTCTTACCGAGGTAGAAATGGTGCAGAGCACAAAGATCACCCCGCGGTAGTGCCTTTGCATGACAAAAGGATTGAAACAGTTGTAACGATGGAGGAAGGAAGCCGCCACTTCAAAAACAGCACAAAAACTGTTACAAACGTGCAATTTTCAGGAGAAGACAAATACGGATATTCATCTTGTTCAATCGTAAAGTCTTGAGAGGTATGAGAAATTTATGCAGCTGTTGAGAGAAAGATGTGGTCGATAATGGAGAGAGAAGGAGTATCTCTTGACCCCTGCAACAATAGAGGTGAGTAAATGGGAAGCACCAGGAGGTTCTTTAGCTCAAGGTTGGCAGCAAGATTGTAGCTCACCCTCTATTGCCATAGCAAGATCCTCAAGGGAGGAGACAATGGCCTTAACCTCCGTGAAGGAACAGGTAGGAGGACGTCGATTCTTCACACATGAGGAGGCTACCACCAGAGGATCGCTAACCCTGCATACACCTTTACCAGGCAAATGTAGAATCCACAGGCCATCAGCGACGAGCACACAATGAAACTCGCAAGCCATGCTCGGTCGAGAGGCAAGAGACAAGGAGATAGAAAGACAGGAGCATTGCTTAACTCCACAATCATAGGTCGCAGGTGCCGAATTGAAGGGAAGCCATAGCTTACCTTCATAGCACAATCTTATCGAGTGGAAGGAGCAAAACAGGCTCGGCTTCATCCATTTGAGTCAAGAAAATGGTTGGGAGGGAAGCGAAGATACTTCCCCACCCACCAAAGGATGTGCCACGGAGATATTGAAAATAGGAGAGAGAAATGGGAGAGGGTCATAACTACCCCACAACCCTATCTCAGGTGCATTAAAGATGACAGCCTCCTCATCTAACGCTTCCACAATTCTCAAATTCATGGCGAGAGGGACTCAAACCATATGAGGAGGGACGCGATGAGTTGTTGCCTACCCACTCCACCTATCTCGCGTACGGGTTTTAATTGTAAGCCTTTTAGTTCAATCGTATGGGACTCCACCGTACTCACGCAAAAGAAAATTCATGCCGGCTTCCAAGTTCCATTTCGAAAACAAACCAGATCAAATAAGATTTCCATTTTTTAAGTTTTCTTGGAAATGAAGAGAGGGATGGGTTAAGGGAGATAGTACTTCCCATCCTTCATTTCAAGAAGATCATCAACTTCAAGAAATGACAGAGATGGGGTTGATGCCCAAATGTGTGTGTAGAGGTCTGTATATGTGAGAGTAAGAGAGAGAAGGGGGTTGGGGGTTGTTTTTGTGCAACAAACAAAAATAAAGAACTAAACTACTCAGAAATTAACAAATAAGAGTGTTGAAGCTCAAAGTCAAGGACAAAGCATGGAAGCACATCAAAAGGCGGACACACAAGGAAAGGGAGCAAGTAGGGAGCTCCAAGAAGTGTATGTCAAATTTTCAGAAGAATCCCCTACAAAAATAGTGATTTTCATCACTAAAAACCATTGTAAATACCATTATCTATTTTTAGTAACTCCATTTTGTTCAAGCCGAGGAGTCCTCGAGCTTGAGGAGTATTAGAAGTACCATCGTACCAATTTTCATAATTTTTAGACTTCGTTTGAGCCCTCAAATAAGCCCTGGAACCTAATTTTTAACTAGGCCGGACACTAGGTCTGGACAGGGCCAAAACTAGTCAAAAAACTATAAAAAGAGCTAGAGAGCTCATTTTTGGGGTTAGCTTGTTAGAGAATAGAACTTTTCTAAGAGAACTCTTTTGCAATCTAAGCTTTCCATTGTTCCTCTCTTTGATCTTACTTTGTGCGCGTGTGTGTGTATGTGTGTGCATGCTTGTGTGCTTCCACTCACGCACTTGTGCCTTCACTTGCTCGTGGTCTTCATACCGGTCCTCACGTCTCCGCGGATTGACAAGTAAAGGAGGTGGTGCTTACGCTTGAGCTACACCAAATTTTGGCGCCGTTGCCGGGGAGAGAGCTTCGAGGACGAGCGTTGTGATGGTAAGATCGTAGATTTGCGACGTTGGAAGGTAAAAAAAACTGTCATTTCAGTTCCTTTTCTGTTTTTTCCTCTTCTTCTTCATCATCATCATCATCTCCACCTTCTTCCATCTTCTTCTTCATAGAAAATTCTTGTTTTTTAGTGCATTTTCACCATCTTCATACCATTTTTCATGCATTATTGTGTGGGAAGGAGTTAGGAGAAGCAAGGGAGAGCAAGCGCTGTGTTTTTTTTTTTCATGATTTTCTGCTCATACGGAGCTCGCCATAGCCGGCGCTCAGAAATTTGAATTTCCCGCCAAAAAACGCGATTCTGTGATGAAAATCGCGATTCTGTGAAAATTCAAAATTTTTTGAAAAATCACGATTTTCAGTTTTCCCGCCTAAAAGTTGACTGAAGAATCACGATTCTGTGGTCATTCTCAGAATCGCGATTCTGTGATTGTGCTCAAAATCGCGATTTTCATGTCAAAAAAACACGATTCTCTAAAACACGATTCTGTGCTCAAAATCGCGATTTTTATGTCAAAAAACACGATTCTCTAAAACACGATTCTGTGCTCAAAATCGCGATTTTCATGTCAAAAAACACGATTCTCTAAAACACGATTATGTGCTCAAAATCGCGATTTTCATGTCAAAAAACACGATTCTCTAAAACACGATTCTGTGCTCAAAATCGCGATTTTCATGTCAAAAAACACGATTCTCTAAAACACGATTCTGTGCTCAAAATCGCGATTTTCATGCCAAAAACACGATTCTCTAAAACACGATTCTGTGCTCAAAATCGCGATTTTCATGCCAAAAACACGATTCTCTAAAACACGATTCTGTGCTCAAAATCGCGATTTTCATGTCAAAAAACACGATTCTCTAAAACACGATTCTGTGCTCAAAATCGCGATTTTCATGTCAAAAAACACGATTCTCTAAACACGATTCTGTGCTCAAAATCGCGATTTTCATGCCAAAAACACGATTCTGACAAAACTCAAAATCGCGATTTTCAAAAAACCGATTTTGTGCTCAACATCGCGATTTTCTGAGTTCACAAAATCGCGATTCTCTGAAAGTTCACAAAATCGCGATTTTCTCCAAAGGTCCTGTTTGCCTGTTTTGACCCCCAGGAACCTGAATTGGCATAACTTTTTCATCCAAAGTCCATTTTTTGAGCTCTATAGCTCGTTGGAAAGCTCGTTTCAAATCCTACACGACCTCAACTGTTTTTTTTCAAGAATAACGCGTTGATTTTGAGATAGGATAATTTGAAGTTGACCCTCAAGTGGGACTAGGGAACCAAGGGGACTCCATAGAATTTTGAACCATAACGAGGGGAAAATTTGGACTCTTGACTAAAGCTTATGAACCTGAGATCTGGTAGACACTTAGGCAAGGATAAACAAAGCATTAGATCTTCTGAGGCTAGTGTCAACCATACATCCAAGTCTTGGGCACAACAACTAAGTGGTCATCTTTTACTAAGTTCAGACACAAGTGATTCAGAAATGTCTTTTAGTATGGGAAAACCTGCAGGTGGCTCGGGGACTGCCCATCTACAAACACCAGAAGGTCCCTATAAGACACAGTTGGAATATATTCGGACCAACCAATTAGGTGCTCGCATCTATGAGGATGGTCTGAGGCGATCAGTGGTCCAACTCAAAAATCCAGATCAATCCTTTGGACTTGAACACCCGGTGGTCAAGTTCGAAGAGGGTTCATACATTGATAAGGAAGGAACCATGTATGTGGTCACCAACCTACCAGATAGGACTGATGAGTTTGGAAATGTTATTCCTGAGAATGAAATAGGAGACCTAGAACAAGGAAATGTAGGACAAGGACCCCAGACTCCTAGAGGTAAGTCAGTTTTGACCCGAGTGATCACTCCAGACTGGATCCCTCAAGATAACAAAAGCATAGAACTATTTTTGAATAGAGAAACAGAGGAAGCCTTTTGGAGATTCAAGCCAGATCAACCTAGCCAATTGGGCATAGTCATCATCTACGAGTTCAAGGATCCAGAGATGCCAGGCAAAGTTGTTTACCTAGATAACACATCAGAGAAAATTTTCTTGGTAACAGAACATGATAGACATGCATATACTTGGAAGAATGAATTGATTTTCCCCCCACCAAGATCCAATGTTTCACGTGGCCTCCAAGGAGTAGGATCATCCCACGCTCATGAAGCCCAGAGAGAAAGAACTAGAGAGAGACCTGAGGTAAGTTTTGCACACACCGTGGGCAGGAATAGATCAGGATTTGAAAATGAAAGACCTGAAAGAGAGAGATATCAAGCACATAGGCAAAAAAGAGATGAACATGATTTTCCATTGCCTAGACCCCGAGAGCACCCAAGAACCCTTAGACCCACTCAAGTGATCAAGGCAATGAAGAATTATTTTGACGGGTCAGGAGATCCTTATGATCATGTGGCCGAGTTCAAACAAGTGTTAAGAGCTGAACAGGTTGAGGATTTATTCACCCAATACGAGGCATTTGGTTTGACTCTTAAGGGCACTGCGTTGGCTTGGTTTCAACCATTGAGTAGTCGCAACTATCGCGATATAGGTCAGCTGCTAGACGAATTCATTGTAGAATTTTCCAAGAGTGGTATCAGGCATAACACATCATCCTTGATCCACAGTTTCAAGCAGACACCCCAAGAAACAGTGCGACTAGCAGGTAGAAGGTTCAGACAGTACCTAGAAAGATGCCCTGCTCCCGAGTTACCCACACCAGCCAAACAAGTGGCTTTGTTCTTAGATGGCTTACTGAGCACAAAGTTAAGATCATATGTATATTTGAAAGAGCCTAGATCCATAGAAGAGTGCGTGCGGACATGCATTGACATAGAAGATAACTTGGGTGAGGAGTTAGGATTGTCCAAACTCTACAAAGATTCGGATAGTTCTACTAGTCATACTTCAAAGATCTCCACAGAAATAGAAGAGATAGCTGAGCAAGTTGCCAAGAAGCTGGGAGTCCAAAATAAACAAACACAGAGAGTCACTCCAGTGAATCGGTGTTATACTTGTGGGGGCGACCACATGGCTAATGTATGCCCAATGCAAAACCAAAACATTAGAGAAAGGAATGCTCCATATTGCACTATTGAGAGAAAATACACAAACCACACGGCTCAAGATTGTCCCTACAATAGGCAGGCTGTTAGACAGAATTATCAGCAACCTTACCCACAAGGTAGGTATCAGAACCAATACCAACAGCCATATTATAGACCACAACAGCAATATCAGGTACCATATAGGCCACAACCTGTCTTGGGAAACCAACCACCAGCTCCAGCCAACGTGATTCCAGTCAAATATGCTGGGGGAGAAGAAAATCCAAATAGAGCATTGGTGCCACTAACCCCATTGATACCAGATAATGACTCTCATGCTCATTGTTCAGACTACTCCCATGAAGGTAGTCCACATGCTTATTACACAGAGTCACCTGAACATAGTGAAATTTACTCGTATCAATATGAGGCACCACCTATGGAGCAAAATTGGGAGCCACAATACTCCAATGTCATGTACACAAATCCTAACCCTAGGCCCCAATTGAGACAAATGAGACCACAAGCCCCTAGAGGATCTTGTTTTAGATGTCAAGGTGATCATTTCATTCGCGACTGTCCCCACCCACCATCTCCGAGTCAAGGACAGGCTATCACAATACAGGCTTTTTGCCCTGATTGTGGCAAAGACCATCTCCCTAGAGATTGTCCAAGAAACCCCTCCAGCGCACCCAAGATTACACCCATTAATGTGGTAGGCTTAGTGGCAGATTCAAGTTCAAGTAGTAGCAATGTGGCTCCTATACAAGCTGTCACTAGAGCACAAGCCTTAAAACAGGATAAACATGTAGAACAATCAGAGTCGAGTGAATCGGGAGAGCCTAGTAAGAGGAAAACAAGAACATGGAAGGATACCAGAGAGAAGGCCAATCGCAAGTGGAATAAAAATTTATCGGAACTAGAAGAAAGCTTAAAAGAAGCGAAAACAAAAATAGAAGACATTGCATCTCAAAGCCCCTCGCATGCCGAAACTCCATCCGCTCCACCTCATCCCACCCCACCACCCATTGTAAATAGACCACAACCAGGGTCTGTTCTTGCAGATCCAACCCCAGAAGGCTTGGACATGATGTTCAAGGCCTACCAGGCTCGACTTCAAGAAGGGCCTACAGCTGCAAACCTAGACAAGAGTTATCCTAGAGCGGACTTAGAGATTGAACGGATGAAAATGTGCATGAAAATGGTAGAACAAGCTCAAGCTATACTTGAGACCAGTCAAAAGTTCAATCAGACGAACTCTGTCAAAGGGGAATTGCACTTCCAGGGCTTACTAGAACGATTAGAGCAGTTGGTAAACAAACCACAAGTTTCTTTACCTCCACAGGCTCAACCAGTTATTGAAAGAGGAAGCTCACCACCAATGGGAGCTTATGTTCCTAATTCCACAGATCCAGGAATACCTCCTTCAATTCAACAGTACTCTCAAGAATTCTTGCGGGAAATACAAGAAGAGAAATGGGCCAAGGAGAAGGGTAATTCCCCTCCTATTCCTGAGATTGATGATCTTCATGATCAATTTCCCCAAGACATTCCATCTATTTACGGAGATGAAGCCGAACAACAAGAAGACGAAAGGTTAGATTTTGAATCTAATACCTTAGAAGAACTGCCTCAATTTCCAGGCCCATGGGAATCTGAATCTCTCCAGATTAGAGCTCCCACAATACTAGTAAGAAATGAAGACTCAGTGGTTCCAAGGAACACGGATGTCGTGAAGAACACTAAGGTTCAGTGTCATCTCACGGTAGAAGAGCTGCTCAAAGCAAAACCTGAGCTTTGGAATCATGTGAAGGATCAGGTTCCAGAACTTGATTCCAACATGCCAAAAGCAGGCTCCAAGCAAAGGGTACCAGAGATACCTCTAGACAAAATAGGGGACATGTGTGAGGGTGAAGAAGGTAATACTTATCTTCCAATCACCTACCAAGGTTACACAACCAAAGCAATCATAGATTCAGGTGCTGGTGTTGCTATTGCGACCACCTCCTTGTGGAAGCAATGGGGCAAGCCCACATTAAGACCAACTAGAATGAAGCTTCAAATGGCTGATGGTCATTTTGAAAGACCTCTAGGATTGCTAGAAGGGATCACTCTAACCACTTGTGGTGTAGAGTTTGAGCATACATTTGCTATATGTGACTTTGAGAAAAATAATGTCTATGAGATGATCCTAGGAAGACCCTTCCTACGACAGTTGCAAATAGTACAGGATTGGGGAACTAACTCCTTGTACTTACAGCACTTAGGGGTCACCACCAAGGTCAATTTGAAGGATTACACCTTCAGGGATGTACCACCCCTACAGTGGAATTCTATCCACAAAGCGAAAGAAGATTCCATCTCTGTGCATTCTGAAAGTTCACCTGATCCATCATGGCTGCATGAAGATACTCATTTGTGGATGTGCAAGGTCGCAAAGGAAGAGGAAAAACGTTTAAAGGCAAGAGAAGAAGGAACTTCGCTAGGAGATAGACCAGTTAGAGACCCAGCCTACACACCGATGATCTTTCCAGATGAGGAGTTTGAGCCTCATGGCTGGCCAGAAATCTTAGCCACCATGGACATTGCTGTCAATGAGGAACAGTGGACACCTCATTGTGATGAGGAGGGTTATGATATCTCAGTGTTCATGTGTCAACCCTTGCTAGAAGAATGTGACCCTAGTGATATCATAGAAGAAGAAGAGAATGACGATGATCTGGAGTCTATTGTGATGGATAGTTGCTTTAACTCAGAGCAACACTATCTAGAAGATATAGGAGTGTTCACCCAAAAAGAAGAAGAACCTCTCACAAGTATTAAATCAGTAAACTCAAAGGATGGAAGTGAGAGTAGTCAAAAGAAAAAGAAAAGAAAAGCAGTGAAGCAAGAAGAGGAGGAATCATTGTTTGAAGTACCAGAAAACTTCAAGAAATATGAAGTTGACGACCGCAAAATTTTGGTACGAATGCCTAAGAGAGAGGCTATCATAGGAGAATCATATGATAATAAAGAAAAGACCAAGAAGATTGTAGTGACCATCGAAGAGAATGAAGAGAGATGCACATATATAGGAGATGACCTAAGTGCAAGAGAAGAAATGGAGCTTGTCGCTCTATTAAGGGAATATAGGGATGTGTTTGCGTGGCACTATAGAGACTTGAAAGGGGTAGATCCAAGAATTTGCTCTCATACTATCCCCATGACTGCTGATGCTAAGCCCACCAAACAGAAGCCCTACACATATAATGATACCTATGCAGCCAAAATAAAAGAAGAAATTGATAGGTTGATTGAAGCTGGATTCATCTATGAGATTGAGCATACCGAATGGGTGTCCCCCATTGTTGTGGTACCCAAGAAGAACGGGAAGTTGCGAGTGTGTATTAACCTTAAAAAAGTTAATGCCGCTACGATTAGAGATAGTTATCCACTTCCAATCACAGAACACCTATTGGAGCGTGTTGCAGGCAAGGAAGTTTATAGCTTCCTTGATGGATTTTCAGGTTACAATCAAGTAGCCATTGCCCCAGAAGATCAACACAAAACAGCTTTTGCTACAGAGTGGGGAATCTTTGCATTTCGTGTGATGCCATTTGGGCTCACCAATGCACCTGCAACATTCCAAAGGCTCATGTGTCATGTCTTCAAAGAGTTCTTGCGAAAGAGCTTAGAAGTGTATGTGGATGATTTATGTGCTCATTCCCAAGAAAGAAGGTTTCACATCCCTGAGCTCAGACAAATCTTCAACAAGTGCAGAGAATATCGAGTGTGTCTGAACCCAGAAAAGTGTGTGTTTATGGTGCGTCAAGGTAAAATCTTAGGTCATATTGTTTCTAAGAATGGAATCTCAACAGATGAAGATAAGGTACGAGCCATAGCGGAGCTACCAAGGCCAAGGAATATTAAAGAGGTACAAGCCTTTATGGGCCATTGTGGATACTACCGTAGGTTTATCCACATGTACGCGATCATAGCTAGACCCCTTTATGCCTTGTTGTCTAATTTTGAGTGGAGCGACGAATGCGAGAATTCTTTCAACGAACTGAAGAAACGTTTGTGCACGGCACCAATACTCACCACTCCTGATTGGAATAAACCATTCCATGTCCATGTGGATGCATCTAATCATGCCATAGGATGTGTGCTAGCACAACCCACAAGTGAAGGGAACTTAGATTTGCCCATAGCATATGCTAGTAGACAGCTCACTGCAGCTGAACGGAACTATACCACAACTGAGCGAGAGGGCTTAGGCATGGTATATGCTGTGAAGAAGTTTAGACACTATTTATTGGCCAACAAGTTCAAGTTTTTCACTGATCATCAAGCTTTGTTATATTTGGTCAATAAACCTTGCAATACTGGACGCTTAGTAAGATGGTTCCTCTTACTAATGGAATATGACTTTGAAGTTGTTGTCAGGAAAGGTAGAACCCACCTTCGGGCAGATCACCTTTCTCGCATCACTTCAGGAGAGTCACCGCAAGGAGTGTCTGACGAATTACCCGATGCTTATCTGTTCAATTTAGAAGTTGTTCCTAAATGGGCAAATAAGTTGGTACCAGTCCTAACCTTTGGCCCTGCAAATAAGAATGTGAAAACATCCCAAGAAGAAATTGTAAAATCACAAAAATATCACATATTAGCAGGAAGCATGTACAAACAAGATACTGAGGGTGTATTAGCTTGTTGTGTGGAGGATGATGAACATAGTAGTTGGCTGCAACAAGCCCATGAAGGAATGCTAGGAAATCACTATTCTAAACAACGAACATTGCAGAATCTAAAGCGTTTAGGAGTGTATTGGCCTAGCATGGACAAAGAAATACATGAGTGGATTAAGAATTGTCCAAGGTGCAGAGAGAGACCCCCAGTGGAGCATGCGACCCTTTATCAAGTGTCATTAATTCCAGATTGGAGTGCTCCATTGGTAGAGTTTATGAGATCGGGAAGATTACCCAAAGAGGCTAGTCTAGCAAGAAGACGAAGCATGGAGCAAGAGGCTCAAGGCTATGCCTTAGTAGGGGACAACCTATACCGAAGAGGCAAAGATGGTTACTTAAGACTATGCGTTCATGAATCAGACTATTTAAAGGTCTTAGAGACTGCACACAGCGGTGTTGCAGGTGGACATTTTGGTCCTGACCGAGTGATCAAGACCATTCTATTCTCAGGACTTTGGTGGCCCACTCTTCATATGGACGCACATACCTATGTGAAGAAATGTGACACATGCCAACGTGCACAATATCCAGTGAGAAAAGACGAGATGCCCTTGAGGCCAATGATGGGAGGACGTGCATTTTCGAAGTGGGGCATAGACTTCATAGGTCCTATTAACCCCCCAGCTAGGAACTCCCATGCAGAGTACATCATTGTAGTCACAGATTACCTTACAAAGTGGGTAGAAGTCAAAGCCACAACAAAGAATGATGCTCAGACTACGGCTAAGTTCTTATTCGAGAATGTGTTCACGAGATATGGACTACCAATAGAGTTGGTGAGCGATAGAGGCACACACTTCTTGAATGAAGTCATTGAAAATCTTCTCCAAGAATTCTTGGTGATACATAAGAAATCTGCCCCCTATCACCCACAAGCCAACGGACAAGCCGAGAGTACCAATAAGATCCTCTGTAACGTATTGACAAAACTGGTAAATAATAAACGCTCTGATTGGGACAAACAACTTCATCACGCTGTTTGGGCTTATCGAGTTGCCTACAAAACGGTACTCAACGCCACCCCATTTCAGATGGTCTTCGGACAGAACGCTGTGCTACCATTAGATTTCTTAATCCCTGCCTTAAAAGTAGCACAAGAGTATGAGTGGAATGGGCATGAATTGTCCTCTAGGATCTTTGATCTCGAACGCTTGGGTGAGACGAGGCTACGAGCGGCAGCAGGCATCTACGCTGCAAAGAAGAGGCAAAAGGCATACTTTGATGCACACATCAAGGATAAGGGATTGAAAGAGGGAGATCTAGTGTTGGTATACACACTAAAACAACATGCCCGTAAGTTGGAAAAAAGAGGATACGGACCCATGATCATTAATAGAATTTCCACTAGTGGTGCAGTTCAATTGGCCACTCTAGAAGGAGATATCCTGCCAAACTACATTAGTGGCTGTAGAGTCAAGCTATATCAAGAACCTCTCACTGAGGATATGCTAATGAGACTCAACACTGCTAAGAAGCGTAAAGATGAAGAGTTAAGAGTGAGAGAAGAAGCACAGGTAGAGGCCAGAGAGCGTATTAGGCGAAATAAGTTAAGGCGATTAGGCCTAGAAGTCAACTCAAAAACCCCGAAATATCACATGGATATGTGTCAAAAGTCAGGCATAGCAACTTCTCAGGTCAATGACCGAAGACCCTTTGTGACCATAGAGTTAGGACAAGGGAAGGGTGCAAGGACGGTGAAAGCATTGATTGACTCAGGTGCAGCAAGTAGTGCAGTTAGACTTTCCTACTGCCAAGACTTGGGGTTGAACATCAATCCCATAGAAGCTTATCTCATAGGATTGGGAGGTGTGGAAACCCCTTGTTTGGGCGAGGTGAAACTTCCCATCCACCTTCAAGATGTTCCAATGAAAGTCAAAGCGCTAGTATGTCAAGATGAGAACCTTACAGAACCACTTGTCTTGGGTCAAGATTGGATCTATGACCATGCAGTTAACTTAAACCTAAGAAGTCAAATTCTTCAAGTTTGGGTACATGAACAATGCATTACATTAGAATTAGAGAACTGCATGCTCCTAAATCATGGCACCACACACTCTCTTAGTTCTTCCAAGACTAATCGTATGAACGAAGATGTTGTATGTGTCAAAAGCTCTATGATGCAGAAGGAGTCAATCATGGAAGACCAGGTTCGAAGGCGGGTGGATCTTTCTTCTTCCCTAAAGAATCAAGTAGCCACACTAGTGAGTCCACCACACAAGCAAACACAACCGTTCACGACAACTGCCACATCAAATAGAAAGACACCATTCGCTAAAAAAGCAGTTCCGAGCATGAAGCAGATATGGGTACGCAGAGGAGAGCAACCACCAACCTTGCCCCCACAAATTCCATCCATGCAAACCAACCAGCCCAGAAGA
This sequence comes from Ceratopteris richardii, assembly GCA_020310875.1. Lineage (NCBI taxonomy): Eukaryota > Viridiplantae > Streptophyta > Polypodiopsida > Polypodiales > Pteridaceae > Ceratopteris > Ceratopteris richardii. The sequence continues at coordinate 105,686,803 of CM035418.1, forward strand.
CGAAGGAAGCAGCTCAGACAAGCTCAATCACAAGGTATCCAACAAGTTTGGGTGCCTAAGAAGTTAGCTGCAGCTCAACAAGGGCAATTACAGATGTGGGTACCTAAGAAGCTTCTCCATCCACAACAACCTTTGTTCTCCCACATGCAAAAGGTTTCAACAAAGAAGCCACGAAGAGAAAAGGGTAAGCACCACGTACAGAGACCAAAGGAAGGTCAAATCAGCTCTTCAACATTAGTAAGAAGACACGCAAAAAGGATATGGGTTTGGAAGCCAAAAGTGCAAGTAGCCTCCACTGAACCAAAGCGTCAACCACACTGGATACCACAGTTCAGCAAGCATCCAAAGAGAAAGACGCCTGAGGTGACCTCTACAGTGCCAAATGATGTTCTAAAATGGACTCCAATAAGGAGGATTACATCAGTCCGCGACTCAATGGATACCTCCACCAAGGTCGGCATCAACCTCCACAAATAACACCGAAAGCCTCGACCGAGCAACAACCATGTGCTCCTTGCACAACCCTGTCTTTTGCACCATTCAGGTCATGCATTTCCAAAGTATGCATTAATATAGGGCCACATTACACGGCCGTGCATAGACACACTTGAGAATCCCACGCACAAGAGCACAATGACATATGTCAAATATTTCTATTGATACTAACTTTAGTGTTCTTGTTTTGTGATATCCTGTTCCTCCAAAAAAAAAAAAAAAAAAAAAAAAAAAAAAGAAGAGGAGAAAGAACAGCGGGAGAAAGCTTGTTCCTAGGTTTGGCTTATGAAACATGAATGAGTCATGCTTAGTTGAAGGAATGAAGAGCTTGAAGGTCCACAACTTGAGTGATGCTTAACTACTTCATGTACCAGAACATCCAAGGAGATATCTGCAAAGGGTAATTCTAGAGGAGAAGACTCCTGCATATGGTGAGCTAAAGAGAATATGTGAAACTCAGCTTGGTGTAGTTTCTCGATGTTGCTTGCCAAGGAATATAAAGCAATTCAATTCTCAGTATTTCTTGAACCAGTATGGAACAGTAGCACTGGCGAATGGTCGATGTCAATCAGCATGGTTATCTCTTAGAAACCGGCACGTGTCCAATATTCCTCTGAGTGTCAATATAGGGAAGTGAACGTGCATGAGCCCAAGCTCAGAAATGCACATTGTTACTGACAAAGGTTGCTTTGAAAAGAGGAGAGGGGATCCACCACTCAAAAGATCTCATCAGTGGACAATCAACATGGACATTCATCAACAAGGTTCCATCCCAACGGCCGAGTGTACAACACGAAGAGACAAACATCCATCAACCTTCTCCATGGTAAGTATCTTTACTCTAGAAACACCATAACCATGATAGTTTAGGAAACCTCTTCATCAGCATACCCTTGAGCACTTAGCTCAAGACCCGCAATTCTTGCACCATACTTCTTCCAATGCATTTTCCAAGTAATCATGCGTAGGGCTACATTACAAGGCCGTGCACAAGGCACATACTTTTTCAACCCAGGCACGAACACACTTACCCATCATTCATTATGGGTTATGAGTAGTTGGCATGACTGCTCTCAACATCATCTTTGGGAGAGCTAGCGGACGTTCTGGGAACAACATCCATATCTCCGAAGCAAATTGAAGACAGTAGTTGCTCCAAATCACTCTTGACAACCTCTTTTGAGCAACTTGCAGTTTTTTAAGCTCACAACGACACATTCTTGCTGGAATCCAAGGAACCAGCTCATACAACGGATGGACACCACCTCTCAAAGCACTACATGGAACAGCCCTTCCAACAAGGGTCTGTCATGGACGACAGACTCGAGAGGGGGGGGAGTGTTGAAGCTCAAAGTCAAGGACAAAGCATGGAAGCACATCAAAAGGCGGACACACAAGGAAAGGGAGCAAGTAGGGAGCTCCAAGAAGTGTATGTCAAATTTTCAGAAGAATCCCCTACAAAAATAGTGATTTTCATCACTAAAAACCATTGTAAATACCATTATCTATTTTTAGTAACTCCATTTTGTTCAAGCCGAGGAGTCCTCGAGCTTGAGGAGTATTAGAAGTACCATCGTACCAATTTTCATAATTTTTAGACTTCGTTTGAGCCCTCAAATAAGCCCTGGAACCTAATTTTTAACTAGGCCGGACACTAGGTCTGGACAGGGCCAAAACTAGTCAAAAAACTATAAAAAGAGCTAGAGAGCTCATTTTTGGGGTTAGCTTGTTAGAGAATAGAAATTTTGTAAGAGAACTCTTTTGCAATCTAAGCTTTCCATTGTTCCTCTCTTTGATCTTACTTTGTGTGCGTGTGTGTGTATGTGTGTGCATGCTTGTGTGCTTCCACTCACGCACTTGTGCCTTCACTTGCTCGTGGTCTTCATACCGGTCCTCACGTCTCCGCGGATTGACAAGTAAAGGAGGTGGTGCTTACGCTTGAGCTACAAAGAGGTACCCTTGACCAACCAAAGGTCACACATATTCATCCTTCTCCAAGTGTCAAGGTGCATCTCACGAAGTATGGACACGCAAACTTGGAAAAACCAACGGCTAAAGGCCGACGTCCCCGACAACGGAGCCAAAATGTTGAGAAAAGGGGAACAACAGACCCTAACCGCCTCACATGGAAGTGAGAAGTTTCTCCAAGTTGGGGCAAAGAATGAGAGGAGAGGTTCACCCATACTCATGGAGCAATGGCAACAATGGCCAACATCACAAAGAGCAAAGGGGAACATCCTCCCAACCATGCACACACACATGCAAATCCATACACCAAGACCAACGCCATTGCACACAAGGAGGCAAGACAGTAACAAATGACACCTTCTTCCATTAATAAAATGGAGGCCAAGGCCATGGCCAAGGGACCCCTTTTACAAGAAGTGAGCCTCTATTTATAGGCTCTGCATAATTCCCCATGTGCTCATTTGGAAAAGTCAAAAAGTAGCACATGGTCATATCTCTCTAGATTGTTTCTAACAACCCACTCTTAAAGAAATGAGCGCGTGGGGAGTTTCCTACGTGGGGATTTTGAATTTGTGCAAAAAGGAGTTTCATGGAAAAGGCTTCAATACCATAGACTAAAAGAAATATCAAAAAGGGGTTTAGGAGAGTGTTCATATGGACATCTCCTAATTTACAAAAAGAAGGTATTTTCATGAGGGCTAAAGGATGCCATTGCATGAGAAAAATTATGGGCAACCCTTAGAGCAACATGTGGTATATAGATAGTGGTTGTAGTAACCACATGTCAGATAAAGAGGAGTACTTCAGCAATGTTCAAGCACCCAAGCAAACAAGCTTTGTGGAGACACAAGACAACACAGAGCATGAGATACAAAAAATGGGAGATGTGAAACTTGAAGGCAACCACAAAGCAAAAGGACTATCTGAGGTATTGCATGTTCCTGCTATTACAAAGAACTTAATCTCTATTGGACATATGGTTGAAAAGGGATACCAAGTCAAATTCAACCATAAATGATGCATTATTGAAGACCGAAGGAATGGCTATGAGCTGATAGCCAAAGGAACGAAGGAAGGAAGGATGTTCACTCTTGACATTGGCAAAGGATAAAGCAAGAAGGTAATTTTTTTCCTATGGACACAAGAAGATTGGAGATTTGGATTTGTGGCATAAACAATGTGGTCACATCAACATTCAAAGGTTGAAAGACATGGAGAAGAGGCAATTGGTAAGAGGTTGACCACATTTTTCATTACAAATGTTGCATGAGATGCGTGAAGCTTGTCAACTAGGCAAGTCTACTAGGCAGCCCTTCAAGAAGAGTGGATATGTAGCACATGGTGTGTTAGACCTTATGCACACATATGTGCGGGGGCCAACCAAAGAGGCCTCTCTTGCATGTAATAGGTACTTTGTAACCTTCATAGATGACTACTCAAGAGAAGTATGGTGTTTGTTGGGGGATTCTTGTTCAAAAAGGGATTTGAGTGTTTGTAGGAGAAAAGGGAAAGATAAGAAGAAAGATACACATTGGAAGCCTTTGTCGATTGATTATAAGAAGACAAATACAATGGAGATGCAAAATACAACCCAATGCTTGTGCGCAAAATCCCACAAAGTGCGCAATCACAAAATACAAAATACCCAAGGGTCTTGTTGCTGTCGACCTTCTCTGCACCAGACCTCCACCTTCTCCAGTGCACTTGTGCACACCTTGCACCAAGCTTCCAATAAGGGGGAGGGATGGACACCTTCTATCGACATGCGTACAACTTCAATGGGACCTTGGCATCTTTGGTGGTATAGCTTAGCCCTTCTCTGCACACTTCTTAGTCACTCTTCATGCATACCTTGCACTTCACTTCTCTGCATCGCACACTGTGTGTCTCTTCCGTTCTCTCTCTTGCTTAACTTAGACTATGCCCACCTTGCTTAGTCCCCAAGAATAATGCCTTCCTTGATTTGAGTGTCGATTCACGTATGCTCCTAACTGCTATCGTATCTTGGTGCTCACTTTGATGTCCCAAGATTGTCTCTAAAAGTGGCAGCCAACGAATCCCTGTTTTGTCCTATAGTGACTTTAGACTAAAAAAAAAATTTTAATTGGGGGGCCATACTTTCACTTTTGCATACGCTGCTACTTCACATACCTTCACATTTTGCCCTTTTAATTCCTCAAATGTACACCTAAGAAATGGTTCACCTGAACCTTCCAAACCACTTTAAAAACACTTTTGAACCTTAGGGAATTACAGAAATACCTCTGCAACCTGGAACCAACGTTCTACAATTATACCCTTTATGAACAATTAATTGTGCACTTCTTGTGCCTTGACACCCGAACTTTGAACACTTTGACTTCACCCATGTTGACTTTGACCTTGAACATGTTGGCTTTGACCACTTTGGCTTTGACTATGGTTATCTTTGATTATGGTTGAATTTGACCAATACAACTTTTATGGGCTCAACAGTTGCCCACCACCTAATGGGCTCTCCGTCCCAAAGAGCTACAGGCCAAACCTCAAGCAGAGATGACACCATATGCCTGTGCTGCAAAATCTACAAAAGGACACTAGAGCAGCAACCAAATCCACCGAGAGTAGGAGAGACAAACACCATAGAAGAACCAAAACTAGAGAGGTTGCATAGAAAAGCAAAGGATGGCAAATGGAGGGTAGGAAGAAGGGGGAAGGTAGGGCTGAGGGGTCTAAGATTGATAGGGGAGGGAGGGTTAAGGATGGGGCTAGGTAGAAGGGTAAAGGGAGGGTGAGGGAGTAGGATTATGGGCTCTATAGAGGGTCAAAATTATCAAACAGTAGAGCTACAAGGGGTGCATATGCAAAATTTTGAAACAAAAATAAAAACAAATTGAGAATAGACCGTGTGGATAAATAAAAACATGTGATAAATGTGCTCAAAACATGTGGGTTTTGACAAAAAGTCAGAGAAAAGGTGGGATTTTGGAAAAATTGAGGCAAAAAATGAGTCAAGAGGTGCCAAAATACATGAAAATGACCCCAAGTTTGAAAAAATGGCCATTTGAGGTGCAATCTAGAACCAAAAGCATGGACCATAGAAAATAAAAAAATATATATATTTTAAGGGGGGGAACAATGGGGGGTGGGTGGGGGAACGGTGGGGGGTGGGTTGGGGGATGGTGGGGGGTGGGTGGGGGAATAGTGGGGGGTGGGTGGGGGAATGGTGGGGGGGCGGTGGGGGTGGGTGGGGGAACGGTGGGGGGTGGGTGGGGGAACAGTGGGGGGTGGGTGGGGGAATGGTGGGGGGTGGGTGGGGAAACGGTGGGGGGTGGGTGCGGGGACAGTGGGGGAACGGTGGGGGGTGGGTGGGGGCACGGTGGGGGGTGGGTGGGGGAACAGTGGGGGAACGGTGGGGGGTGGGTGGGGTGACAATGGGGGGTGGGTGGGGGAATGGTGGGGGGTGGGTGGGGGAACGGTGGGGGGTGGGTGGGGGAATGGTGGGGGGTGGGTGGGGGTGGGGTGGGGGTAGGTGGGGGAATAGTGGGGGGTGGGTGGGGGAACGGTGGGGGGACGGTGGGGGGTGGGTGGGTGGGGGGTGGGGTGGAAACGGTGGGGGGTGAGTGGGGGGTGGGTGGGGGGGGCGGGGGGCAGGGGGCAGGGGGGAGAGAGAGAGAGAGAGAGAGAGAGAGAGAGAGAGAGAGAGAGAGAGAGAGAGAGAGAGAGAGAGAGAGAGAGAGAGAGAGAGAGAGAGAGGGAGGGGGGAGTTTTCTTTTTCAAAATTTTCCTTCCTCCCTTTTTTTGGTGAAAAATAAAATCCATGGGGCGTTTTTTTTGTGAAAATATCCAAAAATTGGAAAAAAATACAAAAAAATGCAAAAAAAATCTCAAAAAATTCCCTACAGGTCCAGGCCGATTTCTTCATTCAAAATCATAGAGACCTTCCTTTATTCCTGCAATTTGGCAAGAAAATGACATTTGAAAAGGATGAAAAATGCTAGAAAATTTCTAAAATGCTTGAAAAATTCCCACAAAAAAATTCCGAAAATTGTGCTTCTGCAAAGGATATGAAATGGTTGCTAAATTTGCAGAAAAATCAGGGAACAAGCATGAGAAAAGGATAAAAACTACTAAAACTTGAGCAAAAATGACATGAGAATGCTATGTACAACTTGGACATATTTTGCAGGTTCCAGGTGATCCATAAATCTTCAGTTGTGTTGATGATAGGTCTTGAACCTTGATATGTTGCCTAAGAGAAACTTCTCCATGATCTCCAATTGTATTGCACTTCATTTGTTTTGACTTCTTTTTGGGCATACTGACCATGTGATAGGGCCACTCTAAATCCTTCATTAAAATATTATCTCCTCCATACTACATCTTTTGTATCTTTATTTCAGCTACTTTATGACTTAATCTGCAAAATTTTATTTTTACTAGTCCAACTTCTTCATCCACTACAACCCTCTGTTTCCAAAGACTTGCAGGTACTCCTTCCACATCCTTGTAAAGCCTTGCACTTACTATCCTAAAAATTGACGTAACAAATGATATCCATACTAGTATCCATAACAAACTAGCCCTTGATATAAGATTTGAAGTAGCTTTGTCACTACTGCACTTCAGGGCTTTTCTTTTATTCTCTCTTCTATGGCCTTTGACTAAGATTGTCTCACTCAAATCTGTAACCTGAATGATGTCCTCTTTTTCTTCATATGCTTCATCTCTCCTTGAGTTTGGAAAAATTCCATAGCAGGAAGATGGGTCTTCTGCATGGAGCCAGGCCAACATGTTTTCATCTTCATATAAATTTGCTCCTTCAAATAGATCTGCTTCTAGGTTGTCCAACACTTCTTCTTCCATATAAATACCAATTGTCTACATCATGCTGATATGTCTTTGATTGTCTGGTCCTTCATCTAAAAATATCTACATCAACTCTTTTCCCTCTTGGTTTACCCACATTGTGTCCTTACCCCAGCCATGTAGTACATTGGCATGCCTTAACCAAGGTCTCCCAATTAACAGAGGGAAACTTCCTTCTACCTGTGGTAGCCTTAAAACAACAAAATCCAAGTTAAAGATGGTACCTTGTATCTTGACTCGGACTCCAAGGACCACTCCCATAGGCTTTACTATGCTTTGGTCTACCAATGTTACAGTGAAGTTTGTAGGTCTTGAAGGTTGTAGTCCAATCCTTTTCATGGTATGTTCACGCATCAAGTTAATGCTAGAACCACCATCCACAATAACTCCTTGAAACTCATGACCTTTGATAGAGACCTTTAGCCGAGGGCTCTTATAATCTGTGTGGGGTGCTTCCCCTACAATTTTATCTATATGCATAACAATAGCCTTTGCCACTAAACTTGTTGTGGACATGTCATCAAGTATGTGCAAGAGTTCTGACCTGAATTTCCCATCCATCTTCATTAAATAAAAAATACTAACCTCGTTTTTCATGGACTTGAGTAGTTTGGAAGCTTCTAATTCCTTAAGAGCATGGGCTCCAAGTGACTTATTAAACTCCTCATGAGCCCTGTTGAATGCAGGTCCAATGGCGTCATTGCTACCTATGAGATTTCCTTTTTGCCTTGTGTCTGCACATGTGGTGGCTTTGTCTTTAGATGTCTCTTTGTCTTTGTTCAATCCATTAATCCTTGATTCTTGACCTATTTCGACTTGAGCCTTCCCTTGCTTCTGTAAGGAAATAACAGCACAACGGAATAGACCTGTAGACAGAGTTGAGAGAAAAACGCAGACAAAGATAGACGTAGACTGAGAGATAAAGAACTCAGATTGCCGAGCGTAATGCAGTTACAATGATGGTGCTGTCCACCCATGCGCTCCCAATGTGGAGCTTAGATGGCGATCTAGACAGACTCTAGATGAAGGGCTTACTAGTGCGCAATGCTATATAAAGCTCAACCTGGGCCGTGCTTATATAGCTTTTACAAGGCGGTTCCATATAGATAAACGTAGTCGGGAGATACAAAATAGTCGGTAAAATATATGATCCGACAATATCTCCACCCATCAAGGTTCTATGGGGAAACTGCACGATGCCATAGGGCCTTTATTTTCACCTTAAATGGCAACCCAATGGCCGCAAAGTTTATGCCCTACCTAACCTAATGGCTAGGCTCACAAAGATCATCTACAACCATTAACGGTCACACATAGACCTCATCTAACTTGGAAGTTAGGGTTCCACAAATGTTCGGGCTCTCATAATGGTTTCTCCTCATAATGGGGGCCTTACAACTTAGAGCACCATGGATCATTTGTGGTCACATGAGGGTGGAGTATTGAGCATATCTAACACCCCCCCTCAATGTCCACCCTATGGTGAACTACCTCCTTGGTCCAATCCCAAGCTTTGGAAAGTGTCAAAGAAGTTGCTCTCTCCCAAGAGCCTTGGTGAAGATGTCTGCTCCATTTTCTTCAGTAAGACAATAGCTTATCTCCACGACCCCGTCCTCAATCAACTCACGCACATAGTGATACTAGATTTCTATGTGCTTGGTACATGCATGGAAAACAGGATTTTTGGCGATGGCCATGCAAATTTGGTTGTCACACTTCAACTCTGTAGCCTCCTGTCCTTGTATTCCTATGTGCCATAGGATCCTCCTCAACCATACTGCTTCACATGCTGCAACACATGCAGCTTTGTACTCAGCCTTAGTAGAAGATAATGCTACAGTCGGTTGCTTCTTACTAATCCAAGAGAAAATCCCTGATCCTAAAGAAAAGCAATATCCAAAAAGTGATTTTCTGGTATGAATATCTCCTGCCCAATCCGAGTCACAGTATCCAACCATAGATGATCCTTCTTCATAAAGAATACCATAACCAGTAGTTCCTTTCACATACCTGAGTATCTGCATGCTTGCCTTCCAATGAGTTTGGCAAGGCTTATTAGAGAACCTGCTTACTACTCCAACAACATAAGAGATGTCTGGTGTGCTATTGCACAAGTAGATGAGACTTCCAACTAATTTCCTGTATCTTCCAATATCCACTGGAGGTGAAGTATCTTCAATAGATAACTTTGTGTTGACCTCCATAGGTGTAGAAATTTCCTTGCAATCCTCCATGTTGAATGCCTTCAATATCTGCCTTGCATACTTTTGTTGAGAGATGAAAATCTTCCGTTCCTGCCAAACTTCAAGACCTAAGCAATAATACATTAAGCCCAAGTTTTTCATTTCAAATTCTGAACTCAGGGCATCTTTTGTTTGTTGAAGAAGAGCGTCATCATTTCCTGTAATCACAAGGTCATCTACATAGAGTACAAGCACAATTGTCTTCCCTCCATTCTTTAGAACATACAAGTTAGCATCAGAAGCACATCTTTTGAACCCTAGCTCCAAGAGATACTTATCTATCCGTTGGTACCATGCTCTAGGGGCTTGTTTTAGCCCATATAATGCCTTCTTTATCTTACATACCTTATTCTCTGAATGAGGAGCCTCAAACCCTGGTGGTTGAGACACATATACCTCCTTCTTGAGATCTCCATTCAAGAACACTAATTTGGCATCCATGTGATAGACTGGCCAACGCTTATGTGCAACCACAACTAGTACTACTTAGATAGTAGTCATTCTTGCAGTCGGGGCAAATGATTCACAAAAGTCAATGCCTTCAACTTGTGAGTAGCCCTGTGCAGCAAGTCTTGCTTTATATTTTTGTAGAGTACCATCAACCTTGTACTTTAGCTTCCAAACCCACTTGGTGCCAATGCCTTTACGCTTAGGGGGTCAATCCACTAGCTCCCAAGTTCCATTGTTTATGATATTGTTGTATTCTGTTGCATGGCAGCCCTCCAATTCAGATCATGGAGTGCCTCTTCCACATTGGTTGGTTCCTTCGCTTCTTCTTGAATGAGATCAGCCATTAAGGCTATGTTTACAATATGGGCGCTTGCCCATCTTTGTTCCTCTATTCTCTGTGATTGCCTTGGTCCATCTGCAACCTGTTGTAGTGAGTGTGGGATGGGGTTTGTAGAATCATAGAGCTGCCTCACCCAACGTGGCAATGGCTTTTCCACTTGGGTGTCAACAGGTTGGTGACTTTCAGACTCATCATCTGAAGATGATGCTTCCTTCTCTTGTGTAGAAGGGATAGCTCTTGGGCCACGTTCATAGTGGATTGCCCCTTCACCTGATGATAAAGTGGAAGCTCTCTTTTCCTCCTCCACTGCATGTGACTGCTCCTCCTTAAACACCACATCATGACTCGCCATGATCTTCTTAGCCTTAGGGTCATAAAGCTTATAAGCCTTCTTATCTTCATTGTACCCTAGGAAGATATATTTGATGCTTTTTGGTTGAAGCTTGTTTCTCTCCTTATCTAGAACATGTACATAACATTCACTTCCAAATACTTTGAAATGGGAAACAGAAGGCTTTTTACCAATATAGGCTTCTTGTGGAGTCTTTCGATCAAGTGCCTTGGTGTCGCTTCAATTCAAGATGTAGACACGCTCTACCCAAAATTGATTAGGCAAACCCTTTCCTTTCAACATGCACCTTGCCATCTCCATGATGGTTCGATTTTGACGTTCTACAACACCGTTCTGTTGAGGACTATGTGCCACTGTGAGTTGATTCTTGATTCCCTTATTCTTGCAGAAATCTTCAAACTTTGTTGATGTGAACTCACCACCACCGTCTGTCCTGAATTTCTTCATCTTCTTCCCTGTTTTAGTTTCAACAAGCTGAAGCCATTCTTTAAACTTACCAAAAGCTTGAGCCTTATTAGGAAGGAAGTACACCCACATCTTCCTGCTATAGTCGTCGACAAGTAACATGAAGTAGGGAGATCCGCCCAAGGCCCATGTAGGCATTTTTCCACACAAGTCAGCATGAACCAACTCTAGAGGATAGCTTGCTTTGTTCTTGCTTTCATGTGGAAACACCTTCCTCTGTTGCTTGCCCATCATGCAAGCTTCACATGGTTCCTTCATTTCTGCAATCGATGGTAGATGTGCAACCATACCTCAGTGATGCATCTCCTTCAGTACAGGTATCCAATGTGGCTGAATCTCTCATGCCATAGCTTACTTGTGCCCACGTTTGTAGTGGTTGTAAGAGCATACAACTCATACAGGTTGATCCTCCTTATGCCAGTCCCAACAATGTTGTTGTTACCATCCATAATCTTAGCTCTTGTCTTACTAAAAGATACTTGATGACCTTGATCAGTTATAGAAGCTATTGAAAGTAGATTTCGTTTTATTTGTGGAACATACATCACATTTGAAAGCTTTCTGATATCACCATTAGAGTTAATGAAAGGAAGTGTACCTTTGCCCTCTGTAGGACATCTTGCATTGTTCCCTACCTTTACTGTGATGGGTTCCTTTAGAGACTATAAGAAACTGTAAAGGTCTTTTCTACTCGTCATGTGATGAGATGCAGCACTGTCCAACACCCATGAGTCATCTGTTCCTGAATCTTCAGCCGAGGAGCACACCTTCTCTATCGTAACAAATAACTCAAGCTCTGTTTCTGCTATGTTAGCAGACTCCTTGCCCTTGCCACCTTTTGAAGAGCCACTCTTCTCTTCTGCCTTCTTGATGTGATAGTCTTGGATTCTGTGTCCTTTCTTCTTGCAGTGGAAACACTCTCCCTTGAACTTCTTTTCATCGTTCTTCTTTTTATCTCCATCTTTTGAAGAGTCTGCTTTGTGTCCTTTGGTATTTTCTGTGAATGCAACATCTCCTTTGCTACCACCACTCCGTGCCTTGAGCCGCAACTCCTCCTCCATGAGTAAGGCACTAAATTCTTCAAAAATTAGTGGTTGAGGTCTGATTTGAGTATTAAGAGCAGTTACCAAAACATCAAACTTAGGTGGATAGATTCAAAGTCAATGACGAGCTAGTTCCTCACTTGACTTTTGAACACCTGCTCCCACCATTTGATCTCATAGATTCTTTATGCGAGTGATAAACACCTCTGCAGTGTCCCCATCAGCAAACCGTTCTGCTGCAAGCTGGTTCTCCAAGTTCTGAATCCGTGTCTGATTACAAGTTTCATATTGATTTCTCAATATGTTCTATGCTTCACATGCCTTCGTAGTATGATGAATGAGAGTCAGAACACTATCAGAAGTAGTTGTAACTAGAGCACAAAGTGCATCTGCATTTCTATGTTTCCAAGCACGTAGAAGATCAGCATCAGGAGGAATCATTCGACTAGTATTATTTGGATCAGGTCTTTCTTGGGGCTCATGATCAGTCCCAAGAAGAGTCTCCAAAAGCTCATACGAATCAAGAATAGAAGTGCTTTTGAACTTCCACAAGGTGTAGTTCGTACCATCAAGTTTACCTTTTGTGAAGGATAGTGGCCATATCCGCAACATTGGGATGACCGACATCATTGCTGCTCCTGCTTGTGCGCCACCTATTCCTGTTGATGAACCATCTTGGCCCCCAATTGTAGATGATGATGCATCGCTTGACATCTTCTCTCTTTTGTTGTTCAGACCTCTGTAACTTCTGTGTTTCTGCTTCTGCACCACTCAGAGCCTCCTGAGCTCTGATACCATGTAAGAAAATAACAACATAGCAGAATAGATCTATAGAAAGAGTTGAGAGAAAAACAGAGACAAAGATAGATGCAGACTCAGAGATAGAGAACTCAAATTCTGAGATTTTCGAGCGTACTACAATTACAATGATGGTACTATCCACCCGTGCGCTCCCAATGTGGAGCTTAGATGGCGATCTAGAGAGACTCTAGATGAAGGGCTTACTAGTGCGCAATGCTATATAAAGCTCAACCTTGGTCGTGCTTATATAGCTTTTACAAGGCAGTTCCGTATAGATAAACATAGTTGGGAGATACAAAATAGTCAGTAAAATATATGATTCGACAATGTCTCCATGACTAGAAGTCCTACCATCCCCCCATCAAGGTTCTATGGGGAAACCACCCCCCTCTACACTCCCCCCATCAAGGTTCTATGGGGAAACTGCCCCCCTCTACTCTCCCCCCATCAAGGTTCTATGGGGAAACCGCACAATGCCACAAGGCCTTTATTTTCACCTTAAATGGCAACCTAGTGGCTCAGAAGTTTATGCCCTACCTAACCTAATGGCTAGGCTCACAAAGACCATCTACAACCATCAACAGTCACACATAGACTTGGGGTTACACAAATGTCTGGGCTCTCATAATGGCTTCTCCTCATAATGGGGGCCTTACAACTTGGAGCACCATGGATCATTTGTGGTCACATGAGGGTGGAGTATTGAGCATATCTAACAGCTTCTTGTTTGTACTGTAAAAGATTCAATTTCTTCTAACTGCACCACCTTGGTGGATGGTGATGGGACATTGAGTTGCTCTACCATTTCTTCTTTATGCACATAAATCATTTGAATGTGGGGCCCAAATGAAGATGCTTGGTTCTTAGGACAACGATTGTTGTAGTGGTCTCTGGCCTCTGGGCAATTCCTACAAGGAGGGGCATTTTCTGGGAGAGTGCACCTACTTTGGTAATGCCCACATTCTCCACATCTGAAACAAATAATAGGCCTCCTAGGCCCATTTCCAAAGTTATCCCTCTGTCTAGGGTTTTAATTGTTACCTTGATTAGGTGTAGACACCATCATATTAGCTGGTGGTAGGGCTCCTCCTTGTGTCCAATATGTTGTTGCATGCATTCCTCTTGATTGACATTCATGGGCCTCATGACCAGCTTTCCTGCATAGTTGGCAAGATACACTTAACAGAGGACATTCACTTACTACATGATCTTTCTTGCTGCACATGGTACACCATACCCACTTTTGCTGCCACCCCCTTTGAGTTCCTGCAAGTTCTGTCGTAGCTGAGCCAGATCTTCTGCTTGGACTTCCTCCTTTTGTAGTTTCAATGCCTCAATCTCCCTCCTCAACTAAGTAAAAACATTCTCCTCCTCTTTATGGGGCTTATTCCTTTTTAAGCCCTCCAACTCTTTCCTTAGCTGGATTACTAGATCCTCCATTTCTGTAGAATAGGGTAGTTGAGAAGAAATTGCTCCATATTGTTGCGTTATTTGCTAGTCGTGTAGCTATATTGATGAGCTCCTCTATGGAGGCCGTTGGCAACACTAATTCCTTGATTTTACATTGTGTGGTCACTAGAAGTGGCTTAGCTAACCATTTCTTAATAAAGAAATCATGTGGAGGATCTAGCAACTTAGCCATTAGTGCCTTGGCCCTAGTTACAAACTCTGGAAACTTTTCACCTAGACCCAGTCTCAAGTTTTCTAATTCCTCTATGATGATCTCTGTAGTATTTCCATGCTGAAATTGAGTTTTGAATGCATCTTTCATTAAGTCCCAAGTGGTGAAATGGTTTTCAGCAAATTAGCTGAACCATTTATCTGCTAACCCTTCTAATGTGGTAAGGAAGAGTATCAAAAAGGCATCCTCTCTTCCTATCAAGCCTCTTGTTTTGCATAGTGCTAAAAACCTTCTAATATGCTCGTCCGGATCTTCCTGAGCTAAGCCTTTGAAAGAAGGAAATTTTATATTTAATCTTGATAGTAGGGTTTCCAAGTCTAACTGACCTACCATGCTCTTTACTGATGAAGTTGATGAAAATGGACTAGAGAATCTTCTAACAACCTTCCTTCTTGTAGCTTTGCAGGTGACCCTCAATGTTTGAGATCGGGTTGTGGTCATGAGTTGTTCATAGTCCTCTTAGGCTAAGAGAATTGATAAGAAAATTTACCTCTTAACCTAAATGAAGTAGCACTGTTGGCACTTGAACCCTTCTACACTTTTCACTTGGCTTCTCCTATGCTCAAATCTTGTTGGAGTCCCACCGGGCATGCCAAATTTTGTTGGGGGATTCTTGTTCAAAAAGGGATTTGAGTGTTTGTAGGAGAAAAGGGAAAGATAAGAAGAAAGATACACAACGAAAGCCTCTGTCGATTGATTATAAGAAGACAAATACAATGGTGATGCACAATACAACCCAATGCTTCTGTGCAAAATCCCACACAGTGCGCAATCACATAATACAAAATACACAAGTGTCTTGTTGCTATCGGCCTTCTCTGCACCAGACCTCCACCTTCTCCATGCCTGCACTTGTGCACACCTTGCACCAAGCTTCCAATAAGGGGGAGGGATGGACACCTTCTGTCGCCATGCGCACAGTTTCAATGGGACCTTGGGATCTTTGGTGGTATAGCTTAGCCCTTCTTTGCACACTTCTTAGTCACACTTCATGCATACCTTGCACTTCACTTCTCTGCATCACACACTGTGTGTCTCTTCCCTTCTCTCTCTTACCTAGCTTAGATTATGCCCACCTTGCTTAGTCCCCAAGAATAATGCCTTGCCTTGATTTGAGTGCCAATTCATGTACGCTCCTAACTGCTAGCATATCTTGGTGCTCACTTTGATGTACCAAGATTGTCTCTAAAAGTGGGCAGCCAACGAATCCCTGTTTTGTCTTGTAGTGACTATAGAATAAAACAAAAAATTTAATTAGGGGGCCATACTTTCACTTCTGCATACGTTGCCGCTTCACATACCTTCACATTTTGCCGTTTTAATTCCTCAAATGTGCACCTAAGAGAGGGTTCACCTGAACCTTCCAAAACACTTTAAAAACACTTTTGAACCTTAGGGAATTACAGAAATACCTCTGCAACGGGTACCAACTTTCTGCAATTATACCCTTTATGAACAATTAATTGTGCACTACCTGTGCCTTGATACCTGAACTTTGAACACTTTGATTTCACCCATGTTGATTTTGACCTTGAACATGTTGGCTTTGATCTCTTTGGCTTTGACTATGGTTGACTTTGATTATGGTTGACTTTGACCAATACAACTTTTATGGGCTCAACAGTGTTGCAGAAAAAAGAGGCACGAAAGAGGAGTGTTGGAAGCAGTCAGAGGCACAGACGACGTGGAAGCATGTAAAGACGGAGCAGGGAGCCAGTCGGATCATTTTTTCAAACAACTATGTTTTTATTACCTCTTCAAACATCCAACAGTGATTTTCATCACTCTTGTAACATATGTAATATAGACAAAATCCCATTTTCTAATTCATAGCTCCATTTTGTGCAAGCCGAGGAGTCCTCGAGCTTGAGGAGCTTAGGTAGAATGCGCGTACCAATTTTCGTTATTTTTAGACATCGCCTACCCTTCCAAATAGCCTCTAGGATCTATTTTTTAACTATGCCGATCACTAGATGTGAAACCGGTCAAAACTAGTCTAGAAACCATAAAAAGAGCTAGAGAGCTCATTTTTGAGGGTAGCTTGTGGAAGTTTAGAGTTCTTTTGAGCTTGTAACAGTGTTCTTGAGTAATAGAGCTGATTCCTCACCTTCCATTGTGTCTTGCTTATCTTTTCGTAGTGTGTGTGTATGTGTGTGTGCATTTCTATGCTTCTCACCTTCACTCTCACTTCATCTCACATTCACGATCTTCATATCACTCCTATCTCTTCCGCGGATTGACATTAAGGAGGTGGAGCTTCTTAACGTGGTTCTCACCATTGTGCTAGAGCAACACCAAATTTGGCGCCGTTGCCGGGGATCGAGTCTAGGACGAATGTGTGATGGTAAGAGTATAGCAAGAAGTGGCGTTGGAAGGTAAAAATTTCAGTTTTCGTTGTTGTTTATACTTAGTTTTTAGTGTATTTCACCTCCCCCACACTCCATCTTCATCATCGCATCATCATCTCCATCTCCAAAAAAAATCAGAAAATTCACCATATCCACCCATTCACCTCATTTCCCCTCATTTGTGCATGCGAGAGAGCGAGAGAGAACTTTTGTGCTTGTGTGTGCTGGTGTTTTCTTGAGTTTTCTTGCAGGTACAGAGCTACAGTGCATCAGGAAAGCTTGGAAAAGGTAAAATTTTACTCTCTGTCAAAGATCTGCCGAGTGTGGCGGACCATCGCGATGGTCTGCAACCTTCGGAATTCGAGGTAGGCGACCACACCATGAGGTAGGCGACCCTTGCACATCTACGAATCCATAGGCGCATCTCAAAAATTCATACTTTGGTGGACCATCGCGACGGTCTCAGACCATCGCGATTGTGTCGCACCATCGCGATAGGCTCACGCCATCGCGACGGCTCGGCCGGACCATCGCGACAGTCTCGGACCATCGCGACGGTTCACTTGAGCCATCGCGACGGTCCACTTGGACCATCGCGATTGTTCAACTGACCTCGGGCCATCGCGATTGGCTCATGCCATCGCCACGACGGTGCCACGTGTCAAGATAGACCATCGCGACGGTTCATTTTTCGGACCATCGCGACAGCCCAAAATCGAGACCATCGCGATTGGCTCACGCCATCGCACTTGTGACCATCGCGACGGTTCACTTCGGACCATCGCGATTGTCCACCTTTGACCGTTGACCCACGCCATCGCGATTGTCCGCCTGATCACGCCATCGCGACGGTTCACTTCGGGCCATCGCGACGGTTCACCTTTTCGCACCATCGCGACTGTCCAAACTCCACGCCATCGCGACGGTTCGACCTCACGCCATCGCGATTGTTCACTTCGGGCCATCGCGACGGTTCACCTTTTCGCACCATCGCGACTGTCCAAACTCCACGCCATCGCGACGGTTCGCTTGGACCATCGCGACAGTCTCAGACCATCGCGATTGTGCACCCCCATCGCAAATTTAGGGTTCCATTTTTTGACCAATTTTGGGGGTATTTTTGAGAAATTTTTGGACCATTAGACTCATAGGAGACCCCTTAGCTCATATTGGAAGGAAAACCTGATTGTCAGTTTTTACCCCCCAGGGCCTGAGCGCTCATAACTTTTTCATCCGAAGTCCGTTTTTTGAGCTTAATAGCTCATTAGAAAGCTCTTGACGAGTATTTTGATAAGCTATTTTGATAAGCTATTTTGAGGTTGACCTAGTTTGGGACTAGAAAGCCAGGGGGCAAAACATTGAAAAGTTGGGCAAAAGGGAAGGGACTTAAAAGGTGTATGTACTCAAGTGCTTGATCATCCAACTGTGAATTGGTCTGATATTGGATTTTTCCAGGTCTAGCAAGGGCAATCAAAGGCAACCAAAGCAAGGCAGTGAAGGGCACAAAGCTTGGGAAGCGCGGCTACTTGGGCATCAGAGCAACCAGAAAAAGCTGACTCGAGGTTGGAAGATTACTCAACCCCCTCAGTCAATTCTTAGCTTAGGCTAAACGGTAGTGTTGTGGAGTAAAGACGATAGGAACGCCTCAAGTTCAAGATATTTAATTCTTTCAAGTTCAAGACTGAAGTAAAGGTGTGTGTGACGAAAACCTAAAGGAAAGAACCTAAGTCTGACGGAACGAGAACTCAAAATTATCACGGAAAGTCGAATTCCTGACGCATACATTAAGACAAGAATCTAAAGAAATCTAAAAGGAATCAAGAAAGTAATAACAAAGAATCGGTGACGATCTGAGCATGTACTCAGTGTGCAAGGAAGAAAATTAATGAACCTTAGATCGGGCAAACATATAGGTAAGTCAGACCGATGGAGCCTTAGATCATCAGAGGCAAGTGTAAGAACTACTGCACGATCGTGGGCTCAACAATTGAACACTAGTTATCCCTACGAGAGCTCAGATACTAGTGATTCAGAAATGGCATTTAGCACAGAAAGACCAGAAGGAGGGTCGAATGTAGCATACTTAGAAAAACCTGAAGGACCCTATAGAACGCAATTAGAGTTTCTCCGAACCAACCGATTAGGTGCCCGCATCTATGAAGATGGTTTGCGAAGGCAAGTGGTGCAACTGCACAACCCTGATCAACCCATTGGATTGGAAAGACCAGTGGTGAAATTTGAGAGAGACGCTTACATAGACAAAGAAGGAACCATGTACGTCCTAAGTACGCAGCCAAACAATACGAACGAGTTTGGCGTGATTCAACTAGAGACGGAAGCAAAACCTCAAGGAAAAGAACCATTAGACGAGCCTAGAACACCTAGAGGGAAATCCGTACTGACACGAGTACTAATCCCAGAATGGATCCCTCAGGATAACAGAAGCATAGAGTTGTTTGTAAATAAAGAAACGGATGAAGCCTTTTGGAGATACAAAACAGAACTACTTAGTGAGGTAGGTATCATCACTATATACGAGTTCAAGGACCCGGATACACCTGGAAAGGTTGTATACCTGGATGAGACTTCAGAAAGAGTCTTTGTGGTACCCGACCACGCTAAAAACACATACACATGGAGAGGAGAATTGGTATTCCCTCCATCTAGAATGAACATGAATACAAGTCAACAAGGGGCAGGAACATCATCTGTCCTTGGAAATCAAAGAGAAAAGAATAAAGAAAGACCCGAAGTAAGCTTCACTCATCCCATAGGGAGAGATAGAACAACCACGGATAGACAAGGAGATCATGGAATACCAGGTGGTAGAGATGATTTTCCTCTACCTAGACCACGTGAACACGCAAGAATACTGAGACCCACACAATTAGTGAAATCCATGAAAAATTACTTTGATGGGACAGGAGATCCCTACGACCACGTCGCAGAATTCAAGCAAGTACTAAGAGCCGAACAAGTTGAAGACATGTTCACGCAATACAACGCATTTGGACTAACGTTAAAGAATACCGCTTTAACTTGGTTCCAACCATTGCAACAAAGGCAATTTAGGGACATCCATCACTTTTTAGAGTCATTCATCACTGAATTCTCTAAAAGTGGGATTAGACATGATACGTCTTCGTTGATTCATAGCTTTAAACAGACCCCTCAAGAAATAGTTAGACTCGCAGGACGTAGGTTTAGACAATATGTTGAACGATGTCCAATGCAAGAGCTACCCTCACAAGCTAAGCAAGTGTCATTGTTTCTAGATGGCTTGTTGAGCTCTAAACTGCGCTCCTATGTGTACCTAAAAGAACCCAGAACGCTAGAGCAATGTGTAAGAATTTGTATAGACATTGAAGACAACTTAGGAGACGAGTTGGAACTTTCAAAGGTCTATAAGGACTCAGACTGTTCATCTCTAGCATCCACGAAATTGTCTAGCTCAATAGAAGACCTAGCAGAAAAAGTGGCCCAGAAACTAGGAGTTTCTAGTAAACCTAGGGTGCTAACAAACAAGCGTTGTTACACCTGTGGTGGTGATCATATGGCAAATATGTGTCCCAATGCACCACTAACTCAAGCCAACCCTAGTGGCCAATACTGTACAATTGAAAGAAGATACACGAATCATACGGCTCAGGACTGCCCATACAACAAACAGACCGTGAGACAGAACTACCCGCAAGCATACGCACAGCCAGGTAGGTATCAAGGCCATTACAACGCTCAGCCTTATTACTATAGGCCTCCTCAGAACTACCCATACCAGGCTCAACAGAGACCTCAACCCGTCTTAGCTCAGCAGCCAACCCCACCAGCGAATGTCATCTCAGTCAAATATGCTGCTGCAGAAGAGAACCTAAGTAGGGCCTTAGTGCCTTCTTCACCTTTGATCACAGAGAGTGACCCACACTCAAACAGTTTTGACTCTACGCATGTCGATAGTCCACCCGCATATTACACAGAATCACCAGAACATGTGGAGACACATCATTATGATAGTCCACCAGTGGAACCTAGTTGGGAGCCCAACTATGCTAATGTGATGTACACAAACCCGAATCCACGGCCCCAATTAAGACAACAGAGACCACAGGGCCCTAGAGGACCATGCTTTAGATGCCAAGGAGATCACTTCATAAAGGATTGTCCACATCCTCCGATATCAGGACAATCACAATACTATAACATCCAAGGCTTTTGTGCTGATTGTGGCAAAGAGCACATAATCAAAGATTGTCCTAAGAACCCTGTTAATGCTTCGAATGTGACACCGATCAACGTGATAGGTATTGTAAATAATGCAGATGGATCCAACCCTACATACGTGCCTATCCAAGCTATAACAAGAGCCCAGGCGCTCTTACAGAACCAAAAGCTTAATCAAGAGAAAGTAGCCGAAACTAGTGAAGTTGCAGAATCTAGCAGTAAAAAGACAAAATCTTGGAAAGATTCTAGAGAACGAATTAAGAGAAAATGGAGTAAAAAGATAACGGAATTGGAAGGAAGTTTAAAGGAATCTAGAGCCAAAATCCAAGAATTGACTTCACAGGAATTGAATCAAGAGAATCCAGCTCAGAAATCAGGATCAGTGTTAGCGGAACCCATACCGGAAAATCTAGACATGATGTTTCGTGCATATCAGGCTAGATTAAAAGAGGGACCGCAAGTAGCTGAAATGAGTAAGAACTACCCTCGAGCTGATCTAGAAATTGAGAGAACTAAACTTTGCATGAAGATGGTAGAATTAGCACAAGCATTGTTCGAAGCCTCGAGATATCTTAATTGGAATAACATGGCAAAACCGGAGTTACACTTTCAAGGACTAATGGAGAGGCTAGAATATTTGATTGAAAGCAAAGAGAAAAAGGATCAGCATAGGAACCCTATTGTCCCAGAGACACAGGAAAGGAATGCACCATCCCTGTCTCAAGTACCCAATACAGAAAGTCAAGACAAGTTGTCTTCTATACATAGGTACTCTCATGAATTTTTGAGAGAAATCCAAGAAGAGAAATGGAGAAAAGAACAAGGAACTCATCCTCCTATTCAAGAAATAGATGATTTGCAGGAGCAATTTCCCCAAGACATTCCCTCTATTTACGATGAAGTAGAGGAAGAACAACTGAGTGAACACACAGGGTTTGAATCTAATTCTTTACAAGAATTACCTCAGTTCACAGGACCTTGGGAAGCAGTCTATTAATATGAGGGCACCCACGATAATAGTGAGGAATGAAGAATCAGTAATCCCTAGAAACACAGAAGTGATCAAGAACACTAAAGTACAGTGTAATGTCACTCTAGAGGAGTTATTAAAGGTAAAACCCGAATTGTGGAAGCATGTAGCAAATCAATTCCCCGAGCTTGCTACTACTCCCTCACAAATAGGATCACATAATAAGGTACCGGAAATACCAGTGGAAAAGATCGGAGATGTAAGCGAAGGAGAGGAAGGTAACACTTATCTTCCGATAACCCATCAGGGCTACACCACGAAAGCCATCTTAGATTCAGGAGCCGGAGTAGCCATAGCTACCACCGCTCTATGGAAACGTTGGGGTAAGCCAGCACTCAAACCTACCAGGATGAAGCTACAAATGGCTGATGGACACATAGAAAAACCATTAGGCTTACTAGAAGGTATATCTCTCACCACTTGTGGTGTAGAATTTGAGCATACCTTTGCCATTTGTGACTTTGCAAAAAACCATGCTTATGAGATGATATTGGGACGACCATTCATGCGTCAGTTGCAAATTGTACAAGATTGGGGAAATAATTCTTTGTACTTGCAACATTTAGGAGTGACTACCAAAGTCAATCTTAAAGACTATTCACATAGAGACGTACCCCCAATACAATGGAATACCATCCATAAGACACCTGTAGAGACGGAATCCGTGCACTCATTAGAATCAGATCCTTCTTGGTTGCACGAGGATACTCATTTATGGATGTGTAAAGTAGCCAAACAAGAGGAAGAAAGGTTAGAAGCCAGGACCTTAGGTACAGAACAAAATCCACGAACCCTACAAGATCCAGCCTATGCACCTGTAGTATTCCCAGACGAAGAGTTTGAACCCCATGGTTGGGCAGAAATCCTAGCAACCATGGATGTAGCCATCAATGAAGAACAATGGACACCCCACTGTGACGAGGATGGCTATGACATTTCAGTTTTTACGATAGAGCCAATCATGTGCGATGCAATTTTAGAAGAGTGTGAACCTAACACTGATGCATTTGAGGATGCAAGCGATTTCGATTTAGAATCAATTATCATGGACCCACCCTTTGCATCAGAGGAAGAATATTTATACGAAGTAGAGACTCACCCTCAGAGACACGAGGAAATTACGAATGAGGTGAGAATAGCCACGGAAGTGACTAACAAGAGTGAAGGCAAAAAAAGAAAGAACAAAGAAACCACGACGGAAAAAGAAGAATCTTTATTTGAAGTACCTGAGAATTTCAAGAAATATGAAATCGAAGATAGAAGAATCATGGTACGAATGCCTAATAGAAAGGCGAATGACGGACAAGTATATGATAACCGAGAGAAAACCAAGAAAATAATCGTAACCATAGAAGGAGAGGAAGAAAAATGCACATACATAGGGCATGATTTGACAACTGAAGAAGAAGAAGAGCTAGTTGCCCTATTACGCGAATATAGAGATGTTTTTGCGTGGAGTTATAAAGATTTGAAAGGAGTAGATCCAGACATATGTTCTCATAGAATCCCTATGACTCCAGATGCCAAACCGACAAAACAGAAACCGTACACGTACAATGATAACTACACTGCGAAGATTAAAGAGGAGATAGATCGGCTGATAGAAGCAGGATTCATTTACGAAATTGAGCATACCGAATGGGTATCCCCCATTGTGGTTGTGCCCAAGAAGAATGGAAAATTGTGTGTGTGTATTAACCTTAAAAAGGTTAATGCCGCAACGATTAGAGATAGTTATCCTCTTCCTATCACAGAACATCTATTGGAAAGAGTTGCGGGCAAGGAAGTTTACAGCTTTCTTGATGGATTTTCAGGCTATAATCAAGTAGCTATTGCTCCAGAAGACCAACACAAGACGGCATTTGCCACTGAATGGGGCATATTTGCATTTCGCGTGATGCCATTTGGCTTAACAAATGCACTCGCCACCTTCCAGCGACTCATGTGTCATGTGTTTAAGGAATTTTTACGCAAAAGCTTGGAAGTTTATGTCGATGACATATGTGCTCATTCAAGTGTAAGACAAACGCATATCCCAGAGTTAAGGCAAATATTTGACAAATGTCGAGAATATCAGGTTTGTTTGAACCCAGAAAAATGCGTTTTCATGGTCAGACAAGGCAAAATTCTAGGACACATTGTGTCAAAAAATGGAATCTCTACGGATGAAGAAAAGGTGAAGGTAATTGCAGAATTACCTAGACCAACTAATGTGAAAGAGGTACAGGCATTTATGGGCCATTGCGGATATTATAGGAGATTCATACACATGTATGCAATCATAGCCAAGCCTTTGTACTCTCTTTTAACCAATTTTGAATGGACAGATGAATGTGAAAATTCATTCAACGAACTTAAACGACGCTTGTGCTCAGCACCTATATTGACTACCCTAGATTGGAGTAAGCCATTCCATGTACATGTGGATGCATCCAATTACGCCATAGGATGTGTGTTAGCACAACCCATGAGTGAAGGTAACATAGATCTCCCCATAGCTTACGCGAGCAAACAATTGAACGTAGCAGAAAGAAATTACACCACGACGGAACGAGAAGGATTAGGGATGATCTACGCAGTAAAGAAGTTCAGGCACTACTTGTTGGCCAACAAATTCAAGTTCTTTACAGATCATCAAGCCCTATTGTACCTAGTCAACAAACCATGTAACACAGGACGATTGATACGTTGGTTTCTATTACTCATGGAGTACGATTTTGAAGTAGTAGTCAGGAAAGGAAAGACACATCTTAGAGCTGACCACCTTTCAAGATTAACATCAGGAGAAGCTCCTCAAGGAGTAATGGATGATCTACCAGATGCATATTTGTTTAATCTTGAGATAGCACCAGAATGGGCTAAGTCTATAGTCCCTATTCTCACATATGGACCCAAGAACCCTAGGATAAAGATCAAAGAAGGAGTGATTACCAAGTCTCAGAGATACCAAATCTTAGCAGGAAGCATATATAAACAGGATAATCAAAAGATTCTTGCTTGTTGTGTAGATGAATCAGAACATGCAAATTGGTTGCAATTAGCACACGTAGGTGCATTAAAGCAACATCATTCGAAACATCGAACATTACAGACTCTGCATAGATTAGGAGTATATTGGCCTACGATGGAAGCAGATGTCCACAGGTTGTGTAAGGAATGCCATGTTTGTTGTGAAAGACCACCAGTAGAGCATGCTACATTATATCACGTATCTCTCACACCAGACTGGAGTGAACCTTTAGTGACATACTTGAGGACGAACACATTCCCTCAAGGCATGACCTTAGCTCGACAACGTAGTCTGGAGCAGGAAGCTCAAGACTATTCTCTTATTGGCGATAATTTATACAAAAGAGGACGAGATGGATATCTAAGACAATGTGTTCATGAAAGCGATTATCTGAGCATACTAGAGACTGCACACCAAGGTGTTGCAGGAGGTCATTTTGGACCCGATAGGACAATCAAAGCCATCCTCTTTGCAAGATTATGGTGGCCCACTCTTCACATGGATGCTCATACCTATGTAAAGAGATGTGATGTGTGCCAAAGAACTCAGTTTCCTACGCGCAGAGATGAAATGCCATTGAAACCCATGATGGGCGGACGTGCATTTTCAAAGTGGGGTATAGACTTTGTAGGACCCATTAACCCCCCTGCAAAAGGTACACATGCGGAGTACATTATTGTTGCGACAGATTATCTTACGAAATGGGTAGAGGCAAAAGCCACGAAAAAGAATGATGCACACACAACTGCAAAATTCTTATTTGAAAATGTCTTTACAAGATATGGATTGCCTATAGAGTTAGTGAGCGATCGAGGCACTCACTTTCTAAACCAAGTCATTGAATATTTGTTACAGGATTTTATGGTGATTCACAAGAAATCCGCACCATATCATCCTCAGGCCAATGGTCAGGCTGAAAGCACTAATAAGATCCTTTGTAACGTACTGACAAAACTTGTGAACAACAAACGTTCAGATTGGGACAAACAGTTACACCACGCTGTTTGGGCATATCGAGTGGCCTACAAGACCGTACTCAATGCAACTCCCTTTCAGATGGTTTTTGGTCAGAATGTTGTGCTTCCTTTGGACTTCTTGATACCGACCCTTAAGGTTGCACAAGAACATCAGTGGACCGGCCATGAATTATCAACAAGAATAATGGACTTGGAACGATTAGGAGAAACGAGGCTAAAGGCAGCAGAAGGAATATACGCAGCGAAGAAGCGACAGAAAGCATATTTTGATGCGCATGTGAAGGATAAAGGCCTAAAAGAAGGAGATTTAGTTCTAGTATATACGCTGAAACAACACGCACGAAAGTTAGAAAAGCGAGGTTATGGACCTATGATCATTAACAGACTCTCTACAAGTGGAGTAGTACAGTTAGCCACCTTAGAAGGAGACGTAATGCCTAATTATATTAGTGGCTGTAGAGTCAGGTTGTATCAGGAACCTCTTACTGAGGATATGCTTAGACGACTCACGTTAGCAAAGAAGCGTAAGGAGGAAGAAAATAGAATACGAGCGGAAGCTCAAGCAGAAGCCCTAGAGCGCATACGGAAAATGAAATTAAGAAGACAAGGACTAGGGAGAGAACATTATAACTATCTGGAAACTACACCCAGATATCTCATGGCCATGTGTCAAGTAAAGTCAACCACTCATCCTAGTATAATGGACAGGAGACCATTCATTACAGTTAGGCTAGAGCACGACAACCCTTGCCATGAGCTCAGGGCTTTAATTGATTCAGGTGCTGCGACTAGTGCGATTAGATGGTCCCACTATAAGGATTCAGGAATAGAAATGCGGCCAATTGAGGCATACCTCATAGGCCTAGGAGGCATGGAAACCCCTTGCATGGGTGAGGTGGACCTTCCTATCCTCATTAAGGATGTGACCATGACAGCGAAGCTACTAGTGTGCCATGATGACGACTTGATAGAACCCTTAATCCTTGGCCAAGATTGGCTGTACGATCACTCAGTGGACCTAAATCTTAGACAAGGCTCCTTACACATTGGAACCTTAGAACAGAAGCGAGTGATACTGCTTGACTTCCCTAATGGCATTCCGATTGAGGTTTGTAACCCTAGACCCTATGAAATACATGCGACGGAAGACCGGAAGATCTTTAATCAGCTCAGTCACGTTACGTCTACACCAACCCACTCGGGCTTGGCCATGGACAGTTGTCAATCAGAAGGACGACAGGAGATCTTCCCTGGGACTTCCTGCAAACTAGACAGGGCAGCTACCCAACCGCTCGGGCAGATGAGCACAATCAGCGGTCAGGTGGGTTGCATCAGCGGCCAAATGAGCACAACACCTTACGGTGCTCATCCTTCCAAACTTGCTGCGGACTGGCCTAGATTAAAGATGAAGAACGAATCACTTCCTAATGGGCAGGTCACGCAAGTGTTGGATCTCCCTTCTTTTCCAAAGCAGAGTGTCCAAAGGACCTCTCAAACCGAACCTCGAAAGAGTCAACCACGACGAAGGAACCCAGACCGACGGCAGTATCAGAAGACACAACAAGGAAAGCAGTCTAGGCCACCCAAAGGAAGCGGCACCAGACAAATATGGGTGCCAAAAGGACAGCAACCACAGCCTATCAGCAACACTGTAGAAGAGAGCAGGACAAAGTTTCAACAAAAGCAGAGTCAGCAGACAAAGTCCTCTCGATCTTCTTCTACAAGCATCAATACTCGACAGATTTGGATCGCCAAGAAATACCTTATCCATAGGCCCACACCCATGCAGATTTGGGTACCCAAACAATGTATTATATCTCAACCCTCAAGCCATGTAATATATACCCCTCAGAAACCTTTTCATCCTTCAATACCACCAAACCCGATACCGCTTTTTGTTCCTCAGCAGAAACCCACCACCCACTCAAGGACTCTTAGGAAATGGATACTGAAGCGTGTCCAAACGTCTTCCACTAACCCATTGTCTAACTACCCCCTGACTAACATACAACCTTGTAATAAATCACTAACCTTTAAACCTTGTATAAATTCACCCACCATCATCACACATCACTCATAATCTCATCTCATCAAGAAATGTATACATAATCTGAAACATGTAGGTGTCTAGAGACCTGCATTAGCTCTACAAAAAGATCATTGCATTAATCATTTCACGACACGTGGCTACACGGGTTACACATCGGTTATGGAAAGGGATTGCGGTCTCACTTTAATGGGATCATAATTAATTTCCATGCTAATGTGTTAATCTTTTGTAGCAGATCTTTCTCATTAGCGCATCAATCATCATGCAAACCGACGAAGGACCATCAGAAGCAGGCCCCAGCGTAGCTGCAGTGCCCCTCAATGTTTTACGAGCAGAACCCCACCCGACTGCTCCACCGCCAGAATTCCAAGGATTTCCAGGGCCCATGCCGATCGATAACCCACCTATGGGCTACACAGAAAAGATACACCGTAACTCTCACTGGTTTCAGGGACTTGCAGGACCCTTAGCGGACGCGGAATTTATATTTGAATCTAATTTGACGTTTGATGACCGCACTTGGGGAAAATACCAATTTTTCTCCAGAGAGTTCGAAGGCCTACAGAACACTCAGGACTTAACTCATGTTTGGGCCAGAGCCGGCTTCACGGAGTATTTCAGTGATCCTCTGCCCAAACCTGACTTTTATAGGTGTTATTATTTAATCACTACTTTGCTGGCCTTAGAGAATAAGGATATCCCAGGAACTTTTATTTTGCCTTCTTTAGTGGATGATCCACCCTACAAAAGATTTTATCTTTCGAAGGATTTAATCAGAGCTGCCATCAAGATTCATGGGACCCACACGCCCACAGATCGAGAAAGATTAGTTCCAGACCCTATGAAACGTGGGGATGTCACTAAGTGGGAGGAGATCTCAGCAATTACACCTGAGCTGTCAAAGCCGCTACGGATATGCATGCAACATTTTGCATTCCCCGCTCAGGACAGATTCACCATGCCACATAAAAGAATATGGTTTGGATTATACTTAGCCTGTACTGGACCTCAGACTGTCGATCTGGCGAGCTGGATCATTGATCAAATGTACTTGGCACAACACAGATGGGAACGAAAGAAAGTGCTTAATGGATGTTGTGCGTTGACAAGAATTGTTTATATGTGCTTGGCTTATGACTTGCCAATTGAACGTGCATTAACAGGAGAAGAGCTGAAGGCATTCAAAGGAACGACGAAGAAAGCCAGGAAGCCCAGCAGAGCACGGGCAGGTAAGCGCATGAGAGGCACTATTCCTTGCCTTCAAGTGCCAGAGTCACCATCACCACAACCCTCCCCAGAGCAATCACCGACAGAAGCCACTCCCACAGTACAACCTATTCGCATAAGGTTATCTAGACCAGTGGTAACAGAGGGCACTACTAGTACTGTTACACCTCAGGCAGCTACAACCACAGAACCCACCACCACGACAGCAGAAGCTCCCACCACTATTGGTGCAGAAGCCTTTTCTTTCCCAATACCACACATGGAGGCAGAACCAATAAACACAACATTCGATTTCGAAATGCCTGATGCATTCTCCAATGAGTTCCAGTTTTCAGAGGCACAAATGTTCTCTCAAGAATTTGAAAGGCCGAGTTACCCTACCACACCGCGGGATCAGCCACAGGGACAAGTGGTGTCGAGCTCTGAGGATGAAAGAACAGTATCTGATGACGATGAAGGTGACGATGAAGCCAGCCAGGGCACGCATGATTCCCAAGAACACGAACAGACAGATGGCCAAGGCCAACAAACCGATGCACACGGTGACACCAGCACGCATGAAGAGGAGACTTTCGAAGCAGCAGCTTACACGCTGGCAATCAAGAAATTATATCGTACGATGGAGAAAGTCTGGGCACGGAAGAAATTGACTGAAGAAGAGAGCCAAACCATAATCGAATAAGAACTCATCTCCGGAGGGTTTGAAGAAGTTTACATCAGAGGGTTCAGAGAGCTGGTCAAATCCATTGGCCCGGTTGAAGCACTGAGATATTTACAAAGGAAGCCACTCCCCCAATATGACCCTCGCAGAGTTCGCCTGTTATCGAAGCCCGGTGAATACATTAGAGTTCCGGTAGGTCCTCAATCATCCCACCAAGCGCAAGATGCACGCCTACGTCCTGAAAGATCCATCACCAGAGAAGCTATCCTAGTCGACTCCCCACCACATACTACCGTTGTACATACTACCACTATCCTTGAAATAACATCCACACCATCTACTCCTCTCTCACCTCATGTTTCACCAACTCATCCTGTATCCCCCGCACACCCACCTGCTCCTCCCACATCCACACGAGTCCAAGGCAACATAGCCACAGCCTTTGCCCTGCCCATTCATGCCACCATGCCCGCACCCACCCCACCTCGCCTACGTGTTAACCCCTTCATCCCTTCATCTTTCCCATCTTTCCCCCCACCTTTAAGATACCCTTTCACCTTTCTAACCCCACTAACCTTCTCACCAGTTTCACCTCCCCAACCCACTATAACCCCTATTTCCCCTTTCCACCAAGCTGCTCCAGCCATCCCCCCTGTAAATTACTCTACATTTGTAAATCCCGTCTTCACACCGACACAACCACCCACATACACACCACTTTTCACAGTCACCGCACTTGACACGTCCAGTGACATGGACATCTCACCACCCACCGCACCAGCACCCACTCCACTCGCAGCACCATCATATTTAGGTACGTCACAATTTTCCACGATCACCACTGCATCCACCTTCCCAACCCCATTCCCCATTCCCGCTGCATCTACTTCCACCGCATCCTCACTTAGCACTCCATTACTATTATCGCCAACCATAGACACTGCACTTCAACAAATGTTCACATGCATGACACAAGTACGAGATGAGTTCGCATCTCTTGGCAACAATTATCAACAGCTCCAGAGGACGACAAATGAATTACAATTGCAGCTTAACTCATTATCAATCGAGAATACCTCTTTAAATACGCGATACCAAGAACTAAGAGAGGCATATCATAAGCTAGAGCTAGAAAGTGAAGAGAAAACAAAAGAAGCCACTGCTGATCTGGACAACCTACTTCGAGCCCAAACAATTAGGAACGCGACGCTGACCAGGAATATGGGCTTACTCAGGAGGCACCTAGCCGCAGCAAAAGAGGAGAACCAGAGACTCCAAGAGCAGAATAGAGAGAATTTGGAAGCGGCATTGGACCATCTAGAACAACCCCTAAGTCCTAGCAGATTCAAGGCAATCCCATCCGAAGCAATGAAGATGTTACTAGATGACCATGTTCGACTGCTCGAGGACTATGATCGAATGAACGAAGAGCATCAGAAGTTAAAAGAAGATCACAAGCTACTACAGCTCAGAGAACCGGCACCACAACAAGTACAAGTAGCAGTAGAAGTACCAGAACCTGTGGACCCCTCTCCTGACCTCATAGAGGAACTCAACGCATTACGGGCCCAGGTAGCCACACTCCAATCACGCATAGATGTATACGAAGCGCCACCAAGGCCAGATTCACCACCTGAGCTTCCGGCTGAAGAAGAAACGGTCACCATCCCAGTGGAGGAAACATTTGAAGAAGCGTACGAGCCACAACCCATCCCAGGCAGACAAGTCACGGCTGAAGGCCAGATGACGTATGAACTTCCGACCCCCGCATGGATGAAGACTATTGAGGAAATTGGCACAACGCACTCAGCTAGAGTCGAGGCCCAGCTACATGCTATGGCCATGATCGAACAAAGAATTTTGCAATCTCCCTACTTTGCTCAATTGGCCCCACGCAGGTACATATCCGGGCATGAGCTTCAATACAAACCATACTTCATGCTAATGGCCGAATACCAGCTGGCCATAGAGAAGCGAACTGGCAAGAAGCCATCACATGCAACTCAATTTGAGCCTGAAGACTTGCCACTGGATGCGCAACAAGGCACTATTTATCAACCAGATTGGCGTACATGTCTTTTACAGGAGTACCCTGAAATGATGAGCACATGGGTTAAGGCACCTTTACATTTAAAATACAATCCGTGTTGGGGACCAGTACCACGACGCCGCTCCTGGACTACCTTCGCTATCAAAGTACAAAACAATAAGCAGTGCCAAGACTGGCTGAATTACCCCTATTTTAAGCCACCCATCGAGTTACCAACTGTTGGCTATATGATGGCTACAATTCGTCACTGGCTCCCTCGCCTGAAGCATATGGATGATATCGCAGCGCATATGACTGTCAAAATTTTTGACATGATGCAAATGATATTTAAAGTCTTCCGACGCGTCAAGGCACCGCATGTAAACACCCCGAGATTTGAGCATGGTAACTTTGATCTAGTATATGACATGAGCACAACGCCATCGCTCCGGGTGTGTTATGCCTGGCACTGTAGAATAAAATACATACCGGCGTGCTACAAGCAGACATTTGAAGAGATGTTCACCACCGGATTTTGGGAATACCACTCTGAAGTGTTCATCAGCAGGCCGACCCACTTATTGCAATTATTTGCCTGCGAACAGTTGGTGTATTCCATGCATTACAGACTCCCACCATCCGATGAACCACAACCCGTTAATTGGGAGAAACTCGAGGCAGACCTGGCCCGAGGCATTCGTCTCTCCGAACACACCCTCGCTCAAGACCTACTACAGAACTAGATCCGGCAGACCGCACAACAAGGTTCTGTCGCGGACGACAGAAGCGAGAGGGAGGGGGGTGTTGGAAGCAGTCAGAGGCACAGACGACGTGGAAGCATGTAAAGACGGAGCAGGGAGCCAGTCGGATCATTTTTTCAAACAACTATGTTTTTATTACCTCTTCAAACATCCAACAGTGATTTTCATCACTCTTGTAACATATGTAATATAGACAAAATCCCATTTTCTAATTCATAGCTCCATTTTGTGCAAGCCGAGGAGTCCTCGAGCTTGAGGAGCTTAGGTAGAATGCGCGTACCAATTTTCGTTATTTTTAGACATCGCCTACCCTTCCAAATAGCCTCTAGGACCTATTTTTTAACTATGCCGGTCACTAGATGTGAAACCGGTCAAAACTAGTCTAGAAACTATAAAAAGAGCTAGAGAGCTCATTTTTGAGGGTAGCTTGTGGAAGTTTAGAGTTCTTTTGAGCTTGTAACAGTGTTCTTGAGTAATAGAGCTGATTCCTCACCTTCCATTGTGTCTTGCTTATCTCTTCGTAGTGTGTGTGTATGTGTGTGTGCATTTCTATGCTTCTCACCTTCACTCTCACTTCATCTCACATTCACGATCTTCATATCACTCCTATCTCTTCCGCGGATTGACATTAAGGAGGTGGAGCTTCTTAACGTGGTTCTCACCATTGTGCTAGAGCAACAAGGAGCCCCAAAAATTTTCAAATTAATGGGCACAAATGTTCTTCTTCAAAATTCTAGAAAATTCCCTCGAAACTATGTAAATGCACTAGAGGAGTCCTCTAAATGTATAAGCCACAAACCGTTGTAACGTAATTCCTCTAATTTGGTAGGAAAATAGAGATTATTCAATAAAGTGGTGGTCTCTTGTGTGAAAGGACCATTTTTTAGGGCACATGTATATAAGTCACTTTGTGACTCTTTGTAAAGACTTTTTGCCATTGTGAAGAAGGAGAGTTGAAATTTCGAATTTGCTTCTTCCCTGCTGATTTCCATCTTCTCTATGATCTTTAGTGTATGATTCTTGGAATGTGTGTATAGGATTGTTAGCTACCCCTTCCCACCATTTTCAAATGGTTGTAACGTGTGTGTGAGCCACCACAAGTTGTAGAACGAGTGTTGGTGTTTCCTGCCAATCATTGTTTTGCTCATAACTTGAAGAGCCTTTGTTAGATTCAAGTGAAAATACTTCCAATAGATGCGTCTCATTGAGACCTTCAAGATGAACCCACTTCACCATATTCCGAGTTTGGAGCTGGGAGAAAAGTTGGAATTTGTGCTTATTATTGT
Source organism: Ceratopteris richardii (assembly GCA_020310875.1). NCBI lineage: Eukaryota > Viridiplantae > Streptophyta > Polypodiopsida > Polypodiales > Pteridaceae > Ceratopteris > Ceratopteris richardii. The sequence goes on from CM035418.1 coordinate 105,721,086, forward strand.
AAGTGGTATCGCGGCATTCATTTTCAGAGAGTTGGTGAGTTGGAGAGGTAGATAAGTCCTTTCACATGCATTGTAGCTCAGTCACTTCATTTTTCATCATGTATGCACACGTCCTCATACACTTGGTTCATGTGGTTCTTCGAATTGATAATTAAACGTGTATAGATCCATCATTATATGCACTTGTGGGGCGATTGAGATTTAGTCTCATCGACACAAGTCCCTAAGGCTTCACGACTTAGGTACATACATTTTTGGTGCCGTTGTCGAGGAACAAACTTAATCAAGGTGCCTTCGTGATGGTTATAGCTATGGAGTGAAGGAATCATACTTGTAGAGGTGAATTCGTTTAGTGGCAAGTAGTCAGGCAGTTTAGCACTTATTGCTTCACATCCTTGAGGTTTGTGTAATGAGTTTTTAGGGTTAGGATTAGGAGTGAGGAAGAGAGGGAAGAGTTAGGGTTAAGTTAGAGAGAGGAGTGGAGTAGGAGGAAGTTGGAAACATCAAGAAAAATCCCAAAAAAAAATTGGTGAAAATTAGTGTAGAGTAGGTCTCAAGCATCACAGAATTATAAAAACCAAAAAAATTAGTTCATTTGACACTACTACAGGAACTGGTATCATGTGCAAACAGCGATCGGTATCGCCAGCTTGGTATCGTGCAAAGTGAGCTAAAGAGAGGGTTTGGAAGCTTAAAATTGGGTTGATGCATACTTGAAGGTAAGCCACACAATTTCTTGATATCAAAATCAATTCAGAAACACCACCACACGTGATTTGAATCATTTCCGGTATCACGGGGTGGAACAAAGAGTTTTTGGAGAGTTTGTGAGAGAGACAGAGGGTCAAGAGTGAGGAGGGGTGAGAACTAAACATATTTGCATAAAAATGTTTGAGTTTAGAGTGATTTTGGCTGAAGTATCGCGGTCGGTTGAGTTTTGGTATCGCAATACCAAAATTCCCTAGTATCATGATACTCGCCTAGTATCGTATCGCTACATACCACTTGAGGTATCGCGATACCATTCTGGTATCGTATCGTCAATTTGGTATCACGATCGCGATCAACCGGTGGTATCGTATCACAGTCCACTCGCTATCGTATCGTCTCGATCACAATATCATATCGTCGACTAAGCGGTATCGTATCATCCGCACTGTTGGTATCATATCGCCAACTTAGTATTGTATCATCCTAAAAGTGGTATCGTATTGCCCGACCTATTTGTAATCAATCATCCATTATTCCAATATTGTATCGCGGGAAATTTGGTATCGTATTGTCCGACCCATCTCGTACCATATCGTGAGAGTCTCAGTATCGTATCTTGTGACTTGATATCGTATCATGTAGTGGACAAGTATCGTATCGTGCAAAGTTTTGATATCATATTGCGAAGAATCTAGTATCGTATCGTCTATTATTCCAGTATCATATCGTTCACTAATTCAATATCGTATCGTCACATGCAGAGATATCGTATCATGCAAATGCTGGTATCATATCGTGATATTTCATGGTATCATATCGCCTGAAGTTTTTGGTATCGTATCATGCTAAAACCAGTATCGTATCGTCTGAGTGGTATCGCCCCGAGTGGTATCGTCGAGAACCTATCAAGCCATTTGAGGGAAAAATTAGAAGTAATTTAGGAGCCAATTGTGGGAAAGGGGGAGACCAACATAGGCCCAGAAGGGTGGATGAACTTGAGATCAGGGCGTGTGCTACGTAGCCGAAGGAGTGTCATTTCATCGGTAGGAAGTGCAACCCAAGCAAGTCATCACTCTATCTATACTCACACCTCTAGTGATTTAGAGGAGGAGATATCTATGACCTCAGAAGACATACAAGGTTTTGTCCCGAGGGAGAACTTCATGTCAAGTGTAGAGAGGGAATACCACACCTCTCTACAATATGTGTCCACTAATCCCCAAGGGATCCCTATCTACCTAGATGGCTTAAATAGGTCAATAGCCAGGATGGTGAATTCCACTAAATCAACAATAATGCCTAGATCTGCAGTCAAGTATGAAGGAGGTGTGTACATGGACAAATTAGGTCACATCTATGTGGTAACAGAACACCTAGATCGGATCAACAAGAGAGGAGGATTGGAGGGACAGGGAAACTCGAAAAGACCTGACCCTAAGGATTAGTAACTACACCAAGAGGCAAATCAGTGGTAACTCGAATCTTGAGAGAGGATCTGATACCTCAAGATGATTACCTATTAGAGGTCTACTTGATCCATGGATCAGACTTACTATTAGAAATCGATTCACCCACACGTGGATAGGAAGAAATCCCAAGGACCTTCTATGAGTTAAAGCATCCCGATGATGAGTCTAGAGCTACCTACCTAGACCAAAACCAAAGAAGGTATTGGCCAGTAGATGCACTTGATAGGGCTCAATTGAAGTATATGGGGTTGCATGTATTCCCTTCTCGAGAGCAAGCAACTACCTCCCATAACCCCTTTGGGATGCATCAAGAACCAGAGAATACAATGTCAGGACAGAAGAGTCAACGAAGTGCTCCTAACCGAAATCATGTGCAATTTACAATGCCAGGAGTACCGTCACACAATCAAACCCACACAGGACTAGTCAACCTGAATCGGCCACTAGTGAGGCCAAGACCACAACCAGGAGTACATCATGGGATACCTCCTATTAGACAAGCAATTCCTATAATACCTAGACCACCAGAACCCATAAGAAGACTAAGACCAATTCAAGTGGCTAAATGTATGAGAAATCATTTTTACGGAATTGGAGAACCTTACGATCACATAGCTGAATTTAAACAAGTTCTATGGGCAGAGCATGTGGGTGATTTCATTGTGCAATATGAGTCCTTCGGACTTACTCTCACAAGAACGGCTTTGACTTGGTTCCAACCATTGGATCCCAATCAATTTGGAAATACTGAGCAATTTTTTGAGGAGCTCATTGAAGAATTCACTAAGAGGGGGATTAAACAAAATCCAAATGAAATAGTAAAAATAGCTGCTTGGAGATTCAATCAATATGTTGATAGATGTCCAAAAACAGAAAGACCCACTCAGCAAAAAATGATATCACTCTTCTTAGACGGAATAACAAATGGGACTTTGAGAACCTTAGTCTATGTGAAACGGCTCCAAACATTGAGCGAGTGTCTTTAGGAGTGTATTGATCTAGAGGACAACCTAGCTGACGATCTCAAAAGTACACCAAGCCCTACGAAATTAGAAGACACTAGGAGTATAGTGACATCTAACTTTAGTAATGTAGAGGAGTTAGCGGAACTGGTAGCCAAGAAGTTAGGAGTTCACGGACAACGGAACTACCAACATCCATCAATGAGAATACCCATGTTGCAAAGATGCAGCCTATGCGGAGGAGACCATCCAACTCACATGTGTGCGAGAGGAGGAGCAGGTATGCCTCAAGCGTATCCTTACAATAGGCAACCGCATTAAGGAACCGCCCTGTATTGCCATATAGAACAAAAATACACTAATCATACCACTGAGAATTGCCCATTCAACAGGCAGTCAAGAACTTTATATCAACCTCAATATAGGCCATATAGATACCCTCCTAGAGAGCCAGGAAGGGAGATTCCAAGATACAATCCCTATCCAGAACCACAAGGATCACCTAGGCCATATGAGCAAGGGCAGTATGGACAACCTCAACCAGTATTAGGACAACAACCACCCCTTCCACAGAAACATAGTGCTAGTTAAATATGCTCAACCAGAGGAAAACATGGAGAAAGCCGTAGAACCAGCATCACCATTAGCTAGTACAAAATCAACGAATCCAGGATATGAGCAGACCCAAGATGAATACTATCCCTATGATACCAGTGTGATGGAGTACGATGAAATTTATGATCCACAATACTATGGTTATGAGGGATGACAACATCTATGGATCAGAGTGGGCAACCCTAATGTACACTGCACCCAAAGCACCAACACCCATGAGGCCACCCATTAGACTGCCTATGCCAAAGGGACCTTGCTATAGATGTGGAGGGGACCACTTCATAAGAGAGTGTACTTGGCCATACAACCCACCACCCTCAAGACTTGGGAGGGGTATTGCAATGGATGTGGAAAGGAACACCTATTTAGAGATTGTTTAGAGAATCCCAATAAGACTCATGAAACTGCACAAATCAATGTGATCGAAGTAGCTGAATCGTCAGGCAATCACAAAGAGTACACAATACCCTTAAAAGCTATCACACGAGGACAAGCTAAAGGACAAGAGAGAAAATGAGTAGGCTCATAGTAAGAAAAGAGTAAAAAACTAGAACCCAGAGTGCAAATAGCAGAAGACTCAAAAGATCCACTTGAGAGTATCCAAACAAATAAAAACCAAAAGTGGAGGGATAGAAGGGAAAAACTCAGAGACAAATGGATGAAAAATAAGTGTAAGGAAGACAAGGAGGGCACAAGAGACGGTAAGAAACCTAAGGAACCTGAGATTTTGGAGGAAACCCTCGTTATGCCGTAGACAATAGAACCAAACAAGTTAGGATCAATTGTAGCAGATCCAAGACCAGATGATTTGGATATTTGGTTGAAAGCTTACCAAGCCAGGATCACAAATGGACCAAACATCGAATAGCATGAGAAACTCTATCCACAAGTGGAATTAGAAAAGGAGAGACTTACCACTCTAGAAAAGACTATCCCTGTCCTCCCAAAGACAAGAATACCTGAAAATCAATACACTTATTGTTTCAAAGAAAATAACCAAAAACCAAAAGAGAAATAAAATAAGGAAGATTTACCTCGCACTCAAGACAAATTAACCTCCATAATCCTTGAATTAGAGGCTGATTGGCCAAGAAAGTTGTGGACTAAGATTTGAGAAGATCAATGGAAAAAGAATGGAAATGTAAAACCTCCGTTTGAGGAATTAGATGTGGAGGACTATCAACCAACACCAAATTTGGAAGAAAGATATGAAGAAGTCTCTATGCTAGACCAAAATAAGGAGGAAGCACACATCATTTCTACCCTACCAAACTACATGGGAGAATATGAGAAGGAATCCATAATCTTCTGTGCTCCCACAGTGCGAGGAAAGGAAAATGAGCCTTCAGACAAGACCTCACACAATTTAGCAGAACTCAAAAAGACCACAGTACAATGTCCATTGACAGTGGAAGAATTACTACATGTCAAGCCTCAAATCATTGGAAACAATTAGCAGGACACTTGAAGTTAGAGCATGAGAAGAATAAAAAGGAAAGTAAGGAAACTGAAACCCCTTATACTATACAAATTCGAGTCTATAAAGTTGGAGAATTTAGCGAAGGGGATGAGGCCAACACATGTTTACCTATCACATACAATGGATACATGACCAAGGCCATACTAGATACAAGAGTAGGAGTAGGTATAGCCACCAAAGAGATTTGGGATAAATGAGGAAAGACAACCCTACCACCAACTCGTATGAAGTTTCAATTAGCAAATGTTCATGTAGAGAGACCGCTGGGAATATTGGAAAAAATTAAGTTGACCACCTGTGGAGTCAAGTTTGAGCATACATTAGCTATATGTCAATTTGGGAAAGCAAATAATTATGAAATGATACTGGGAAAACCTTTCCTGAGACAACTTAGGGTAGTACAAGACTAGGGAAGAGACTCGTTATACCTAAAACACCAAGGAACTACTACCAAGATAAAAGATTTGTCAATCCATAGTGCCGGTTCAAGTGATCAATCGTGGATGCACGAGGATGCCCAATTATGGATGTGTAAGGAAGCAAAGAGAGAAGAGAAAAAGACTCGAACATGGCCTATCGGACATCAAAATTACCGACCAGTGGAAGACCCAATGTATATGCCCCAATTTTTTCTTGATGAAGCATTCGAACCACACGGTTGGATGGAGATTCTAGCCACTTTGGACGTATGTGTAAATGAAGAAGTATTGACCATGAATGAATGTGTGGATGAAGAAGGTTATGATGTAAGCTTTTACATGGTAGTCCTTTAGGAGGTAGAAGTAGGAGAAGTATTAGAAAAGGAATGGAAGGAAGAGTACGAGAGCATAGAGATGGAAGCGGAGTTTGATTCAAAGGAACGATACCTAGAAGCCATCCAAGCCGAGGACAAGGATGGAACAACCAAGGTGTTAGCAATAGAAGTAGCCTCGATAGTATCGAACCATAAGGATACCATAGGTAAGATCGAACCAACCCCGGATCTATTTGAAGTCTTGGAACACTTCAAAAAATATGAAGTAGAGGAAAGAAAGATAGCCATTCAGATGCCTAAGAGAGAAGCAAGAGAAGGAGAAGCATATGACAACAAGGAAAAAACTAAGTAAGTCATAGTGACTCTAGAAAATGGAGAAGAAAGATGCACGTACATAGGAAAAGATGTGTCGCCTGAGGAGGAAGAAGAATTGATGATACTGATTCAAGAATATTGAGATGTGTTTGCATGGACCTACAAGGACCTTAAAGGAGTGGAGCCCTCCATTTTCTCTCATCAAATACCAATGAAACCCATATGCAAAACCATCAAAGCAATGCCCTTACACTTATAATGATGTCTATGCAGCAAAAATTAAGGAAAATATAGACAAGCTATTAGCATTCAAATTCATTTATGAGATAGAAAACACTAAATGGGTGTCACCATTAGTTGTAGTGCCCAAAAAGAACGGAAAACTAAGAGTGTGCATTAATCTAAAGAAAGTCAATGTAGCCACAATCCGTGATAGCTACCCATTACCTATCACTGATCACCTCTTGGAAGGAGTTGCAGGTAAGGAAGTCTATAGCTTCTTGGATGGATTCTCTGGATACAACCAAGTGGCTAATCCTATCAAGGACCAACACAAGACCACATTCGCAACTGAATGGGGAGTCTATGCTTTCAGGGTGATGCCTTTTGGACTCACGAACACCCCTACTACTTTCCAAAGATTGATGTGTCATGTCTTCAAAGAATTCCTAAGGAAGAGTATGGAAGTATACGTAAACGACTTATGCACATACTCAGATCGGAGACAAAAACATACTTTGGAGTTGCAAAAAATATTTGAAAAATGTTGGCAATATAGAGTATGCCTGAATCCTGAGAAGTGTGTATTTATGGTGAGACAAGGAAAAATCATAGGACACATTGTATCTAGGAATGGAATATCCGCTGATGAAGACAAGATCAAAGTAATTCGAGAACTCCCAAGACCAAAAAATGCAAAGGAAGTGCAAGTGTTTATGGGTCATTGTGGATACTATCGTCGATTTATCCACATGTATGCTATAATTGCCAAGCCGTTGTATGGATTGTTGACTCAATTCACATGGATAGATGAATGCGAAAAAGCATTTAATGAACTAAAAAAATGACTAAACGTAGCACCCTGAAAATACCCAATTGGGACAAGCTGTTTCATATTCATGTAGATGCTTCCAACTACGCAATCGGATCATTCTAGCTCAACCAGCAGATGAAAAAAATTGGACCACCCTATTGCCTATGCAAGCAAACAACTGAATCAAGCTGAAAGAAACTATACAACTACGGAGCAAGAAGGTTTAGTGATGGTGTACGCTGTAAAGAAATTTAGACACTACCTTTTAGCCAACAAGTTCAAGTTCTTCATAGATCATCAAGCCTTATTGTACTTAGTCAATAAGCCTTGTAACACGGGAAGACTAATGAGATGGTTTTTATTGTTAATGGAGTTCAAGTTTGAAGTGATTGTAAAAAAAAGAAATACCCATGTGAGAGTTGATCATCTGTCTAGGTTAACACACAGAGAACCACCTAGCGGAGTACCCGACAATTTGCCAGACACTTACCTATTCAATTTGGAAGTATGTCCTAAGTGGGTAGAAAAGCTAATTCCAATACTCACTCATGCACCACAACACTCAATTAACAAGGAGATTAGAAAGGATATTCTGCAATCATGTAACTTACACATTGTAGCTAGAAGTGTGTACCATAAAGATCCCAACGATGTATTGTCTAGATGTGTAGAAGAAGACGAATAGAAGAACTTGATTGAACAAGCGCACGTAAAAAAATGGAGAATGCACAAGGGAACTCATGGGACCCTAAGAGAATTGAAACGATTAGGAGTCTATTGGCCTGATATGCCTAAGGATGTTCATGAGTATGTTGGTAGTTGCACGAAATGTCACGAAACCACTCCAGATGACCATACATCATTACCCTTCCCTACAATAGCTCCCAACTGGAGTAAGACGTTAGTGAAATTCTTGAAGACATGAGAGCATGAGGATGGAACTAGTTCAACTAGGAAACGATCCCTAGAAGAAATGAGTAAGGATTATGTTATCATAGGGAGACAATTATTCAAGAGAGGGAAAAACAATCAACTATGACTATGTGTACATGAAGGAGAGTACTTACCCATATTAGAAATGTGCTCCAAGAGGATATTTCTCAACCGAAAGAACTTTAAAAATGATTCTCTTTGCAGGCTTGTGGTGGCCAACTCTACATATGGATGCAGACACCTATATACAAAGTTGTGAGGCATGCCAAAGAGCTAAGTACCCTATAAGATGAGATGACATGCCTTTGAGACCTATGATTTGCACAAGAGCCTTTTCCAAATGGGTTATTGATTTCATAGGACCCATTAATTCACCAGCCAAAGGATCACACGCTGAATACATAATAATGGCAACAGATTATTTAACTAAATGGGTAGAAGCAAAAGAAACTAGAAAAAATGATGCTCTGACCACATCTAAGCTTCTTTTCGAGCACATCTTTACTCGCTTTGGACTACCTATAGAGATCATGATTGATTGAGGAACACACTTTATTAACAAAGTAATAGAGTCCTTGATGAATGAATTCTTAGTGATTCATAAAAAATCAGTCCCTTATCATCCTCAAGCCAATAGTCAAGCACAAAGTTCCAATAAAGTGTTGTGCACTGTATTGACAAAGATAGTCAATAGTGGAAGGTCAGATTGGGACAAACAATTGCATCATGCAATTTGGGCCTTCCGTGTGGCCTACAAAACAACCATTGGAACTACATCATTTAACCTAGTGTATGGACAAAATGCAATCTTGCCAATCAATTTTTTGGCACCTACGCTAAGAGTAGCACAATAGTATGAATGGATAGGACATGAGTTGTCCAAGCAACTCGAACAAATTGAGAAGCTACACGAAACAAGACTACAAGCTGTTGAGGGAATTTATGCTGTGAAGAGGAGACATAAAGCATATTATGATGTGCACATCAAAGACAAAGGCCTAAAAGAAGGAGATTTAGTCCTGGTGTATACTTTGAAGCAACATGCCAAGAAGCTACAGAAACGTGGATATGGACCCCTAATAGTCAATAGGATTTCAACGAGTGGGGTAGTCAACCTAGCTACATTGGATGGAGATATACTTCCTAATTACATAAGTGGTTGTCGAGTAAAGCGATATATGGAACCATTGACGGATTAGATGTTAGCACGACTCGTAGATGCACAAAACTAGAAAAAAGAAGAAGAGAGAATTAGAGAAGAAGCAAGGCAAGAATCCCTAGAGCATATCAAGAGATAAAAAGAGTGGATAAGGCAAATGGATGAACGATATTTACAAGGAGAAGAACCAATTCCCATGGCCAATTACCAAGTTCACGATGTTGAGATATCAAGCTCAACATGTGATGATCCAGGATGACACATACCTGTTTTTCGTTTCTCTGACATGTATAGTGGTCATGCGGATATATGTCAGGGATACTTCATTGAACTTTATTAGATTTATCTACCGAGAGTGATGGCACATTTGTTTCTTGCCAGCTCACTCATTTGTGGACATTAGGTTTTTCCTTATGTACTGATCGTTATATATTGCACTTGTTGTATTCTTGTTTTTTAGGTCATTCTTGTACATTAGACACTTTAGAAGTGAAGTGAACATCTCTCATCATTCAGATGTAAACTTTTTTAGAGAAGAAGAAAAGCTACGCCCGATCTTTTGCTGAGTACTCCTTCTGTGTTTAATCTTTTGTGAAATGCTTTTGTACAAGTCTAATTCTACAGTTGATTGACCTCTGTACAAGTTGTCAAATCCTAACTGTGATGAAACTGAGAGAATTGAGAGTAGGAACATTTACATGTGTAAATGTGAAGAAGTGAACTGTGCAAAATTCGATGCTAATGTTTTGGTGAGTTCACCTTCCACAGTGTAAAGTTTTGAGCAAGAAAGAACTCATTCTTTAAGTTGGAAGGTAAATTACCTGTGGCTAAAAGCATTTGTGTAAAAGGAATAGAAGAAGAAGAAGAAGATTATTCTTCCTTGCCTCAATTTGTGTGTGCGCTTCTCCTTGAGAGTGAGAGTATGTGTGTGAGCTCTCTTCCTTATCTCCTTCCTCATGACATGGTATCAAAGCTAGCGTGGCTATAGAGAGCTCGTGGAGAAGGCGACGAGGCTTGGAAAATTTTGGTCACTTTGTATAAGACTAATACAAAGGCATGGAAATTGCAACTCAAGAACGAGCTACATACATTGGAAAAGAAGAGCATGTCAACAAGTGATTACACTCTAAAAATCAAGAGCATATGTGAGTCACTTGCATCTATTGGCGTGAATGTAGATGATGATGATGATGATAAGGTGGAAGTGTGCCTTTGTGGTTTAGGAGCTGCATATAAGCAGTTTAGAACTTCCATACAGACCAGGGAAAATATTCAAAATTTTGCTGATCTAGTATCTATGCTGATAATTGAAGAAAAGAATCTTGGTGAGGATTCAAACTCCCAAGGAAAGCCCAGTTCTGAGCAGGTATTCTACTCTGGCAGAGGAAGAGGCAGAGGTAGAGGTTTCGGAAGTGGAAGTGGAAACAATAACCAAGACCAAGGTCAACAATAGAATCATGCAGGAGGAAGAGGACCGTTTCAAGGCAGGGGGAGCCAAAGAGGTCGCAGAAATTTCCAAAGAAATGATTCAGGTAATGATAGTAAAGGATGCTAGAATTGTGGTAAACCTGGACACTTTGAACGTGATTGCAGGTTGAAGAATCAAAATAATGGAAGGCAGCAAAACAACTATGCATCCACAAGTACAGATGATTCTGAGAAGCTGTTCATGGTTCAACATCACATGATGAATACGATGTGTGCTGGTGTTTCAAAATAGCATTCGAGATAGAAGATCTACTAGTGGTTTTCTATTGTCGCTTGGGAGTGCAACTGTTACATGGAGCAGCAAGAAGCAACCCACTATTGCTTTGTCAAGTATAGAGGCTGAGTATAGAGGTGCTGGAATGGCAGCATGTGAGGCATCATGGCTGGAGATGTCACTTTCAGATTTAGGTGTGGAAGTGCAAAAGCCTATCACTATCTATTGTGATAATCTTAATAGCATACAGTTAGCACGGAACCCTTTTTTCCATGCTAGAACAAAGCATATCGAGGTACATTATCAGTTCATCAGAGAGAAGGTATTAGCAGGTGATATTGATCTTGTTTATGTGAGAACAGATGAGTAGGTTGCTGATGTTTTCACCAAAGCACTTGGAGCTGAGAAGTTGAAGAAGTTTCGGGAGATGCTTGGATTACAAGATATGGGTTGAGATTGAGGGGGAGTGTTAAGATATCAAGCTCAACATGTGATGATCCAAGATGACACGTACCAGTTTTTCGTTTCTCTGACATGTATAGTGGTCACGCCGGTATATGTCAGGGATACTTCATTGAGCTTTATTAGATTTATCTACCGAGAGTGATGACACATTTGTTTCTTGCCAGCTCACTCATTTGTGGACATTAGGTTTTTCCTTATGTACTGATCTTTATATATTGCACTTGTTGTATTCTTGTTTTTTAGGTCATTCTTGTACATTTCTTTTATGTAATAGAAGAAGAAGAAGAAGATTATTCTTCCTTGCCTCAATCTGTGTGTGTGCTTCTCCTTGAGAGTGAGAGTGTGTGTGTGAGCTCTCTTCCTTATCTCCTTCCTCGTGACACACCAAGTCAACACAAATAACCTCAGCATATCTTGACCATATTTGAACCTAGGGATTGACACTACAGAATACCAGTTGATAGATGCATTAATCGACTCAGGGGCGGCACTCAGCTGCATACGAATGATGGTCATTACACATCTTCAAACCATCATAAAACCAACCAAAGCTCACATGATAGGCATTGGGGGACAAGTCATAGAATGTATTGGAGAAGCCCTAATATCCCTCCACCTAGGAAATTCCACTATGGAGCAACACGTTTTGGTATGTAAAGATGAGGATTTAATAGAAAATCTGATTCTAGGGCAAGATTGGATTATTGAGAATGAAGTGAACATTCATCTAGCTCAAGGATACATCTCCACCAAAATAGGGCATAAGGAAATCTTTAACCTGTTAGAAGAAAGACTCCCTCACATGCATGAAGCCATCAAGCATGAGAAAGAAACCCTAGAAGAGGAGTTAGAAAATGAATCAATCGAGAGTTTACCCAAAGAGTACCCTACGCAAGGATTGATGACCAATACAAATGTTTCACATGATGATGTGCCTTTATTCCCCATGAACGATGAACCCAAGAGAAAATGTGAAGACAACACTCCTAAAGTTACCTACAACAAGGGAAAACCATCCACATGGAAGTCTACTAATTGAGCATAATATCCAGGGAATGCTCGTTTACAATGGGTTTGGAAGGATTGAAGAACTAAACTAGATGATTCAACTCAAAAGCTGAATAGTCATTCCGTCAAAACTAGAAGAGAGAACCACTACTCACAACCACCATCAGAATCACGAAGACTCCTAAGTTGTAGAACGAGTGTTGGTGTTTCTAGCCAATCACTATTTTGCACATAACTTGAAGAGCGTTTGTCAGATTCAAGTGAAGATACCTCCAATAGATGCATCTCGTCAAGAGCTTCAAAAGAATCTGCTATTCGCCATATTCAAATTTCAGAGCTAGGAGAAAAGTTCAAATTTGTGCTTATTGTTGTAAGTGGTATCATGGCATGCATTTTCAGAGATTTGGTGAGTTGGAGAGGTAGATAAGTCCTTTCACATGCATTGTAGCTCAGACACTTCATTTTCCATCATGTGCACACGTGTCCTCATACACTTGGTTCATGTGGTTCTTTATTGGTTCATCACTATACACACTTGTGGGGCAATTGAGATCTAGTCTTATCGACGCATGTCCCTAAGGCTTCATGACTTAGGTACACATATGGTTGTATTGCATAAAGCAAAAATCAAATGTGTTTGATGTATTTAAAGGATTCAAGGCACAAGTTGAAAAGTAGATAGGTTGCTACATCAAAACCCTAAGGTTCGATGGAGGGGGAGAATACTTCTCCCATGCTTTTTGTGATTTCTTGCAGGACCAAGGTATAAAGAGGAAAATCACTTGTAGGTATACTCCCCAACAAAATGGGGTGGTAGAGAGGAATAATAGGTATATTGCTGAAATTGCTAGGAGTATGTTAAATGAAATGAATGTGCCTTTAACATATTGGGCAGATGATGTATCTATTGTTGTGTACTTGATGAATAGGTGTCCCACATTAGGGCTACATGACATGACACCTGAGGAGGCATGGAATGGAAGGAAACCAGACCTTTCACACATTAGAATCTTTGGTTGTGTATGCTACACACATGTGCCTAAAGAGTTGAGAGGTAAGATGGATGCAAGGGCTAAAAGATGTATGTTTATTGGTTATGCTATGGAGCAAAAAGGTTACAAGTGCTACAATCCTAATACAAAGGAGTTAAAGGTATCTAGAGATGTAGTGTTTGATGAACTCAAACCATGGTATGCTTCCTAACTTCCATTGCAGGATGAAGATATTGAAGAGGCAGAGAGAATATATGAAGCTAGGTTTAAAGATAGCTTGGAAATCAGTGGTCCAAGCATACAAAGGAGTTCAATCAGTGAATAAAGGAAAGGCAAGATTGGTAGAGCTTGATGAAGATGGACATGAAGTTGAAGACTTTGAAGAACCTATGATAGAAGGGGGAGTTACATAAAAAAAATAAATCAAGGCACCAAGGCAAAGAAGGTTCATTCCACCAAAAGGAGAAGAAAGGAGGTCAACAAGGGTAAAACATCCAATCTCAAGGCTTGTTTATGATAGTTATATTTCTAGGCATTATGCTTTCATGACTAAGGTTTTCAAAGATCATGAACCTTCTACCTATGAAGAGGCCAAAGAAACAAAGGACTAGCAAGAAGCTATGGAAGACGAGTACAAAGACCTTGAAGTCAACAACACATGGAGTCTTGTTCCAAGACAAGAAGGGATGAAGGTAATTGGCAACAAATGGGTCTATAAAGTGAAGGGAAATTATGATGGTTGAATTGCTAGGTACAAAGCAAGGCTTGTGGCAAAAGGATTTGCTCAATCCTATGAGATTGACTATGAAGAAACATTCAACCCGGTTGCAAAGATGACCACAATTAGGGCAATCATTGGGGTTGCCACATCTAGGAGGTGGCCAATATATCAATTGGATGTAAAGAATGCTTTTCTCAATGGTGATTTGCAGGAGATAGTCTACATGACTCAACCATTAGGGTTTGAGAACCCTAAATATTCAGATTTTGTTTGTAAATTTAGAAAAGCATTGTATGGTTTAAAGCAAGATGCTAGGGCATAGAATCAAAGGCTTGTGGAGTATTTGTGCAGGTGTGGATACAAGCCAAGTGATGGAGATCCTTCCTTATACCTCAAGAAGGAAGGAGGACTAGTTGTCTATGTATGCATATATGTGGATTACTTGATTATAATAGGAAGTGATGATGTAGGTATCACTTGGATCAAGGCCAAGCTTGGAAATAAATTCAAGATTTTAGATCTTAGATTTCTTAAATACTTTCTTGGGATTGAAGTTATTTATGTGGAAAATGGCATTTACATTGCTCAAAGGAAATACTTGCTAGATGTACTTTATAAGTATGGCATGAGTGGATGTAAGCCACTCATACAACCTATGGATCCAAACATGCTACCATCACAAGAGCTGACTTGTCTTATGTTGTAGGAGTTCTTTCTCAATTTCTAAATTCACCAACTGATATTCATATGAATGCATCCAAGAGAGTTCTTAGGTACATCAAGCACACTATCAACCAAGGGTTATACTACCCTTATGGAGATGGATTACAACCTCAAGGCTTTAGTGATGCTGATTGGGTTGGTTCAAAGGAGGATAGAAGGAGAACATCGGGCTATGTCTTCATGCTAGGTCAAAGGGTCATTTCATGGATATCGAAGAAGTAAGCTACAATTGCATTATCATCTACTGAGGCTGAGTATAGAGCTTTAGCACTTGCTACATGTGAGATCATGTGGCTCAAGAATCTCTTGAAAGACTTGGATGTGGAGGTCAAAGAGTTCCCTCTATTTGGAAATAACATGTCAAGCATTCATCTAGCAAGCAACCCTATGTTCCATGCAAGAAGCAAGCACATAGAGATACATTATCACTTCATCAGATAGAAAGTACTAGCAAAGGAAGTGGACATAAACTACATGAACACAAAGGAGCAACTTGCAGATATCATGACCAAATTCATGGATGCAAGGAAGTTGGAGAATTTCAACATCAACCTCAACATAAAGGAGATCAATGGAGACTAACACTTGAGCTTGAGGGGGAGTGTTAGAAATGTACAAGCTCAAATGTGTGTGAACCAAGGCTTAACTCAAGTGCCACATCATTTCACGTTTTGGTAAGGTCTACAACCACTTTTCCATGACTTTTTTGTTACAAGCAAGGGCATAAGGAAGAGAGCTCACACACACACTCTCACTCTCAAGGAGAAGCACACACACAGATTGAGGCAAGGAAGAATGATCTTCTTCTTCTTCTTCTATTACATAAAAAGGAATGTACAAGAATTACCTAAAAAACAAGAATACAACAAGTGCAATATATAAGGATCAATACATAAGGAAAAACATAATGTCCACGAATGAGTGAGCTGGCAAGGAATAAATGTGCCATCACTCTCGATAGATAAATCTAATAAAGCTCAATGAATTATCCCTGACATATACCAGTGTGATCACTATACATGTCAGAGAAATGAAAAATTGGTACATGTCATCCTGGATTGTCACATGTTGAGCTTGATATCTCAACACTCCCCCTCAAGCTCAACACTATATCCTGTAATCCAAGCATCTCCCAAAACGTCTTCAACTTCTCAGCTCCAAGTTCTTTGGTGAAAACATCAGCAACCTGCTCATATGTTCTAACATAAACAAAATCAATATCACCTGCTAATACCTTCTCTCTGATGAAGTGATAATGTACCTCAATATGCTTTGTTCTCGCATGGAAAATAGGGTTCTGTGCTAACTGTATGCTGCTAAGATTATCAAAATAAATGGTGATAGGCTTTTGCACTTCCACACCTATATCCACAAGTAGCATCTTTCGCCATGATGCCTTACATACTGCCATTGCAACACCTCTATACTCAGCCTCTATACTTGACAAAGCAATAGTGGGTTGCTTCTTGTTGCTCCATGTAGCAGGTGCACTCCCAAGTGATAATAGAAAACCACTAGTAGATCTTCTATCTGGACTACTACCAGCCGAATTGGCATTGATGTATCCATAAACCTGCAAATCTACACCAGCCTCATAAAGCAATGAATAATCAAAAGTAGCACTCACATAATGTAGGGTGCACATCAGAGCATCCAAATGTGGCTTCCTGGGAACCTGCATAAATTGACTTTCAGGTCCAATAGTATAGCTTAGATCAGGCCTTGTAATTGTGAGATACATAAGACATCCCACAATTTTCCTGTATATAGTAGCATTTTCCAATGCTTCACCTGATGTAGTATCCAACTTCAAATTCTGATCTAATGGCATAGAAATTGGCTTAAAAGCAGCCATACCATACTTTTGCAGCATATTCAAGGCATATTGGCTTTGCGATATCCATATAACTGTTTCTGTATGTATAAACTCAATGCCCAAGAAATAGCGTAGCACACCAAGATCTTTCATGTCAAATTCCTGCATAAGAAGTTGCTTTAACTCTTTGATGCTTGCTTCATTATCACCACCTACAATCAGGTCATGAACGTAAATAGCCACAATAGTGATGCCATCATCAACCTTCCTTGCATATAGTGAGTGATCTGCATCACACATAGAAAACCCAATGCTAGTTAAGTAATCAGCAATCCTTGCATGCCATGCACGAGGGGCTTACTTCAGCCCATACAAAGCCTTTTGCAACCTGCAAACATATTCTGGATGCTTTGAATCTTCATATCCTTGTGGCTGGTCCATATATACTTCTTCCTGTAACTCACCATGTAGGAAAACATTCTTCACATCCATCTAATGCAAAGTGGATCCTTTTGTTATAGATAATGCAACAAGTGTCATGACAGTAGACATTTTAGCTACAGGGCTGAATGTTTCCTCATAATCAATGCCATATGTCTGTGCATATCCTTTAGCTACCAATCGTGCTCTATACCTGCTTATGCTACCATCAGCATTATGCTTTACCTTGTAAACTCATTTGCAGCCTATGGGTTTCTTTCCTTGTGGTAATGGAACCCGCTTCCATGTATCATTTCCATAAAGTGCAGCCATCTCCTCATCCATTGCTTTTTTCCAATCTGCAATTCCAATTGCATCTTCAAAGCAAGAAGGTTCTTCTCAGCCATCAAGGCTCTTCCTATTTTTGCAATATGTCTATTTTTGCATTCAGCAACACCATTCTATTGTGGTGTGTACGTGCATGCAAGCTGACGCCGAATTCCATGATTTTTTAGAAAACTGCCGAACTCATTTGACATGTATTCACCTCCTCCATCAAATCTTAATGTTTGAATGTACTTCCCTGTCTGCTTTTCCATTCATAGCTTTAAAATTCTAGAAGTGAGTGAACACCTCGCTCTTCTCTTTCATGAAATATACACATACTTTGCATGTATGGTCATCAATGAAAGTAACATAAAACCTGCAACCACCCATAGATGTGGTCCTTACTGGATCCCATACATCTGTATGTAGTACTTCTAGTACATTCTCACTAACATGTTTGTCATGTGGAAATGATGCTCTTGACTGTTTACCAAATCGACATGCTGCACATACCTTTTGCATTTCTGCAACTTTGAAATTTGGTACTCCATGGACAATCTCCTTTGACTACATCAATTTCAGCCTTTGGAGATTTCCATGTCCAATTCGTTTGTGCTAGATCTCTATATCAGCAATAACGTCTGCACCTTTTGCAAACATGACTGCATTCATTTCAAGAATCTTCACATTTAAGGTGAACATCCTACCCACTTTGTTTCCTTTGGCAACCAATCGTCCATCCTGCTTGTACTCCTCTACATATAATCCATCAACATTGAACCTAACTTGTAATCCCTGGTCAACCATTTGTCCAACAAAGACTAGATTCTTTGTTATATATGGAACATGCAGCACATCAACAGGATGTTTTACCTTTCCATCCTCCATAGATAGTGTTATGTTTCTTGTATGCTCAATAGGATGTGATGTGTCATCACCTGTTTCAACATATCTAGGAACTGGCAATTTTTGCAAAGTACTAAACCATTCTGCATGACTCTTCATGTGATTTGAAGCACTTGAATCAACATACTAGACATTATCATTCGATTTTGAAACACAAGCAGACACCATATTCATCATGTGATGTTGAACCATAAATAGCTTCTCAAAATCATCTCCACTTGTGGATGCATAGTTGTTTTGCTGCCTTCTATTATTTTGGTTCTTCAACCTACAATCATGTTCAAAGTGTCCAGGTTTACCACAATTCCAACATCCTTTACTATCATTACTTGAATCATTTCTTTGGAAATTTTTGCAACCTCTTTGGCTCCCCCTGCCTTGAAACTGTCCTCTTCCTCCTACATGATTCTGTTGTTGACCTTGTTCTTGGTTATTGTTTCCTCTTCCACTTCCGAAACTCTACCTCTTCCACTTCCTATTGGGATTTTGAATCCTCACCAAGATTCTTTTCTTCAATAATCAGCATAGATACGAGATCAACAAAATTTGGAATATTTTCCCTAGTCTGTATGGAAGTTCTAAACTGCTTATATGCAGCTCATAAACCACGAAGACACACTTCCACCTTATCATCATCATCTACATTCATGCCAATAGATGCAAGTAACTCACATATGCTTTTGATTTTCAAGGTGTAGTCACTTACCGACATGCTCTTCTTCTCCAATGTATGCAGCTCGTTGTTGAGTTGCAATCTTTGTGCCTTTGTATTGGTCTCATACAATATGACCAAATTGTTCCAAGCCTCTTTTGGAGTCTTGGCATCCTGTATGTGTCCAATCATGCTATCCTATATGCTAACAGATAGCCAGTACATTACCTTTCGTGCTCCTTGATTCCATTCCTCATATGTTGTTACCTAATCTGCAGCTTGATTCCTTTCTGGTAACTGTGAAGCATTTTCATTCTCTCCTTTGACGTACTTCCAGTAGCCTTTTCCCATCAACAATTTTCTCATTTTGAATCTCCAAGCATGGAAGTTGTTCTTATCCAGCTTATTGCTCATAAGCCGACTCATTCCATCTGCGTCGCCATTTCTGTAGCAATTCACCACATTGCAAAACACTACAAGCAACACTTCTGCTTGAACACTGTCGTACTATGACGTGACAGCTCGATCTCATATAAACACAATTTTCGTGTATCAACAGTACAGGAAATCGCTTGAAATTCTGGATCTTGAAAACATGAGTGTTGCCGAACACAACGCAAGCTACAATTTTTGAAACTAACCTAGTTTTTTTGTGGGCCCCACCTTGCGGGCTCAAAACGGAGGTCAAGATGGCTCTGAAACTTCGATCTAACAAAAACAAGTGATCCTAAAGGAATGACTCTCGAAAATATTTTGAGGTCTTCTATCTTCACGCTGATTTCTATAGAAAATGGAGGTCGTTTGTGAATCACATTTTCTCCATGCCTTGCTGTGTACTCTTCAGCATCGCCTTCTCCACGAGCTCTCTACAGCCATGCTAGCTCTGATACCATGTCACGAGCAAGGAGATAAGGAAGAGAGCTCACATACACACTCTCACTCTCAAGGAGAAGCACACACACAGATTGAGGCAAGGAAGAATGATCTTCTTCTACTTCTTCTTCTATTACATAAAAAGGAATGTACAAGAATGACCTAAAAAACAAGAATACAACAAGTGCAATATATAAGGATCAGTACATAAGGGAAAACATAATGTCTGTGAATGAGTGAGCTGGCAGGGAATAAATGTGCCATCACTCTCGGTAGATAAATCTAATAAAGGAATCTAGAGTGAATAGGAGTGGTTTGATTGAGGGAGCACAAGCACTTGCTATCTCACAAAAGGGGAAAAGCAATTAGAGTTCAGCTTTGGGTTTATCAAAACCAAAGCCTCAAGCTTCCTCTTCCACTCTAATGATGCCCATTTGCAAAAGAAGAAGAGATGCAAATATTGCCGAAAGATTGTTCATACTATTGATGAATGTAGAAAGCTTGCTAAACACAATGAAAAGAAGGAGTCCAACATGTCTATTATTGAAAAATTAGCAAATGTAAAGAATGATGAAGCTAACATGGCTCAAGATTTTTGGGCATGTGTTGTTACATGTCATTATGATTCTTCTTTGCATTCTCAATGTATGGTTGTTAGTGAGGCTGATTCGGATTGGTTCTTTGATAGTGGTTCTTCAAAGCACATAGCATCATGCAAAAGTTTTTTTGCCTCTTTGAAAGATGCACTCAAAGGAGGACATGTGGTGTGTGCAAACAATGCCTCTTATGCTATCATTGGAGTAGGAGAAATTGAGTTTACGGTTGCAAATGGAGATGTGAATCTCTTGAAAAATGCATTGTATATGCCTGGTATAAAGAAGAACTTAATTTTAGTTCTGTTGATTGCCAAAGCTGGAATTTATGTACAATTTGTTGATGATAAGTGTATGGTTCATGATTTCAGCAATGGCGATGTTATCTTGATGTCCGGTACATTATGTAATGGTTTTTATTGCATGGATACATACAAGAGGGCTGCCTCGAATGCCTTGGTTGCTCATACTTCTTCCATGGCTGAAATGGAGCTTTGGCATGCTCGTTTTGGTCACTTGAACTTCAATAGTTTGCTTTACTTGCAAAATAAGGACATGCTTATTGGTTTGCCTACACTTGAGTCCATTGAAAAGCATGCATGTGAAGATAGCATTCTTGGAAAAATGCATCAAGCTTCTTTTCCAAAAGATATTCATACACACACTATAAGAAAATTGCAGCTTGTTCATAGTGGTTTATGTGGACCCATCAAGATTCCATCTTTTGGGAGGCATGTATATTTTTTTACCTTCATTGATAATGCTACTCAACATACATGGGTGTATCCTATGAAATCAAATAATGAGGTTTTTTCTTGCTTCAAAGCATTTTTAGTCATGGCTGAAAATTTTTCTTCACAAAAGCTTTTGACTCTACGCACGGATCGTGGTGGTGAATACATGTCACATGATTTTAATGCTTTTCTTCGTGAAAGAGGTATTTCACACCAATGTACGATGCCATATACACCTCAGCAAAATGGTGTTGCCGAGCGTAAAAATAGAACTCTACTTGAAATGGCACGATGTATGGTTAAAGGAAAACATCTTCCTGAACGTTTTGGATGGAAGCGGTCATGTGTGCAAACTATGTGTTGAATCGCTGCCCAAATAAAAGCATTGAGAGGCATCACTCCTTATGAGGCTTGGAATGGTCATAAGCCTATGGTTATTCATATGCATGTGTTTGGTTGTTTGGCATGTGCTCTTGTGCCATCACAAAAAATGTCACAAACTTGATGACAAGGGAAAGAAATGTATATTTGTTGGTTATAGTGCTGAAAGTAAGGGATATTGTTTGTACCATCCATTGATGAACACAATTATAGTGAGTCAAGATGTGGTATTTGCGGAAAATTTAGTATTCCCTCTGCTTGAATGGAAAAATATCCAATTGTTAGCTCATAAGATGTGTTTGATACACTCATGGCTTTGTTCCAAAATGATGTGCTTGACTATGGCCATGTAGACCAGCCAACTGCGGCTCAAAGGGCTAAAAAATTTGAACAAAATAGTGTTGAAAATGCAGAGAATTTCTAGCCAAACATGATTCTGAGAAGCTCTTCATGGTCCAACATCAAATGATGAATACGATGTCTTTTGATGTTTCAAAATCTAATGGAAATGTCTAGTATGTTCATTCAAGTGCTTCAAATCACATGACCAGTCATGCAGAATGGTTTAGTAGTTTGTAGAAATTGCTAGTTCCTGGAGATGTTGAAATAGGTGATGACACATCACACCCTATCTAGCATACAGGAAACATAGCACTGTCTATGGAGGATGGAAAGGCAAAACATCTTGCTGATGTGCTACATGTTCCAAATATAACAAAGACTCTGGTTTTTTTTGGACAAATGGTTGACCAAGGATTACAAGTCAAGTTCAATGTTGATGGGTTATATGTAGAAGAGTATAAATAGGATCGAGGATTGATTGCCAAAGGAAACAGATAATGGAGAGTGTTAATCTTAAAAAGTACAAGATATCCTTAATGTTAGAGCACCTTTATATCAAGAATAACTCACAACGTTAACCAATTTGGAAGATCACTACCTTATTACCAAAATTTTGAACTAGCTGTGAACAATCTCAACACACAGAAAGTCTGCTTCACTTTATCCACTCATAGACTAATCAAACACGTAAAGTTTTTAATAAAACTTTGTATGAGGTGTCACCTAGTGTTTGCGCACCTTCTCAAAGTTAAATCTTCTCAAAAGATTCAGTAAAACGTGATATTTTTATCAAAAAATTCACCTATGTCTAAAACTGTACTTTTGTACAATCGACTTTGACACTTGTAACTTCTAATGCATAGTTCTCTCAAACTACAACCCGTTTGTTAAAATCATTTAGCCATAGGTAGCTTACCTTCCAACTTAAAGAATGAGTGCTTGCTTGCCCAAAACTTTACACTATGGAAGGAGAACTGACCAAAACATTATCATCGAATTTGCACCTACTGCAGTCTCCTCTTCCTCACATTTACACACATAAATGTTCCTACTCTCAATTCTCTTAGTTTGATCACAATTAGGATCTGAAAAATTGTACAGAGGTCACTCTACTATAGACTTAGACTTGTACAAAAGCATTCCACAAAAGACTAACAAAAGGAGCACTGAACAAAATATCGTGTGCAACTTTTCTTCTATTTAGGAAACCTTTACATCTGTTTGATGAGAGATATCTCCTTCACTTCTAAAGTGACTAATGACTCTTAGAAATGGTCATTCATCATCTTTCATACATGCCCAGACTTTCTACTTGTATATATAGGTATTTTGTACAAACTCGTGACTATTACAAAATTATAAGCATATTTAATGTACATGTACATACAAGCCTTCACTCTCTAATTATGCACTAACTTCAATCTTGATATATTGGTCTTTGCTTCATCTTTTGTCTTCAGCTCTTTGTCTAAAACATTAATTGATGATTGTCATGCACCAATAGCTCCCCCTCAATCATCAATTGAGCTTTTCTCCATCTTCTTTATACTTGCCATGTCTTTGAATCTCTATAGCTTTGGCCCATACAAGCTTTTAGTTAACATATATGCAATCTGGTCTTTTGTTGAAGTATGTATGCCTTCAATCTCCTTATCAATCACCTTCTCTCTCAAGAAGTGATACTGAATCTCAATGTGTTTAGCCCTAGCATGAAAAATAGGGTTAGTAGCTAGATACAATGAACTCATATTATCTCCATGAATAGTGGGTGTACTCTGAATGATGTCAAAACTCTTCATGAGAGTTTTCAACCATATGACCTCCTTTGCAGCTTCAACCATACCTTTATACTCTGCTTGTGTAGATGACAAAGCAATTGTATGTTGCTTTTTAGATTACCAAGAGATTAGCTTATCTCCCACATAACATAAATGCATAGGTTGATCTCCTATCATCAGGACTACCTACCCAATCTATATCACTATAAATATTGATGTTTGTATCTGATGTGAAACCATAATCAAAACCTTCCTTAGTGTACCCTTAATTTATCTTAGCACCCTTTGTCCTGCAATCCAATGTTCCTTCCTAGGACAATGCATGAATTGAGACAACACTCCAACTGTATATGACAAATCAGCCCTAATTAATGTAGCATAGATTAGACTACCAACCAGACTTTGATATAGCTTCATATCCTTGAATTCTTCTCCTCCATATCTGCTCAATTTGTGATTCACCTCCATTGGAGTAGGTGCTACCCTGCAATCTTCCATTTTAAACTTGATCAACAAGTTCTTCAAATACCTTTCTTGAATCACATATACTCCATGTTGAGTATATAAGACCTCCATGCCCAAGAAATATGACAAGTCTCCCAAGTCACTAATCTTGAACTCTTTCTCCATTTGCTTCTTGAGACTTTGTATGCCCTTCTCATCTGCACCTATAAGAATTATATCATCAACATATATGCACATGTAAATGAACCCATCATCACTTGCTATAACAAGCAAGCTACTATGTGCTTTAGAAACTTGGAAACCAAGTTCTTTCAAGAACTTCACAAGTCTATAATTCCATGCCCTTGGGGCCTCCTTCAAACCATACAAAGCTCTCTTGAGCTTGCATACATATTCTAGATACCTCTTATCTTTGAAACCTTCTGGTTGCTCCATGAAAACATCATCTGAAATATAACAATGAAGAAAAGCACTCTTCACATCTAATTGACATAGTTTCCAACCTTTACATGCAGCAATGGCTATGAGTGTCCTTATGGTTGTCATTTTTGGCACAGGACTATAAGTCTCATCATAATCTATACCATATGTTTGACTATACCCTTTCACAACAAGTCTAGCTTTATACCTAGACACACTTCCATCTGCAAACCTTTTTGTCTTGTAGACCCATTGCATCCAATGATCTTCTGACTATTTGGTTTAGGAACCAAATCCCATGTGTCATTTTCCATCAATGCATCATATTCTTCCTACATAGCTTTCTCCCAATTTTCTTTATCTTTTGCCTCTTCATATGTAGAAGGATCTTCCTCCGATTTCACCATATAAGCATAATCTTTAGTAGTCAAAAAAGAAGTATCATAGCTATACCTTGTAGGTTGCCATTTGTGTCTTGATGACCTTCTGAGTTCTCCACTTCTTGAAGTTTCTGTTTCATCACATTCTGGATCAAACCTTGGCACTTCTTCAACTTCAACTTGTACTTCATTATTATCTTCTTCATTAAATATTTGAACCTTTGATTTACATTTCTTCTGACTCAAATTTTCTTCATCACCTGCATGAATATTTAGTGTACCTGCATACCAAGTACCTTGCTCATCAAATGTAACATCCTTTGATACAAGGAATCACTTTGTGGATGGATTCCACAACCTATAACCCATCTGCTTATCATCATAACTAATGAACACATACTTTTCAACTTTAGGTTCCAATTTATGCCTCAACTGTGATGGCACATGTGCATAAGCCAAACATCCAAACACTTTGCAATGATCTAAGGTAGGTATATTACCCCACCAAGCTTCATATGGTGTCATACCCTACAAATCTTTACATGGTAACCTATTAACCAAGTACATAGCTGTATTTACAACCTCAGCCCACAAATAATTTGGGCAATTTTTCTCTTTCATCATTGACCTTGCAAACTAAACAAAAGTTCTATTTCTCCTTTCTGCTATACCATTTTGTTGAGAAGAGTACCTGCAAGTAACTTCTCTCTTTATACCTCCGTTCCATAAGTAACCACTGAACTCATTAGAGAAATGCTCTCCCCCTCCATGTGACCTTAGTCTCTTCAATTTTTGACCTATGATTCTCTCTACATACACATGATAATGTTTAAATGTATTAAACACCTCTGATTTATCTATGATCACAATAGGTAATCCAAGCATTGAACCTGCAACATTAGGTAATTCAAGAACTGAACCATTGTTAACCATATCCTTAATACCTCTTTCATTGAAATGTCCAAGCCTTTTATGCCAAAGATCTAACCCAGAGATCTTGTGTCCTCCATAAGTGAACAAGGCATGACCAACATTGCCTTGAATCTTCAATGTGAATAGCCTTCCTTCTTTCTTTCTTGAAACAATTTGTTTATACCCATTGCTAGGGTCTTTGACAAAAACTCCATCATTAGTGAACCTTACTTCATAAACTTTTTGAGCAATTTTCCCTACACTTATCGTAGGAACATACAAAACCTTACTCAAAAGAGTGCTCCCATCCTTAGCTTTCACTGATCCAATTGATTTCACATTATGCTTTGTATTATCACCTGTTTGAACTACATGATTAGTTACCCTTCCTTAACTTTGTAGTGTTTTGGAAATGCTCCTCCAAAGCATTCCATATATCACTTGCACTTTCAAGTCCTCTAATATGAGGTAGCAAGTAGTCATTGACTCCCATGTAGATAATGCTCCTTGCTTGAGCATCCTTCTTCATCCATGTCTTTAATTATGTGAGCTCCTTCCTAGTTGGAACACTAGGATCTTTAAATTCTAGTTTTTCTTCTTCTCTTGTAATGTATCCTATTAAGTTTTTTCTCATGAGATGAGCTTCCATCCTCATGGACCAAGCAGGATAGTTTTCTCTATCCAATTTCTCTATCTGAAAAGAATCTCCCATCCTTTCTTCACTTTTGTATTAAATTCTTTAAGCTTTATGAGGAATAAGTGTACCTTTACTTTAAATGTAGTTGATTTTGGTCTTTTTGAAAGCTTCACACCTCCTTCTCTAGCTTTCACTTTAAGCTTTCATCTTTTGAACCTTCAAATGTTGATTTCTATATAAGTGGAATAGTTAGAGTCCTCATTTCTTCAATTTTAATGATTCTTACTTTGATACCATTGATGGAGAATGTTAATCTCCAAGAGAACAAGCTATCCTTAATGTTAGAGCACCTCTATATCAAGAATAACTCACAAACTTAACCAATTTGGAAGATCAATACCAGATTACCAAAATTTTGAACTAATTGTGAACAATCTCAACACACAAAAAGTATCCATCACTTTATCCACTCATAGACTAACCAAACATGTAAAGTTTTTAATAAAACCTTGTGTGGTGTCGCCTAGTGTTTTCACACCTTCTTCAAATTAAATCTTCTCAAAACTTTTAGTAAATGTTGAGATTTACTTCAAACAATTCACCTATGTCAAAAACGGTACTTTTGTACAGTGGACTTTGACACCTATAACTTCTAATGCATAGTTCTCTCAAATATTCAAATGCTTTTAGCCATAGGTATCTTACCTTCCAACTTAAATAATGAGTGCTTGCTTGCTCAAAACATTATAGTGTGGAAGGAGAACTAACCAAAAAATTATCATCGAATTTGCGCCTCCTGCAGTCTTCCTCACATTTACACATGTAAATGTTCCTACTCTCAATTCTCTCAGCTGATCACAATTAGGATCTAAAAATTTTTACAGAGGTCACTCTACTATGGACTTAGACTTGTACAAAATCATTCCACAAAAGATCAAACACATATGGAGCACTAAGCAAAATATCGCATGCAACTTTTCTTCTATTCAAGAAAATTTTACATATGTTTGATGAGAGATATTTCCTTCACTTCTAAAGTGTCTAATGACTCTTACAAATGGTCATTCATCATATCTCATACATGCCCCGACTTTCTACTTGTATATATAAGTATTTTGTACAAACTTGTGACTATTACAAAAGTATAAGCATATTTAATGTACATGTACATACAAGCCTTCACTCTCTGATTATGCACTAACTTCAATCTTCATATATTGGTCTTTGCTTCATCTTTTTTCTTCAGCTCTTTGTCTAAAACATCAATTGATGATTGTCATGTACCAACAAAAAAGTGGGTAGGATGTTCACCTTAAATGTGAAAATTTCTGAAATGATTGTAGCCATGTTTGCAAAAGGTGCAGGAGATATTGTTGATATAGAGATCTGGCATAAACAAATTGGACATGCAAACTTGCAGAGGCTGAAATTGATGCAGTCCAAGGAGATTGTCAATGGAGTACCAAATTTCAAAGTTGTAGAAATGGAAAAGGTATGTGTAGCATGTCAATTTTGTAAACATTCAAGAGCATCATTTTCGCATGACAAGCATGTTAATGAGAATGTACTAGAAATAATATATACAGATGTTTGGGGTCCTACAAAGACGACATCTGTGGGTGGTTACAGGTTTTATGTTACTTTCATTGATGACCATACACAGAAAGTATGGGTATATTTCATGATAGAGAAGAGTGAGGTGTTCACTCACTTCCATAATTTTAAGTCTATGGTGGAAAAACTGATAGGAAAATATGTTCAAATATTAAGGTATGATGGAGGAGGTGAATACATGTCAAATGCGTTCAACAACTTTCTTAAAAGTCATGGAATTTGGCATCATTTTCCATGCAGGTAAACACCACAACAGAATGTTGTTGCTGAATGCAAAAACAAACATATTGCAAAAATAGCAAGAGATTTGATGGCTGAGAAGAATATGCCTCATTGTTATTGGGTAGAAGTTGTGCATACTACTGTATACATCATTATCAGAACTCTGATTGTTGTTGTACATCAAGGTACACTTGAAGAGAAGTTTACATGTAAAAAGCCAAACTTATCACATATGAAAGTATTTGGTTGTATTGCATATGTACATGTTCCAGATGAGCTAAGGACAAAGCTTGATCCAAAAGTAGAAAAATGTATCTTCATTGGATACTTCCTTAAGCAAAAGGGGTATAAATGTTATAACCCGCTCAAATGACACGTGAAGGTAAGCAGAGATGTGGTGTTTGATGAAATGGCAAGCTTCTATGCAGATGCCAAAGATGGACTTGATCTTGAACCAAACGACAAAAAAATGCTGAAAATTCAAGTGCAGAATGTCAAGTTTTGAGTGGACCAAATGTGTCACCAAGCAATAGTTCCAACTCAAATCCATGGATTGGAAGGTTGCATGGAAATTTCAGTCCAACAAATTCATCAATTACATCAAAGAAAGGTAAAAAAAAAAAAGTTTTTTGCTGGTAGTAAAATATCTACAAGTTTTGAAGACACTAATGGAGATTCAAGCGATTCAGAGAAGAGCCTTGATGAGGAACTTGGATTGCCCTCTGTGAAGACTCTAGAATTTAGAAAGGCACATGTAGATGATACAAGGAGAAGTGACCTAGGACCAATAAGATGTGGGAGATTGCAGAACTCTGTGCAAGGATTGATGTATGATAGTTATATGGCTCCTCATTGTGCCTAGATGAACAAAGTAATACAAGATGTTGAACCTTCTTGTTTTGAAGATGCAATTGGAAATGAACATTGGGAAAAAGCTATGGATGAGGAGATGGTTTCCCTTTATGGAAATGATACATGGAAGCTGATTCCATTGCCACAAGGAAAGAAATCCATAGGCTACAAGTGCATTCACAAGGTAATGCACAATGGTGATGGTAGCATACATGGGTACAAAGGATATGCACAGACATATGGCATTGATTATGAGGAAACGCTCAGCCCTGTAGCTAAAATGTCTACTGTGAGAACACTTGTTGCATTAGCTACACCAAAAGGATGGATGTTGCATAAGATGGATGTAAAGAATGCTTTCCTACATGGTGAGTTACAAGAAGAAGTATACATGTAGTAGCCACAAGGATATGAAGATTCAAAGCACCCATAATATGTTTGTAGGTTGCAAAAGGCTTTGTATGGGCTTAAACAAGCCCCTCGTGCTTGGCATGCAAGGATTGCTCACTACTTAACCACCATTGGGTTTTCTATGTGTGATGCAGATCATTCACTATATGCAAGGAAGGGTGATGATGGCATCACAATTGTGGCTATTTGTGTTGATGACTTGATTATAGGAGGGAACCATGAGGTAATCATTAAAGAGGTAAAGCAACTCCTTATGTAGGAATTTGACATGAAAGATCTTGGTGTGTTGCGCTATTTCTTGGGCATTGAGTTTATACATACAAAAACAGGTATATGGATGTCAAAAAGGAAATATTCCTTGAATATGCCGCAAAAGTATGGTATGGCTGATTCCAAGCCAATTTCTATGTCATTAGATTAGAATTTGAAGTTGGATACTAAATCAAGTGAAGCATTGGAAAATGCTACTATGTAGAGGAAAATTGCGGGGAATTTGATATATCTCACAATTACAAGGCCTGATCTAAGCTACACTCTTGGACTTGTGTTGACACTCAAGGCTAGGGACAAAGCATGGAAGCGCATCAAGGAATTGGACACACAAGAAGAAGGAGCATGTAGGGAGCTCCAAGAAGCACATGTCAAATTTTTAGAAGAAATCCGTATAAATATAGTGATATTTATCACAAAAAACATTGTAAATACCATTTTTCATTTTTGCGACTCCATTTTGTTCAAGCTCAAGAGTCCTCGAGCTTGAGGAGTATTAGAACTATGATCCTGCCAATTTTCATAATTTTTAGACTCCGTTTGAGCCCCCAAATAAGCTCTGGAACCTATTTTTTAACTAGGCCGGACACTAGGTCTGGATAGGGCCAAAACCACTCAAAAAACTATAAAAAGGGCTGGAGAGCTCATTTTTGGGGTTAGCTTGTTGTAGATTTCAGCTTTGTAAGAGAGTTCTTTTGTAATCAAAGATCTTCCATTGTTCCACTCTTGGCTCTTACCTTGTGCGTGTGTGTGTGTATGCTTGTGTGCTTTCACTCACGCACTTGTGCACTTCACTTGCTCTTGGTCTTCATACCGGTCCTCACGTCTCCGCGGATTGACATTGATGAGGTGGAGCTCCTCATGTTGGTACTTGCCATTGTGCTAGAGTGACACCAAATTTGGCACCGTTGCCGGGGAGAGAACTTGGAGGACGAGTGTGTGATGGTAAGACGTAGAGTAGCGACGTTGGAAGGTAAAAAAATCACCATTTTCAGTTCAGTTTTTAAGTTTTTCTTCTCCTTCATCTTCATCATCATCACCATCTCCACCCACCTTCATCTTCTTAGTTTTTTTTCATTTTCTAGAGTACATTCACCTCATTTTTCATTTGTGGCGACGAGCAAGAAGCTTAGAGGGGGTGCAGAGCTGAAACGCTGGAGAATACTACCAAAATACCCAAAAAATTGAGTGATCAGTCTCGAACGTGATAAGACCTGCCCCAAATGTTGTGAGTGTGATATCGCGGGTTTGAAGAGAGATTTTGCATCTACAGACACATAGGAGTGACAAGGAGGACACAAGGTACTTATATTTGCAAAAATTTTTGAATTTGAACTCCAAAAAATCTAGGTGTCGTGTTCTCCCACGGTTGAGTGTCAGGATATCTAGATGTCGTGATCTCTTGTGGTCGAGTATCGCGATATTCATCCTTGTCCAATATCGTGGACAATTTCTCACGACATCTGACGAGTGTCGGGTACCGTGGAGTTTTGCTCGCGACACCTGGCACGTGTCGGGTATCGTGATTTAGCCTCGCAACATCTGTCAGATATTATATATCGTGAGATTCCTCTGGCGACATCTGTGGGATATCGGGTATCGTGGTTTAGCCTCACGACACCTGACGAATATCGTGTATTGTGAGATTTTTCCTCGCAATATTTGTGGCATATCGAGTATCGTGAAATTTCTTTTTGGGGCAAGTATCGAGTATCGTGGATGATTTATCATGACATTTGGTGAATATCGAGTGTCGTGGAGTTCTGAGAACGATATTTGTCCAGTATCGAGTGTCATGACCATTTAGGTGTCAAGTGTCACAATATCTGAGGCTGACCAAGTGTTGTGATATCTATAAGTGTCCTGACATTTGCTAAGTATTGTGTGTCGTCTATTTCCAAGCATCACCGATACTTACTAAGTGTCGTGTATTGCCTATTCTGAAGCACTTCTTGAGAGGTCCTGTTTCCCTATTTTAAACCCCAGAACCCTGAACTCGCATAAGTTTCTCATATGAAATCCGTTTGTTGTGATTTTGGGTTTGTTGGAAAACTTGTGGGGATTATTAGATATAGTATTTTGAAGTTGACCCTCAGGTGGACTAGGAAACCAAGGAGTTCCAAAGGATTTTGAGCAATACAAAGGACAACTTTGGACCTGTAATCAAGGCTTATGAACCTAAGACCAAGTAGAAACTTAGGAAGAGATAGATAAAGTACCAAATCATCCAAGGCTAGCTCTACGTGCTAAGTTCACAGACGAGTGAGTCAAAAATGTCATTTAACTGGGAGAGACTCTTGGCTTCTAAAGACATGCATAGTTCAGTACCTAGGGAAGATTTTATGTCTAGAGTGGAAGGGGACTATCGGATGTCTCTTCAATACATGTCCACCAACTTGCAAGGAATACCCATCTACCTCGATGGTCTACACAGGTCAGTAGCAAGAATGATAAACACTACAAAATTAGAAATAGTCCCCAGACCAGTTGTCAAGTACGAAGATGGAGTCTACATGGACAAGATGGTCCATATCTATGTAGTAACTCAAAACCCTAATCAGATTACCGATAGAGGAGAATTAGAGGGACAAGGAGTGTCCAGAAAATTTAACCAAGAAGAACTGGTGACTACCCCAAGGGGAAAGTCTATGGTGACTCAGGTCTTAAGAGG
Source organism: Ceratopteris richardii (assembly GCA_020310875.1). Classification (NCBI taxonomy): domain Eukaryota; kingdom Viridiplantae; phylum Streptophyta; class Polypodiopsida; order Polypodiales; family Pteridaceae; genus Ceratopteris; species Ceratopteris richardii. The sequence continues at coordinate 105,753,804 of CM035418.1, forward strand.
GGATTTGATACCTCAAGATGATTACCTGTTAGACATATACCTGATCCATGGGTCTGACCTAATCCTCCAAACTGATTCACCGACACAAGGAGAAAGCATCAGCCCAACAACTATATACGAGTTAAGGGATTCGGAAAATCCATCTAGAGCTACATACCTAGACCAAAATCAAAGGAGATATTGGCCTGTAGATGAAGCGGAGAGGTCTAGATCAAAGTACATGGATCTGCCTATATTCCCTCCTCGAGGTCAGGCAACTACTGCACAAAACCCATCCAAGACACAGCAAAGAACGAAAAATGTGATGTTAGGACAAACAAGCCAACGTAGTATGCCAAACAGACCTCAGGTGCAATCCACTATGCCAGGAATTACCTCCCACGACCAAAGTAGCCAGGGAATGGGAAATGTGAATAGAACCACCATTAGGGCAAAACCACCCCAAGGTGTACGAGCTAGAATTCACCCAATAAAACCCGCTTTTCCCATCATAATTTGAACCCTAGAGCCTGGCAAAATACTGAGACCAATACAATTGGCCAAATGTATCCGAAATCGTTACGATGGCATAGGAGAGCCCTATGACCACATTGCAGAATTCAAGCAGGTATTGTGAGCAAAGCAAGTGGATGACTTTTTCATGCAATATGAATCCTTTGGGCTAACCCTCACAGGAATAGCCTTAACTTGGTTTCAATACTTGGTTTCAATACTTGGATCCAAGTTGCTTTGAACATATTGAACAATTCTTCCAAGAACTTATTTGGGAATTCACTAAGCGAGCGATCAAGCACAATTCGTCATTGTTGAAGCTCAAAGTCAAGGACAAAGCATGGAAGCACATCAAAAGGTGGACACACAAGGAAAGGGAGCAAGTAGGGAGCTCCAAGAAGTGTATGTCAAATTTTCAGAAGAATCCCCTACAAAAATAGTGATTTTCATCACTAAAAACCATTGTAAATACCATTATCTATTTTTAGTAACTCCATTTTGTTCAACCCGAGGAGTCCTCGAGCTTGAGGAGTATTAGAAGTACCATCGTACCAATTTTCATAATTTTTAGACTTCGTTTGAGCCCTCAAATAAGCCCTGGAACCTAATTTTTAACTAGGCCGGACACTAGGTCTGGACAGGGCCAAAACTAGTCAAAAAACTATAAAAAGAGCTAGAGAGCTCATCTTTGGGGTTGGCTTGTTAGAGAATAGAACTTTTGTAAGAGAACTCTTTTGCAATCTAAGCTTTCCATTGTTCCTCTCTTTGATCTTACTTTGTGCGCGTGTGTGTGTATGTGTGTGCATGTTTGTGTGCTTTCACTCACGCACTTGTGCCTTCACTTGCTCGTGGTCTTCATACCGGTCCTCACGTCTCCGCGGATTGACAAGTAAAGGAGGTGGTGCTTACGCTTGAGCTACACCAAATTTTGGCGCCGTTGCCGGGGAGAGAGCTTCGAGGACGAGCGTTGTGATGGTAAGATCGTAGATTTGCGACGTTGGAAGGTAAAAAAACTGTCATTTCAGTTCATTTTCTGTTTTTTCCTCTTCATCTTCATCATCATCATCATCTCCACCTTCTTCCATCTTCTTCTTCATAGAAAATTCTTGTTTTTAGTGCATTTTCACCATCTTCATACCATTTTTCATGCATTATTGTGTGGGAAGGAGTTAGGAGAAGCAAGGGAGAGCAAGCGCTGTGTTTTTTTTCATGATTTTCTGCTCATACGAAGCTCGCCATAGCCGGCGCTCAGAAATTTGAATTTCCCGCCAAAAAACACGATTCTGTGATGAAAATCGCGATTCTGTGAAAATTCAAATTTTTTTGAAAAATCACGATTTTCTGTTTTCCCGCCTAAAAGTTGGCTGAAAAAATCACGATTCTGTGATTGTGCTCAAAATCACGATTCTCACAAATCACGATTTTCAGTCAAAAAACACGAATTTGAGAAAACACGATTCCCTACTCAAAATCGCGATTCTCAAAAAATCACGATTTTCAGTAAAAAAACACGATTTTGTGAAAAAAGGCGATTCTGTGTAATCACGATTTTTTGCTCAACATCGCGATTTTCTAAAAACACGATTTTGTGCTCAACATCGCGATTTTCATGCCAAAAACACGATTCTGAGAAAATACGATTTTCAGTGGGCTCAAAATCGCGATCCTCACAAATCACGATTTTCAGCCAAAAACACGATTTTGTGAAAAAAAGGCGATTCTGTGTAATCACGATTTTTTGCTCAACATCGCGATTCTCACAAATCACGATTTTGTGCTCAACATCACGATTTTCTGAGTCTCAACATCGCGATTTCATGAGTCTCAACATCGCGATTTTCAGAAACATGATTTTGTGCTCAACATCGCGATTTTCTGAGCCTCAACATCGCGATTTTCTGAGTTCACAATATCGCGATTTTCTGAGTCTCAACATCGCGATTTTTTGAGTCTCAACATCGCGATTTTCAGAAACATGATTTTGTGCTCAACATCGCGATTTTCTGAGCCTCAACATCGCGATTTTCTGAGTTCACAATATCGCGATTTTCTGAGTCTCAACATCGCGATTTTCTGAGTCTCAACATCGCGATTTTCTGAGTTCTCAACATCGCGATTTTCTGAGTCTCAACATCGCGATTTTCTGAGTCTCAACATCGCGATTTCCTGAGTTCACAACATCGCGATTTTCTGAGTCTCAACATCGCGATTTTCTGGAAGTTCACAAAATCGCGATTTTCTCCAAAGGTCCTGTTTGCCTGTTTTGACCCCCAGGAGCCTGAATTGGCATAACTTTTTCATCCAAAGTCCATTTTTTGAGCTCTATAGCTCGTTGGAAAGCTCGTTTCAAATCCTACACGACCTCAACTGTTTTTTTCAAGAATAACGCGTTGATTTTGAGATAGGATAATTTGAAGTTGACCCTCAAGTAGGACTAGGGAACCAAGGGGAATCCAAAGAATTTTGAACCATACCAAGGGGAAAATTTGGACTCTTGACTAAAGCTTATGAACCTGAGATCTGGTAGACACTTAGGCAAGGATAAACAAAGCATTAGATCTTCTGAGGCTAGTGTCAACCATACATCCAAGTCTTGGGCACAACAACTAAGTGGTCATCTTTTACTAAGTTCAGACACAAGTGATTCAGAAATGTCTTTTAGTATGGGAAAACCTACAGGTGGCTCAGGGACTGCCCATCTACAAACACCAGAAGGTCCCTATAAGACACAGTTGGAATATATTCGGACCAACCAATTAGGTGCTCACATCTATGAGGATGGTCTGAGGCGATCAGTGGTCCAACTCAAAAATCCAGATCAATCCTTTGGACTTGAACACCCGGTGGTCAAGTTCGAAGAGGGTTCATACATTGATAAGGAAGGAACCATGTATGTGGTCACCAACCTACCAGATAGGACGGATGAGTTTGGAAATGTCATTCCTGAGAATGAAATAGGAGACCTAGAACAAGGAAATGTAGGACAAGAACCCCAGACTCCTAGAGGTAAGTCAGTTTTGACCCGAGTGATCACTCCGGACTGGATCCCTCAAGACAACAAAAGCATAGAACTATTTTTGAATAGAGAAACAGAGGAAGCCTTTTGGAGATTCAAGCCAGATCAACCTAGCCAATTGGGCATAGTTATCATCTATGAATTCAAAGATCCTGAGATACCAGGCAAAGTTGTCTACCTGGATAACACATCAGAGAAGATATTCTTGGTAACAGAACATGATAGACATGCATATACTTGGAAGAATGAATTGATTTTCCCCCCACCAAGATCCAATGTTTCCCATGGCCTCCAAGGTGTAGGATCTTCCCACGCTCATGAAGCCCAGAGAGAAAGAACTAGAGAGAGACCTGAGGTAAGTTTTGCACACACCGTGGGCAGGAATAGATCAGGATTTGAAAATGAAAGACCTGAAAGAGAGAGACATCAAGCACATAGGCAAAAAAGAGATGAACATGATTTTCCATTGCCTAGACCCCGAGAGCACCCAAGAACCCTTAGACCCACTCAAGTGATCAAGGCAATGAAGAATTATTTTGACGGGTCAGGAGATCCTTATGATCATGTGGCCGAGTTCAAACAAGTGTTAAGAGCTGAACAGGTTGAGGATTTATTCACTCAATAGGAGGCATTTGGTTTGACTCTTAAGGGCACTGCCTTGGCTTGGTTTCAACCATTGAGTAGTCGCAACTATCGCGATATAGGTCAACTGCTAGACGAATTCATTGTAGAATTTTCCAAGAGTGGTATCAGGCATAACACATCATCCTTGATCCACAGTTTCAAGCAGACACCCCAAGAAACAGTGCGACTAGCACGTAGAAGGTTCAGACAGTACCTAGAAAGATGCCCTGCTCCCGAGTTACCCACACCAGCCAAACAAGTGGCTTTGTTCTTAGATGGCTTACTGAGCACAAAGTTAAGATCATATGTATATTTGAAAGAGCCTAGATCCATAGAAGAGTGCGTGCGGACATGCATTGACATAGAAGATAACTTGGGTGAGGAGTTAGGATTGTCCAAACTCTACAAAGATTCGGATAGTTCTACTAGTCATACTTCAAAGATCTCCACAGAAATAGAAGAGATAGCTGAGCAAGTTGCCAAGAAGCTGGGAGTCCAAAATAAACAAACACAGAGAGTCACTCCAGTGAATCGGTGTTATACTTGTGGGGGCGACCACATGGCTAATGTATACCCAATGCAAAACCAAAACATTAGAGAAAGGAATGCTCCATATTGCACTATTGAGAGAAAATACACAAACCACACGACTCAAGATTGTCCCTACAATAGGCAGGCTGTTAGACAGAATTATCAGCAACCTTACCCACAAGGTAGATATCAGAACCAATACCAACAGCCATATTATAGACCACAACAGCAATATCAGGTACCATATAGGCCACAACCTGTCTTGGGAAACCAACCACCAGCTCCAGCCAACGTGATTCCAGTCAAATATGCTGTGGGAGAGGAAAATCCAAATAGAGCATTGGTGCCCCTAACCCCATTGATACTAGATAATGATTTTCATGCTCATAGTTCAGACTACTCCCATGAAGGTAGTCCACATGCGTATTACACAGAGTCACCTGAATATAGTGAGATTTACTCGTATCAATATGAGGCACCACCTATGGGGCAAAATTGGGAGCCAGAATACTCCAATGTCATGTACACAAATCCTAACCCTAGGCCCCAATTGAGACAAATGAGACCACAAGCCCCTAGAGGAGCTTGTTTCAGATGTCAAGGTGACCATTTCATTCGTGACTGTCCCCACCCACCATCTCCGAGTCAAGGACAGGCTATCACAATACAGGCTTTTTGTCCTGATTGCGGCAAAGACCATCTCCCCAGAGATTGTCCAAGAAACCCCTCCAGTGCACCCAAGATTACACCCATTAATGTGGTAGGCTTAGTGGCAGATTCAAGTTCAAGTAGTAGCAATGTGGCTCCTATACAAGCTGTCACTAGAGCACAAGCCTTAAAACAGGATAAACCAGTAGAACAATCAGAGTCGAGTGAATCGGGAGAGCCTAGTAAGAGGAAAACAAGAACATGGAAGGATACCAGAGAGAAGGCCAATCGCAAGTGGAATAAAAAGTTATCGGAACTAGAAGAAAGCTTAAAAGAAGCGAAAACAAAAATAGAAGACATTGCATCTCAAAGCCCCTCGCATGCCGAAACTCCATCCACTCCACCTCATCCCACCCCACCACCCATTGTAAATAGACCACAACCAGGGTCTGTTCTTGCAGATCCAACCCCAGAAGGCTTGGACATGATGTTCAAGGCCTACCAGGCTCGACTTCAAGAAGGGCCTACAGCTGCAAACCTAGACAAGAGTTACCCTAGAGCGGACTTAGAGATTGAACGGATGAAAATGTGCATGAAAATGGTAGAACAAGCTCAAGCTATACTTGAGACTAGTCAAAAGTTCAATCAGACAAACTCTGTCAAAGGGGAATTGCATTTCCAGGGCTTACTAGAACGATTAGAGCAGTTGGTAAACAAACCACAAGTTTCTTTACCTCCACAGGCTCAACCAGTTATTGAAAGAGGAAGCTCACCACCAATGGGAGCTTATGTTCCTAATTCCACAGATCCAGGAATACCTCCTTCAATTCAACAGTACTCTCAAGAATTCTTGCGGGAAATACAAGAAGAGAAATGGGGCAAGGAGAAGGGTAATTCCCCTCCTATTCCTGAGATTGATGATCTTCATGATCAATTTTCCCAAGACATTCCATCTATTTACGGGGATGAAGCAGAACAACAAGAAGACGAAAGGTTAGATTTTGAATCTAATACCTTAGAAGAACTGCCTCAATTTCCAGGCCCATGGGAATCTGAATCTCTCCAGATTAGAGCTCCCACAATACTAGTAAGAAATGAAGACTCAGTGGTTCCAAGGAACACAGATGTCATGAAGAACACTAAGGTTCAGTGTCATCTCACTGTAGAAGAGCTGCTCAAAGCAAAACCTGAGCTTTGGAATCATGTGAAGGATCAGGTTCCAGAACTTGATTCCACCATGCCAAAAGCAGGCTCCAAGCAAAGGGTACCAGAGATACCTCTAGACAAAATAGGGGACATGTGTGAGGGTGAAGAAGGTAATACTTATCTTCCAATCACCTACCAAGGTTACACAACCAAAGCAATCATAGATTCAGGTGCTGGTGTTGCTATTGCGACCACCTCCTTGTGGAAGCAATGGGGCAAGCCCACATTAAGACCAACTAGAATGAAGCTTCAAATGGCTGATGGTCATTTTGAAAGACCTCTAGGATTGCTAGAAGGGATCACTCTAACCACTTGTGGTGTAGAGTTTGAGCACACATTTGCTATATGTGACTTTGAGAAAAATAATGTCTATGAGATGATCCTAGGAAGACCCTTCCTACGATAATTGCAAATAGTACAGGATTGGGGAACTAACTCCTTGTACTTACAGCACTTAGGGGTCACCACCAAGGTCAATTTGAAGGATTACACCTTCAGAGATGTACCACCCCTACAGTGGAATTCTATCCACAAAGCGAAAGAAGATTCCATCTCTGTGCATTCTGAAAGTTCACCTGATCCATCATGGCTGCATGAAGATACTCATTTGTGGATGTGCAAGGTCGCAAAGGAAGAGGAAAAACGTTTAAAGGCAAGAGAAGAAGGAACTTCGCTAGGAGATAGACCAGTTAGAGACCTAGCCTACACACCGATGATCTTTCCAGATGAGGAGTTTGAGCCTCATGGCTGGCCAGAAATCTTAGCCACCATGGACATCGCTGTCAATGAGGAGCAGTGGACACCTCATTGTGATGAGGAGGGTTATGATATCTCAGTGTTCATGTGTCAACCCTTGCTAGAAGAATGTGACCCTAGTGATATCATAGAAGAAGAAGAGAATGACGATGATCTGGAGTCTATTGTGATGGATAGTTGCTTTAACTCAGAGCAGCACTATCTAGAAGATATAGGAGTGTTCACCCAGAACGAAGAAGAACCTCTCACAAGTATTAAAACAGTAAACTCAAAGGATGGAAGTGAGAGTAGTCAAAAGAAAAAGAAAAGAAAAGCAGTGAAACAAGAAGAGGAGGAATCATTGTTTGAAGTACCAGAAAACTTCAAGAAATATGAAGTTGACGACCGCAAAATTTTGGTACGAATGCCTAAGAGAGAGGCCATCATAGGAGAATCATATGATAATAAAGAAAAGACCAAGAAGATTGTAGTGACCATCGAAGAGAATGAAGAGAGATGCACATATATAGGAGATGACCTAAGTGCAAGAGAAGAAATGGAGCTTGTCGCTCTATTAAGGGAATATAGGGATGTGTTTGCGTGGCACTATAGAGACTTGAAAGGGGTAGATCCAAGAATTTGCTCTCATACTATCCCCATGACTGCTGATGCTAAGCCCACCAAACAGAAGCCCTACACATATAATGATACCTATGCAGCCAAAATAAAAGAAGAAATTGATAGGTTGATTGAAGCTGGATTCATCTATGAGATTGAGCATACCGAATGGGTGTCCCCCATTGTTGTGGTACCCAAGAAGAACGGGAAGTTGCGAGTGTGTATTAACCTTAAAAAAGTTAATGCCGCTACGATTAGAGATAGTTATCCACTTCCAATCACAGAACACCTATTGGAGCGTGTTGCAGGCAAGGAAGTTTATAGCTTCCTTGATGGATTTTCAGGTTACAATCAAGTAGCCATTGCCCTAGAAGATCAACACAAAACAGCTTTTGCTACAGAGTGGGGAATCTTTGCATTTTGTGTGATGCCATTTGGGCTCACCAATGCACCTGCAACATTCCAAAGGCTCATGTGTCATGTCTTCAAAGAGTTCTTGTGAAAGAGCTTAGAAGTGTATGTGGATGATTTATGTGCTCATTCCCAAGAAAGAAGGTTTCACATCCCTGAGCTCAGACAAATCTTCAACAAGTGCAGAGAATATCGAGTGTGTCTGAACCCAGAAAAGTGTGTGTTTATGGTGCGTCAAGGTAAAATCTTAGGTCATATTGTTTCTAAGAATGGAATCTCAACAGATGAAGATAAGGTGCGAGCCATAACGGAGCTACCAAGGCCAAGGAATATTAAAGAGGTACAAGCCTTTATGGGCTATTGTGGATACTACCGTAGGTTTATCCACATGTACGCGATCATAGCTAGACCCCTTTATGCCTTGTTGTCTAATTTTGAGTGGAACGATGAATGCGAGAATTCTTTCAACGAACTGAAGAAACGTTTGTGCACGGCACCAATACTCACCACTCCTGATTGGAATAAACCCTTCCATGTCCATGTGGATGCATCCAATCATGCCATAGGATGTGTGCTAGCACAACCCACAAGTGAAGGAAACTTAGATTTGCCCATAGCATATGCTAGTAGACAGCTCACTGTAGCTGAACGAAACTATACCACAACTGAGCGAGAGGGCTTAGGCATGGTATATGCTGTGAAGAAGTTTAGACACTATTTATTGGCCAACAAGTTCAAGTTTTTCACTGATCATCAAGCTTTGTTGTATTTGGTCAATAAACCTTGCAATACTGGACGCTTAGTAAGATGGTTCCTCTTACGAATGGAATATGACTTTGAAGTTGTTGTCAGGAAAGGTAGAACCCACCTTCGGGCAGATCACCTTTCTCGCATCACTTCAGGAGAGTCACCACAAGGAGTGTCTGACGAATTACCCGATGCTTATCTGTTCAATTTAGAAGTTGTTCCTAAATGGGCAAATAAGTTGGTACCAGTCCTAACCTTTGGCCCTGCAAATAAGAATGTGAAAACATCACAAGAAGAAATTGTAAAATCACAAAAATATCACATATTAGCAGGAAGCATGTACAAACAAGATACTGAGGGTGTATTAGCTTGTTGTGTGGAGGATGATGAACATAGTAGTTGGCTGCAACAAGCCCATGAAGGAATGCTAGGAAATCACTATTCTAAACAACGAACATTGCAAAACCTAAAGCGTTTAGGAGTGTATTGGCCTAGCATGGACAAAGAAATACATGAGTGGATTAAGAATTGTCCAAGGTGCAGAGAGAGACCCCCAGTGGAGCATGCGACCCTTTATCAAGTGTCATTAATTCCAAATTGGAGTGCTCCATTGGTAGAGTTTATGAGATCGGGAAGATTACCCAAAGAGGCTAGTCTAGCAAGAAGACGAAGCATGGAGCAAGAGGCTCAAGGCTACGCCTTAGTGGGGGACAACCTATACCGAAGAGGCAAAGATGGTTACTTAAGACTATGCGTTCATGAATCAGACTATTTAAAGGTCTTAGAGACTGCACACAGCGGTGTTGCAGGTGGACATTTTGGTCCTGACCGAGTGATCAAGACCATTCTATTCTCAGGACTTTGGTGGCCCACTCTTCATATGGACGCACATACCTATGTGAAGAAATGTGACACATGCCAACGTGCACAATATCCAGTGAGAAAAGACGAGATGCCCTTGAGGCCAATGATGGGAGGACGTGCATTTTCGAAGTGGGGCATAGACTTCATAGGTCCTATTAACCCCCCAGCTAGAAACTCCCATGCAGAGTACATCATTGTAGCCACAGATTACCTTACAAAGTGGGTAGAAGTCAAAGCCACAACAAAGAATGATGCTCAGACTACGGCTAAGTTCTTATTCGAGAATGTGTTCACGAGATATGGACTACCAATAGAGTTGGTGAGCGATAGAGGCACACACTTCTTGAATGAAGTCATTGAAAATCTTCTCCGAGAATTCTTGGTGATACATAAGAAATCTGCCCCCTATCACCCACAAGCCAACGGACAAGCCGAGAGTACCAATAAGATCCTCTGTAACGTATTGACAAAACTGGTAAATAATAAACGCTCTGATTGGGACAAACAACTTCATCATGCTGTTTGGGCTTATCGAGTTGCCTACAAAACGGTACTCAACGCCACCCCATTTCATATGGTCTTCGGACAGAACGCTGTGCTACCATTAGATTTCTTAATCCCTACCTTAAAAGTAGCACAAGAGTATGAGTGGAATGGGCATGAATTGTCCTCTAGGATCTTTGATCTCGAACACTTGGGTGAGACGAGGCTACGAGCGGCAGCAGACATCTACGCTGCAAAGAAGAGGCAAAAGGCATACTTTGATGCACACATCAAGGATAAGGGACTGAAAGAGGGAGATCTAGTGTTGGTATACACACTAAAACAACATGCCCGTAAGTTGGAAAAAAGAGGATACGGACCCATGATCATTAATAGAATTTCCACTAGTGGTGCAGTTCAGTTGGCCACTCTAGAAGGAGATATCTTGCCAAACTATATTAGTGGCTGTAGAGTCAAGCTATATCAAGAACCTCTTACTAAGGATATGCTGATGAGACTCAACACTTCTAAGATGCGAAAAGAAGAAGAGTTAAGAGTGAGAGAAGAAGCACAGGTAGAGGCCAGAGAGCGTATTAGGCGAAATAAGTTAAGGCGATTAGGCCTAGATGTCAACTCAAAAGCCACAAAATATCACATGGATATGTGCCAAAAGTCAGGCATAGCGACTTCTCAGGTCATTGACCGAAGACCCTTTGTGACCATAGAGATAGGACAAGGGAAGGGTGCAAGGAGGGTGAAAGCATTGATTGACTCAGGTGCAGCAAGTAGTGCAGTTAGACTTTCCTACTGCCAAGACTTGGGGTTGAACATCAATCCCATAGAAGCTTATCTCATAGGATTGGGAGGTGTGGAAACCCCTTGTTTGGGCGAGGTGGAACTTCCCATCTACCTTCAAGATGTTCCAATGAAAGTCAAAGCGCTAGTATGTCAAGATGAGAACCTTACAGAACCACTTGTCTTGGGTCAAGATTGGATCTATGACCATGCAGTTAACTTAAACCTAAGAAGTCAAATTCTTCAAGTTTGGGTACATGAACAATGCATTACATTAGAATTAGAGAACTGCATGCTCCTAAATCATGGCACCACACACTCTCTTAGTTCTTCCAAGACTAATCATATGAAAGAAGATGTTGTATGTGTCAAAAGCTCTATGATGCAGAAGGAGTCAATCGTGGAAGACCAGGTTCGAAGGCGGGTGGATCTTTCTTCTTCTCCTAAGAATCAAGTAGCCACAGTAGTACGACCACCACACAAGCAAACACAACCGTTCACGACAACTGCTACATCAAATAGAAAGACACCCTTCGATAAAAAATCAGTTCCGAGCATGAAGCAGATATGGGTACGTAGAGGAGAGCAACCACCAACCTTGCCCCCACAAATTCCATCCATGCAAACCAACCAGGCCAGAAGACGAAGGAAGCAGCTCAGACAAGCTCAATCACAAGGTATCCAACAAGTTTGGGTGCCTAAGAAGTTAGCTGCAGCTCAACAAGGGCTATTAAAGATGTGGGTACCTAAGAAGCTCCTCCATCCACAACAACCTTTGTTCTCCCACATGCAAAAGGTTTCAACAAAGAAGCCACGAAGAGAAAAGGGTAAGCACCACGTACAGAGACCAAAGGAAGATCAAATCAGCTCTTCAACATTAGTAGGAAGACATGCAAAAAGGATATGGGTTTGGAAGCCAAAAGTGCAAGTAGCCTCCACTGAACCAAAGCGTCAACTACACTGGATACCACAGTTCAGCAAGCATCCAAAGAGAAAGACGCCTGAAGTGACCTCTACAGTGCCAAATGATGTTCTAAAATGGACTCCAATAAGGAGGATTACATCAGTTCGCGACTCAATGGATACCTCCACCAAGGTCGGCATCAACTTCCACAAATAACACCGAAAGCCTCGACCGAGCAACAACCATGTGCTCCTTACACAACCCTGTCTTTTGCACCATTCAGGTCATGCATTTCCAAAGTATGCATTAATATAGGGCCACATTACACGGCCGTGCATAGACACACTTGAGAATCCCACGCACAAGAGCACAGTGACATATGTCAAATATTTCTATTGATACTAACTTTTGTGTTCTTGTTTTGTGATATCCTATTCCAAAAAAAAAAAAAAAAAAAAAAGGAGAAAGAAAAGCGGGAGAGAGCTTGTTCCCAGGTTTGGCTTATGAAACATGAATGAGTCATGCTTAGTTGAAGGTAGAGCTGTTGATTACTGGGCATTTAGTAATTTGGATAGAAGTGTGTCTCGGCCAGCAATGAGATTATTGCTGCCTTATCTGGCAGATGACAAGCATTTGGCATGAACATGGCATCTACAACTATGGTTTTCTCTTACCATGGTAGGAATGAAGAGCTTGAAGGTCCACAACTTGAGTGATGCTTAACTACTTCATGTACCAGAACATCCAAGGAGATATCTACAAAGGGTAGTTCCAGAGGAGAAGACTCCTGCATATGGTGAGCTAAAGAGAATATGTGAAACTCAGCTTGGTGTAGTTTCCCGATGTTGCTTGCCAAGGAATATAAAGCAATTCAATTCTCAGTATTTCCTGAACCAGTATGGAACAGTAGCACTGGTGAATGGTCTATGTCAATCAGCATGGTTATCTCTTAGAAACCGGCACGTGTCCAATATTCCTCTGAGTGTCAATATAGGGAAGTAAACGTGCATGAGCCCAAGCTCAGAAATGCACATTGTTACTGACAAAGGTTGCTTTGAAAAGAGGAGAGGGGATCCACCACTCAAAAGATCTCATCAGTGGACAATCAACATGGACATTCATCAACAAGGTTCCATCCCAAAGGCCGAGTGTACAACACGAAGAGACAAACATCCATCAACCTTCTCCATGGTAAGTATCTTTACTCTGGGAACACCATAACCATGATAGTTTAGGAAACCTCTTCGTCAGCATACCTTTGAGCACTTAGCTCAAGACCCGCAATTTTTGCACCATACTAATTCCAATGCATTTTCCAAGTAAGCATGCATAGGGCTACATTACAAGGCCGTGCACAAGGCACATACTTTTTTCAACCCAGGCACGAACACACTTGCCCATCATTCATTATGGGTTATGAGTAGTTGGCATGACTGCTCTCAACATCATCTTTGGAAGTGCTAGCGGACGTCATGGGAACAACATCCATATCTCGGAAGCAAATTGAAGCCAGTAGTTGCTCCAAATCACTCTTGACAACCTCTTTTGAGCAACTTGCAGTTTTAAAAGCTCACAACGACACATTCTTGCTGGAATCCAAGGAACCAGCTCACACAATGGACGTACACCACCTCTCAAAGCACTACATGGAACAACCCTTCCAACAAGGGTCTGTCAGGGACGACAGACTCGAGAGGGGGGGGAGTGTTGAAGCTCAAAGTCAAGGACAAAGCATGGAAGCACATCAAAAGGTGGACACACAAGGAAAGGGAGCAAGTAGGGAGCTCCAAGAAGTGTATGTCAAATTTTCAGAAGAATCCCCTACAAAAATAGTGATTTTCATCACTAAAAACCATTGTAAATACCATTATCTATTTTTAGTAACTCCATTTTGTTCAAGCCGAGGAGTCCTCGAGCTTGAGGAGTATTAGAAGTACCATCGTACCAATTTTCATAATTTTTAGACTTCGTTTGAGCCCTCAAATAAGCCCTGGAACCTAATTTTTAACTAGGCCGGACACTAGGTCTGGACAGGGCCAAAACTAGTCAAAAAACTATAAAAAGAGCTAGAGAGCTCATTTTTGGGGTTGGCTTGTTAGAGAATAGAACTTTTGTAAGAGAACTCTTTTGCAATTTAAGCTTTCCATTGTTCCTCTCTTTGATCTTACTTTGTGCGCGTGTGTGTGTATGTGTGTGCATGTTTGTGTGCTTTCACTCACGCACTTGTGCCTTCACTTGCTCGTGGTCTTCATACCGGTCCTCACGTCTCCGCGGATTGACAAGTAAAGGAGGTGGTGCTTACGCTTGAGCTACAGTCATCCTTAATTCATAACTTCAAACAAGCTCCTAATGAGACATTAAAAAATGCAACACGAAGATTTAATCAATATGTAACCCGATGCCCTATGACAGAGAGACCTTCTCAGCAAAAAATGATATCCCTATTTTTAGAAGGTCTAACCAATGGAACATTGAGAATCTTAGTATACGTAAAACGACTGCAAACTCTAAATCAGTGTCTTCAAGAGTGCATAGATTTGGAAGACAACTTAGCTGAGGGTATCAAAACCACACAAGATCCTACCAAATCAGAGGATACAAGGAGCAATGAGACTTCTAGTTCGAGATATGTGGAGGAACTGGCAGCATTAGTGGCCAAGAAATTAGGAGTACAAGGACAAAGGAACTATCAGAACTCCTCCTTGAGAGTGCCAATGTTAGGAAGTTGCACATGTTGCGGTGGAGATCATCCCTCTCATGTCTGCACCAGAGAAGCATTAGGGCTATCACAACCTTACCCTTACGATAGCCAACCAACTCAAGAGCCTAACATGCACTCTTATAGTGAGCAGAAGTACATCAACTACAACACCGAAAACTATCCAATGAATAGATAGCCACGACCATTTGTACCACCCCAATGTAGACCATACGGGTATCCTCCTAGAGAACAAGGCAGAGAAGTTCCTAGGTATGACCCATGTCCAGGACCACGAGGAGAAACTAGACCATATGAACATGGAGGATATAGCCAACCTCAATCTATACTAGGAGAACAACCACCTCACCCACTAGCTCTGATACAAGGGCAGAACCTCACAATACAAGTCATTTTTCTTGAGTGTGGCAAAGAACAGCTTCTGAGAGATTGTCCCGGACATCCCTCTAGTGCACCGAAGGTTACACCTGTCAATGTAGTAGGCCTAGCAAGGGATTCAAGTTCCAATAGTGATAATGTGACTCCTGTACATGTAGTTACCAAGGCACAAGCCTTACAAAAAGCTAAACTAGTTGCGAAATCAGAGCCAAGCGAATCAGGAGAGCCTAGTAAGAGAAAAATAAGAACATGGAAGGATACTAGAGAGAAGGCCAACCATAAGTGGACCAAAAAGTTATCCGAACTAGAAGAAAGCCTGAAAGATGCAAAAACAAAAATAGAAGATATTGCCTCTCAAAGCCCTCGCATGTCAAAACTCCATCCACACCATCTCATCCCCAACCTCATCCCAACCCACCAACCACTGTAAATAAACCATAACCAGGATCTGTTCTTACAGATCCAACCCCAGAAGACTTGGACATGATGTTCAAGGCATACCAGGCTTGACTTCAAGAAGGGCCAACACCTATAAACCTAGAAAAGAGCAACCCTAGAGCATATTTAGAGATTGAACGGACAAAAATGTGTATAAAAATGGTGGAACTAGCTCAAGCTATGCTCGAGGCCAATCAATCATTCAATCAGACGAATGCTATTACATCGGGTTTGCACTTCCAGGGCTTACGAGATAGATTAGAGTAGTTGGTAAATAAACCGCAAGTTTCTTTACCTCCATAGGCTCATGAACTATTGAAAGAGAAAGCTCATCCCCAAAGGAAGTTTATGTTCTTGACTCCATAGATGATGGAGAACCTCTTTCAATTCAACAACACACTCAAAAGTTCTTGGGGGAAATACAAGAAGAGAAATGGGCCAATGAGAAGGATGTTCCCCCTCCTATTCTTGAGATTGACGACCTTCATGATCAATTTCCACAAGACATTCCATCTATTTATGGAGACAAAACAGAGCAACAAGAAGATGAACGATTAGATTTTGAATCTAATTCTTTAAAAGAGTTGCCACAGTTCACAGACCCATGGGAATCTGAATCTCTCAAGATCAGAGCTCCCACAATATTGATAAAAAATGAAGACTTGGTGGTTCTAAGAAACACAGAAGTCATGAAAAACACTAAGGTTCAATGTCATCTCACTTTAGAAGAGATGCTCAAAGTAAAACCTGCGTTATGGAAACATGTGGCAAATCAGTTCCCAAAACTTGACTCCGAAATGCCAAAAGCAGGCTCTAAGCAGAAAGTTCTAGAGATACCTCTAGACAGAATAGGGGACATGTGTGAGGGTGAAGAAGGTGTTGGAAGCAGCCAGAGGCATAGAAGACGCGGAAGCATGTAACGACAGAGCAGGGAGCTAGTCGAATCTTTTTTCAAAGAATCATGTTTTAGAAATACTTTTCAAAAACCTCCAACAGTGATTTTTATCACTAATGTAACATATGTAACATAGAAAAACCCTTTTGTTAATTTCTAGCTCCATTTTGTGCAAGCCGAGGAGTCCTCGAGATTGAGGAGCTTAGGTAGAACAAGCGTATCAATTTTCGTTATTTTAGACACCGTTTACCCTTCCAAATAGCATCTAGGACCTAATTTTTAACTATGCCGGTCACTAGATGTGAAACCGGTCAAAACTAGTCTAGAAACTATAAAAAGAGCTAGAGAGCTCATTTTTGAGGTTAGTTAGTGTGAGCTTAGAGCTATTTTTGAGCTTGTAAGAGTGTTCTTGAGTAATAGAGTTGATTTCTCACCTTCCATTGTGTCTTGCTTGTCTCTTCGTAGTGTGTGTGTATGTGTGTGTGCATTTCTATGCTTCTCACCTTCACTCTCACTTCATCTCACTTTCACGATCTTCATATCACTCCTATCTCTTCCGCGGATTGACAATTAAGGAGGTGAAGCTTCTTAACGTGGTACTTACCATTGTGCTAGAGCAACACCAAATTTGGCGCCGTTGCCGGGGATCGAGTCTAGGACGAATGTGTGATGGTAAGAGTATAGCAAGAAGTAGCGTTGGAAGGTAAAAATTTCAGTTTTTGTTGTTGTTTTTACTTAGTTTTTAGTGTTTTTCACCTCCCCCACACTCCATCTTCATCACCGCATCATCATCTTCATCTCCAAAAAAATCAAAAAATTCACCATATCCACCCATTCTCCTCATTTCCCCTCATTTGTGCATGCGAGAGAGAGAGAGAGAGAGCTTTTGTGCTTGTGTGTACTTTTGTTTTCTTGAGTTTTCTTGCAGGTACAGAGCTCCAGTGCATCAAGAAAGCTTGGAAAAGGTAAAATTTTCAGTTTCTGTCAGAAATTTCGGACTGTGTTAGATAATCGCGATGGTCTGCAAAGTTCGGAATTTGAAGAAGGCGACCACACCAGCGTGTAGAGCACACTTGCGCCCCTAGGAATCCATACTTGCATTGCAAAAAATCATACTTTGGTGGACCATCGCGACGGTCTCAGACCATCGCGATTGTGTCACACCATCGCGATAGGCTCACGCCATCGCGATGGCTCGGCCGGACCATCGCGACGGTCTCACGCCATCGCGACGGTTCATTTGGACCATCGCGACGGTTCGCGGACCATCGCGACTGTTCGGTTGACCCCACACCATCGCGATTGGCTCACACCATCGCGCCGACGGTGCCACGTGGCAAGCTACACCATCGCGACGGTTCGCACTTCACGCCATCGCGACGACACCCTTACACCATCGCGACAACTCGAATTTTGGACCATCGCGATTGGCTCAAGCCATCGCGCCCGGACCATCGCGATTGGCTCAAGCCATCGCGTCTGTGACCATCGCGACGGTTCACTTTGGACCATCGCGATTGTTCACGTTGACCGTTGACTCACACCATCGCGATTGTCCGCCTGATCGAGCCATCGCGACAGTTCACACTCACGCCATCGCGATTGTCCGCGTGATCGAGCCATCGCGATTGCTCACTTTTGGACCATCGCGACGGTTCGCGCATCACGCCATCGCGATTGTTCACCTTCACGCCATCGTGACGGTCCCAGACCATCGCGATTGTCTCACGCCATCGCGATTGTGCACCCCCATCACAAATTTTAGGGTTTCATTTTTTGGCCAATTTTGGGGCTATTTTTGGGAAATTTTTGGGTGATTAGACTCATAGGAGACCCCTTAGCTCATATTTGGAGAAACACCTGTTTGTCAATTTTTACCCCCCAGGGCCTGAACGGTCATAACTTTTTCATCCGAAGTCCGTTTTTTGAGCTTAATAGCTCATTAGAAAGCTCTTTACGAGTACTACGTGACCTCAACTGTTTTCTTCTTAAAGGATACGTCTATTTTTAGATAAGCTATTTTGAGGTTGACCATTTGTGGGACTTAGAAAGCCAGGGGGCAAGCATTAAAAAGTTGGGCAAAAGGGAAGGGACTTAAAAAGTGTATAAACTCAAGTGCTTGATCATCCAACTGTGAATTCTTCTAATATTGGATTTTTCCAGGTCTAGCAAGGGCAAAAGCTGACTCGAGGTTGGAAGGTTACTCAACCTCCTTAGTCAATTCTTAGCTTAGGATAAACGATAGTATTGTGAATTTAAGACGATAGAAACGCCTCAAGTTCAAGAGAATTAAGTTTATCGAGTCCAAGACTAAAGATAAAGGTGTGTGACACGAAAACCTAAAGGAAAGGACATAAGTCTGACGGAACGAGAACTCAAAGTACCACGGAAAGTCGAATTCCTGACGCATACATTAAGACAAGAATCTAGAGAAATTTAAAAAGAATCAAGAAAGTAATAACAAAGAATCATTGACGATCTGAGCGTGTACTGAGTGTGCAAGGAATAAAATTAATGAACCTTAGATCGGGCAAACATATAGGTAAGTCAGACCGACGAAGCCTTAGATCATTAGAGGCAAGTATAAGAAGTACTGCACCATCGTGGGCTCAACAATTGAACACTAGTTATCCCTACGAGAGCTCAGATACTAGTGATTCAGAAATGGCATTTAGCACAGACAGACCATAAGGAGGGTCAAATGTAGCATACTTAGAAAAACCAGAAGGACCCTATAGAACGCAACTAGAGTTTCTCCGAACCAACCGATTAGGTGCTCGCATCTATGAGGATGGTTTGCGAAGGCAAGTGGTGCAAATGCACAACCCCGATCAACCCATTAGATTGGAACGTCCAGTGGTGAAATTCGAGAGAGACGCGTACATAGACAAGGAAGGAACAATGTACATCTTAAGTACGCAGCCAAACAATACCAACAAGTTTGGCGTGATTCAGCTAGAGACGGAAACTAAATCTCAAGGAAAAGAACCATTAGAAGAGCCTAGAACACCTAGAGGGAAATCAATACTGACACGAGTACTAATCCCAGAATGGATCCCTCAGGACAACAGAAGCATCGAGTTGTTTGTAAATAAAGAAACTGATGAAGCCTTTTGGAGATACAAGACATAACTACTTAGTGAGGTAGGTATCATCACGATATACGAGTTCAAGGACCCGGATACACCTGGAAAGGTCGTATACCTGGATGAGACTTCAGAAAGAGTCTTTGTGGTGCCTGACCACGCTAAAAACACATACACATGGAGAGGTGAATTGGTATTCCCTCCATCTAGAACGAACATGAATACAAGTCAACAAGGGGCAGGAACGTCATCATCCCATGGAAATCAAAGAGAGAGAAATAAAGAGAGACGAGAAGTAAGCTTCACTCATCCCATAGGGAGAGATAGAACAATCACGGACACTAATAGAGAGGATAGACAAAGAGATCATGGAATACCAGGTGGTAGAGATGATTTTCCTCTACCTAGACCACGTGAACACGCAAGAATACTGAGACCCACTCAGTTAGTGAAATCCATGAAAAATTACTTTGATGGGACAGGAGATCCCTATGAAATGGTCGCAGAATTCAAGCAAGTACTAAGAGCAGAACAAGTCGAAGACATGTTCACGCAATACAACACATTTGGACTAACGTTAAAAAATACCGCTTTAACTTGGTTCCAACCATTGCAACAAAGGCAATTTAGGGACATCCATCACTTTTTAGAGTCATTCATCACTGAATTCTCTAAAAGTGGGATTAGACATGACACGTCTTCGTTGATTCATAGCTTCAAACAGACCCCTCAGGAAACAATCAGACTGGCAGGACGTAGGTTTAGACAATATGTTGAACGATGTCCAATGCAAGAGCTACCGTCACAGGCCAAAAAGTGTCATTGTTTCTAGATGGCTTGTTGAGCTCTAAACTACGCTCCTATGTGTACCTAAAAGAACCCAGAACGCTAGAGCAATGTATAAGAATTTGTATAGACATTGAGGACAACTTAGGAGATGAGTTGGAACTCTCAAAGGTCTATAAGGACTCAGACTGTTCATCTCTAGCATCCACAAAATTGTCTAGCTCGATAGAGGACCTAGCAGAAAAAGTGGCCCAGAAACTAGGAGTTTCTAGTAAACCTAGGGTGCTAACAAACAAGCATTGTTACACCTGTGGTGGAAATCATATGGCAAATGTTTGTCCCAATGCACCACAACCACAAGCCAACCCTAGTGGCCCATACTGTACAATTGAGAGAAGATACATGAATCATACGGCTCAGGACTGCCCATACAACAAACAAACCGTGAGACAGAACTACCCGCAAGCATATGCACAACCAGGTAGGTATCAAGGCCATTACAATGCTCAGCCTTATTACTATAGGCCTCCTCAGAACTACCCATACCAGGCTCAACAGAGACCTCAATCTGTCTTAGCTCAGCAGCCACCCCCACCAGCGAATGTCATCTCAGTCAAATACGCTGCTGCAGAAGAGAAACTAAGTAGGGCCTTAGTGCCCTCTTCACCTTTGATCACAGAGGGAGACCCGAACTCATACAGTTTTGACTCTACGCATGTAGATAGTCCACCCGCATATTACACGGAGTCACCAGAACACGTGGAGACATATCATTATGATAGTCCACCAGTGGAACCTAGTTGGGAGCCCGACTACGCTCATGTGATGTACACCAACCCAAATCCACGGCCCCAATTGAGACAAGAAAGACCACACCATGCTTTAGGTGCCAAGGAGACCATTTCATAAAGGATTGTCCACATCCTCCTATAGCAGGACAATCACAGTACTATAACATCCAAGGCTTTTGTGCCGATTGTGGCAAAGAGCATATAATCAAAGATTGTCCTAAGAACCCTGTTAATGCTTCGAATGTGACACCGATCAATGTGATAGGTATTGTAAACAACGCAGATGGATCCAACCCTACGTACGTGCCTATCCAAGCTATAACAAGAGCCAAGGCACTCTTACAGAACCAACAACTTAATCAAGAGAAAGTAGCCGGAAGTAGTGAAGTTGCAGAATCTAGCAGTAAAAAAACAAAATCTTGGAAAGATTCGAGAGAAAGAATAAAGAGAAAGTGGAGTAAAAAGATAACTGAGTTGGAAGGCAGTTTAAAGGAATCTAGAGCCAAAATTCTAGAATTGACTTCGCAGGAATTGAATCAAGAGAATCCAGCTCAAAAATCAGGATCAGTTTTAGCGGAACCCATACTAGAGAATCTAGACATGATGTTTCGTGCATATCAAGCTAGATTAAAAGAGGGACCTCAGGTAGCTGAAATGAGTAAAAACTACCCTCGAGCTGATCTAGAAATTGAGAGAACTAAACTTTGCATGAAGATGGTAGAATTAGCACAAGCTTTGTTTGAAGCCTCTAGATATCTTAATTGGAACAACATGGCAAAACTGGAACTACACTTTCAAGGACTAATGGAGAGGCTAGAATACTTGATAGAAAGCAAAGAGAAAAAGGATCAGCACAGGAATCTTAGGGTCCTAGAGACACAGGAAAGGAATGCACCATCCCAGTTTCAAGTACCCAATACAGAAAGTCAAGACAATTTGTCTTCCATACATAGGTACTCACATGAATTTTTGAGAGAGATCCAAGAAGAAAAGTGGAGAAAAGAACCAAGAACCCATCCTCCTATTCAAGAAATAGATGACTTGCAGGAGCAATTTCCCCAAGACATCCCCTCTATTTACAAAGAGGTAGAGGAAGAACAACTGAGTGAACACACAAGATTTGAATCTAATTCTTTACAAGAATTACCTCAGTTCATAGGACCTTGGGAAGCAAAGTCTATTAATATGAGAGCACCCACGATAATAGTGAGGAATGAAGAATCAGTAATCCCTAGAAACACAGAAGTGATCAAGAACACTAAGGTACAGTGTAATCTCACTCTGGAGGAGTTATTAAAGGTAAAACCAGAATTGTGGAAACATGTAGCAAATCAATTCCCCGAGCTTGCTACTACTCCCTCACAAATAGGATCACAAAATAAGGTATCAGAGATACTAGTAGAAAAGATTGGAGATGTAAGTGAAGGAGAGGAAGGTAACACTAATCTTCCAATAACCCATCAGGGCTACACCACGAAAGCCATCTTAGATTCAGGAGCCGGAGTAGCCATAGCTACCACCGCTTTATGGAAACGTTGGGGTAAGCGAGCATTAAGACCCACCAGGATGAAACTACAAATGGCTGACGGACACATAGAAAAACCATTAGGCTTACTAGAAGGAATATCTCTCACCACTTGTGGTGTAGAATTTGAGCATACTTTTGCCATTTGTGATTTTAGTAAAAATCATGCTTATGAGATGATATTGGGACGACCATTCATGCGTCAGTTGCAAATTGTACAAGATTGGGGAACTAATTCTTTGTACTTGCAACATTTAGGAGTGACTACCGAAGTCAATCTTAAAGACTATTCACATAGAGATGTACCCCCATTACAATGGAATACCATCCATAAGACACAAGTAGAAACAGAATCCGTGCACTCATTAGAATCAGATCCTTCTTGGTTGCATGAGGATACTCATTTATGGATGTGTAAAGTAGCAAAACAAGAGGAAGAACAATTAGAAGCCAGGACCTTAGGTGCAGAACAACATCCTTAAACCCTTCAAGATCCAGCTTACGCACCTGTAGTATTCCCTGACGAAGAGTTTGAACCCCATGGTTGGGCAAAAATCCTAGCAACCATGGATGTAGCCATCAATGAAGAACAATGGACACCCCACTGTGACGAGGATGGCTATGACATTTCAGTTTTCACGATAGAGCCAATCATGTGCGATGCAATTTTAGAAGAGTGTGAACCTAACACTGATGCATTTGAGGATGCGAGTGATTTCGATTTAGAATCAATTATCATGGACCCACCCTTTGCATCAGAGGAAGAATATTTTTTCGAAGTAGAAACTCACCCTCAGAGACACAAAGAAGTTACGAATGATGTGAGAATAGCCACTCAAGTGACTAACAAAAGTGAAGGCAAGAAAAAAAAGAAGAAAGAAACCATGTCAGAAAAAGCAGAATCTTTATTTGAAGTACCCGAGAACTTCAAGAAATATGAAATCGAAGATAGAAGAATCATGGTACGAATGCCTAATAGAAAGGCGAATGACGGACAAGTATATGATAACCGAGAGAAAACCAAGAAAATAATAGTTGCTATAGAAGGAGAAGAAGAAAAATGTACCTACATAGGGCATGATTTGACAGCTGAAGAAGAAGAAGAATTAGTTGCTCTATTGCGCGAATATAGAGATGTGTTCGCTTGGAGTTACAAAGATTTGAAAGGAGTAGATCCAGATATATGCTCTCATAGAATCCCTATGACTCCAGATGCAAAACCTACGAAACAGAAGCCATACACGTACAATGATAACTACGCTGCGAAGATTAAAGAGGAAATAGATCGGCTGATAGAAGCAGGATTCATTTATGAAATTGAGCATACCGAATGGGTATCCCCCATTGTGGTAGTGCCCAAGAAGAATGGAAAATTGCGTGTGTGTATTAACCTTAAAAAAGTTAATGCCGCCACGATTAGAGACAGTTATCCTCTTCCTATCACGGAACACTTATTGGAAAGAGTTGCGGGCAAGGAAGTTTACAGCTTCCTTGACGGTTTCTCGAGCTATAATCAAGTAGCCATTGCTCCAGAAGATCAACACAAGACGGCATTTGCCACTGAATGGGGCATATTTGCATTTCGTGTAATGTCATTTGGCTTAACAAATGCACCCGCCACTTTCCAGCGACTCATGTGTCATGTTTTTAAGGAATTCTTACGCAAGAGTTTGGAAGTATATGTCGATGACATATGTGCTCATTCTAATATCAGGCAGACGCATATCCCAGAGTTAAGGCAAATATTTGACAAATGTCGAGAATATCAGGTTTGTTTGAACCCAGAAAAATGCGTTTTCATGGTCAGACAAGGCAAAATTCTAGGACACATTGTGTCAAAAAATGGAATCTCTACGGATGAAGAAAAGGTGAAGGTAATTGCAGAATTACCTAGACCAACTAATGTGAAAGAGGTACAAGCATTTATGGGCCATTGCGGTTATTATAGGAGATTCATACACATGTATGCAATCATAGCCAAGCCTTTGTACTCTCTCTTAACCAACTTTGAATGGACATATGAATGTGAGAATTCATTCAATGAACTCAAACGACGTTTGTGCTCAGCACCTATATTGACTACCCCAGATTGGAGTAAGCCATTCCATGTACATGTGGATGCATCCAACTACGCCATAGGATGTGTGTTAGCACAACCCACGAAAGAAGGTAACATAGATCTCCCCATAGCTTACGCGGGCAGACAATTGAACGCAGCAGAAAGAAATTACACCACGACGGAACGAGAAGGATTAGGGATGATCTACGCGGTAAAGAAGTTTAGGCACTATTTGTTGGCAAATAAATTCAAGTTCTTTACAGATCATCAAGCCCTATTGTACTTAGTCAACAAACCCTGTAACACAGGACGACTAATACGTTGGTTTAACCTTTCTATTACTCATGGAGTACGATTTTGAAGTGGTAGTCAG
The DNA here is from genome assembly GCA_020310875.1 of Ceratopteris richardii. Taxonomy (NCBI): domain Eukaryota; kingdom Viridiplantae; phylum Streptophyta; class Polypodiopsida; order Polypodiales; family Pteridaceae; genus Ceratopteris; species Ceratopteris richardii. Next base: position 105,778,928 of record CM035418.1, read on the forward strand.
AAAAGGAATGAGTTACCAGACGCATATTTGTTTAACCTTGAGATAGCACCAGAATGGGCTAAGCCTATAGTCCCCATTCTGACATACGGACCCAAGGATCCTAGGATGAAGATCAAAGAAGGAGAGATTACCAAGTCTCAGAGATACCAAATCATAGCAGGAAGCATATATAAACAGGATAATCAAAAGATTCTTGCTTGTTGTGTAGATGAATTAGAACATGCAAATTGGTTGCAATTAGCACACATAGGTGCATTAAAGCAACATCATTCGAAACATCGAACATTACAGACTCTGCATAGACTAGGAGTATATTGGCCTTCGATGGAAGCAGATGTCTACAAGTTGTGTAAAGAATGCCATATTTGTTGTGAAAGACCACCAGTAGAGCATGCTACATTATATCACGTGTCTCTCACACCAGACTGGAGTGAACCTTTAGTGACATACTTGAGGACGAAGACATTCCCTCAAGGAATGACCTTAGCTCGACAACGCAGTCTGGAGCAGGAAGCTCAAGAATATTCACTTATTGGCGATAATCTATACAAAAGAGGATGAGATGGATATCTAAGACAATGTGTTCATGAAAGCGATTATATGAGCATACAAGAGACTGCACACCAAGGTGTTGCAGGAGGTCATTTCGGACCCGATAGGATAATCAAAGCCATCCTCTTTGCAGGATTATGGTGGCCCACTCTTCACATGGATGCACATACCTATGTTAAGAGATGTGATGTGTGCCAAAGAACTCAATTTCCTACTCGCAGAGATGAAATGCCATTGAAACCCATGATGGGCGGACGTGCATTTTCAAAGTGGGGTATAGACTTTGTAGGACCCATTAACCCCCCTGCAAAAGGTACACATGCTGAATACATTATTGTTGCCACAGATTATCTTACGAAATGGGTAGAGGCAAAAGCCACAAAAAAGAATGATGCACACACAACTGCAAAATTCTTATTTGAGAATGTCTTGACAAGATATGGATTGCCTATAGAGTTAGTGAGCGATCGCGGGACTCACTTTCTAAACCAAGTCATTGAATATTTGTTACAGGATTTTATGGTGATTCACAAGAAATCCGCACCATATCATCCTCAGGCCAATGGTCAGGCTAAAAGCACTAATAAGATCCTTTGTAACGTATTGACGAAACTCGTGAACAACAAACGTTCAGATTGGGACAAACAGTTACACCACGCTGTTTGGGCATATCGAGTGGCCTACAAGACCGTACTCAATGCAACTCCCTTTCAGATGGTTTTTGGTCAGAATGCAGTGCTTCCTTTGGACTTCTTGATACCGACCCTTAAGGTTGCACAAGAACATCAGTGGACCGGCCATGAATTATCAGCAAGAATAATGGACTTGGAACGATTAGGAGAAACTAGGCTAAAGGCAGCAGCAGGCATATACGCAGCGAAGAAGCGACAGAAAGCATATTTTGATGCACATGTGAAAGATAAAGGCCTAAAAGAAGGAGATTTAGTTCTAGTATATACGCTAAAGCAACACGCACGTAAGTTAGAAAAGCAAGGTTATGGACCTATGATCATTAACAGACTCTCGACAAGTGGAGCAGTACAGCTAGCCACCTTAGAAGGAAACATAATGCCTAATTATATTAGTGGCTGTAGAGTCAAGTTATATCAGGAACCTCTTACTGAGGATATGCTTAGACGACTCACGTTGGCAAAGAAGCGTAAGGAGGAAGAAAATAGAATACGAGCGGAAGCTCAGGCAGAAGCAATAGAACGCATTAAGCGCATGAAGCTAAGAAGACAAGGACTAGGGAGAGAACATTATAACCATCTGGAAACTACACCCAGATATCCCATGGCCATGTGTCAAGTAAAGTCAACCACTCATCCTAGTATAGTGGACAGGAGACCATTCATTACAATCAAGCTAGAGCACGGCAACCCTTGCCAAGAGCTCAGGGCTTTAATTGACTCAGGTGCTGCGACTAGTGCGATTAGATGGTCCCATTATAAGGATTCAGGAATAGAAATGCGGCCAATTGAGGCATACCTCATAGGCTTAGGAGGCATGGAAACCCCTTGCATGGGTGAGGTGGACCTTCCTATCCTCATAAACGAAGTGACCTTGACAGTGAAGCTACTAGTGTGCCATGATGACGACCTGATAGAACCCCTAATCCTTGGCCAAGATTGGCTATACGATCACTCAGTGGACCTAAATCTTAGACAAGGCTCCTTACAGATTGGAACCTTAGAGCAGAAGCGAGTGATACCGCTTGACTTCCCTAACGGCATTCCAACTAAGGCTTGTAACCCTAGACCCTATGAAATGCATGCGATGGAAGACCGGAAGATCTTGGGTCAGATCAATCACGTTACGTCTACACCAACCCACTCGGGCTTGGCTATAGACAGTTGTCAATCGGAAGGACGACAGGAGATCTTCCCTGGGGCTTCCTGCAAACTAGAAGGGGCAGCTACCCAACCGCTAGGGCAGATGGACACAATCAGCAGTCAGGTGGGTTGCATCAGTGGCCAAATGAGCACAACACCCTACGGTGCTCATCCTTCCAAACTTGCTGCGGACTGGCCTAGATTAAAGATAAAGAATGAATCACTTCCTAATGGGCAGGTCATGCAAGTGTTGGATCTCCCTTCTTTTCCAAAGCAGAGCGTCCAATGGACCTCTCAAACCCAACCACGAAGGAGTCAACCACGACAGAGGAACCCAGACCGACGACACCACCAGACAAGGCAGAGAAAGCAGCAGTATCAACATCACAGAACAAGTGGCACGAGACAAATATGGGTGCCAAAAGGGCAGAAATCACCAACGGATTTCAGCAACACAGACAGTGTCAAGAAGAAGTTTCAGCAGAAGCCGAGACAGTATCCACGATCTCCTCAACCTTCTTTTACGATTACGAATATTCAAAAAATTTGGATCGCCAAGAAGTATCTTATCAATCGACCCACACCCACGCAGATTTGGGTACCCAAACAATGTATTATAGCCCAACCCTCAAGACATGTAATATATACCCCTCAGAAATCTCTTCACCCTTCAATAACACCACATACGATACCATCTTTTGTCCCTCAGAACAAACACACCATCCCCTCAGAAACTCTTAGGAAATGGATACCGAAACGTGTCCAGGACACTTCCCCTAACCCATTGTCGGACACCACTACCACCTCAACTAATCTTCATCCGTGTAATAAATCACTTACATTTGAACCTTGTATAAATTCACACACCATAACCCCACATCACTCATAATAAAAGCTCATCAAGGAATGTATGCATAATCTGACCATATAGGCGTCTAGAGACCTGCATTAGTTTTGCAAAAAAAAAAAAAAAAAAAAATCATAGCATCAATCACTTCACGACACCTGGCTACATGGGTTACACATCGGTTATGGAAAGGGATTGCGGTCTCACTTTATTGGGATCATAATTAATTTCCATGCTAATGTGCTAATCTTTTGTAGCAGATCTTTTCCATTAGCTCGTCAGTCATCATGCAAACCGAAGAAGGACCATCGAAAGCTGGCCCAAGCACACCAATGGCCAATATTGGAGAATTACTCGTGGAATCTTATCCTACGATGCAACCACCAAAGTTTCAAGGTTTTCCAAGACCCATGCCAATCGACGATCCTCCTAGAGGATGTACTGAGAAGATTCATCGTAACTCTCACTGGTTTCAAGGCCTAGCAGGACCCTTAGCAGATGTTGATTTCATATTTGAGGCCAATTTGGCATTTGATCTTCGCACATGGGCCAAGTACCAGTTCTTTTCAAGAGAATTTGAAGGACTACAGAATACACAAGATTTAACGCACGTTTGGGCACGGGCGGGATTTACAGAATATTTTAGTGACCCTCTGCCTAAACCCGATTTTTACAGATGCTTTTACCTAGTAACCACCTTGACAGCTTCAGCGAACAAGGATCTACCTGGCACATTCATGTTACCATCCTTGGTAAATGACCCTCCATTCAGAAGGTTTTATTTGTCCAAAGATTTAATTCGCGCAACTCTCAAAATACATGGAACACACACTCCGACGGAGCGAGAACGGCTAGTCCCAGAGCAGATGAAACGTGGTGACATAACTAAGTGGGAGGATATTTCAGCTATAAGCCCTGAGCTCTCCAAGCCCTTAAGGATATGCATGCAGCATTTTGCTTTCCCAGCTCAGGATTGTTTTACCATGCCCCACAAAAGAATCTGGTTTGGATTATACTTAGCATGTACTGGACCTCAAACGGTTGATCTAGCTAGCTGGATAATTGATCAGCTCTATTTGGCACAACATAGATGGGAATGCAAGAAGGTAATCAATGGATGCTGCGCCCTCACCAGGATCATATATATGTGCTTGGCGTATGACTTACCGATCGAGCGTGCCATGACTAGTGAGGAACTGAAAGCATTCAAAGGGACCACTAAGAAGGCTAGAAAGTCTAGCAAAGGCAGAGCCGGAAAGCGTATGAGAGGCACTATCCCGTGCTTACAAGTCCCGGAATCACCCTCACCACAACCATCTCCAGAGCAGTCACCGACAGCAGCCACTCCCACAGTACAACCTATTCGTATAAGATTATCAAGACCAATTGTAACGGAGGGCACCACTAGTACTGTTGCACCTCAAGCAGCCACTGCTCCAGAACCTACAACCACGACAGCAGAACTTCCCACCACTATTGGTGCGGAAGCTTTCTCTTTTCCAATACCCCATTTAGAAGCAGAACAAACAGCACCACTGGAACCAACTTTTGATTTTGAAATGCCCGATGCATTCTCCAATGAGTTCCAATTTTCAGAAGGACAACTGTTTTCTCAAGAATATGAAAGGCCCAGCTATCCCACCACACTCCGGGATCAGCCACAAGGACAGATTGTATCTAGCTCTGATGACGAAAGAACAGCAACCGATGACGACGAAGGAGACGATGAAGCTAGCCAGGGAACTCAGGAATCCCAAGAGCATGAACAGACAGATGGTCAAGGCCAACAAACAGACACACCCGGTGATACAAGTACCCATGAAGATGAAACTTGTGAAGCAGCAGCTTACACACTAGCTATTAAGAAGCTGTATAGAACTATGGAAAAAGTTTGGGCACACAAAAAACTGACTGAGGAAGAGAGTCAAGCAATAATAGAATAGGAACTTGTCGCAGGCGGATTCGAAGATGCATACATCAAAGGATTCCGTGAGTTAGTCAAATCAGTAGGCTCCAACGAAGCCCTCAGGTACTTGCAAAGAAAGCCACTACCACAGTTTGACCCCCGTCGAGTACGACTACTTTCAAAGCCCGGCGAATACATTCGTGTACCAACAGGAGCACAGTCTTCAGAACAAGCCAGGGAGGCACGCCTCATCCCCGAAAGTTCGTTGGCAGCAGAAACCATCCTTGTAGATTCCCCACCCCACGCTACAATTGCACATACCTCAGTAGTCACTGAAGTACCGACCACCCCAACCGCTTCCCCATCACCGCCCATCCCTCCAGCCTCCCCTATTCACCCTCCTTCTCCCAGACCAACATCTTCATTCGCCAGTGGCGTAGCAGAAATCGTTTTTACGACCACTCACCCCACAATTCCTGCACCCATTAGACCCAATCTACCCCCTCACACATCCACCTTTCTCTCCAACCCATTCCTCCATCCATCTTTCCCGTCCTTCCCCACACCTCCACGACCCCTTTTCCCATTCCCACCGCCCTTAACCTTCTCCCCTGTCTCAGCTCCCTGACCCACTGTAACCCCTTTTTCCCCTTTCCACCCAGCTGCACCAGCCAGTCCCCTTGTAGATTACTCCTCAACCTTTGTAAATCCCGTATTTACACCAGCACAAGCACCCACAGTCACATCCATATTCACAGTCACCGCACTGGACACGTCCAATGACATGGACATCTCACCACCCACTGCACCATCACTCACTTCACTCACGGCACAAACATATTTAGGCACCTCACAATTTTCCACAATCATCACAGCATCCACCTTCCCACCCCCATTCCCTGTTCCCTTTGCATCTACACCCACTGTATCTTCATTTAGCACCCCATTAATACTATCACCCAAGGTAGATAATGCATTTCGACAGATGTTCACGTGTATGACGCAAGTAAGAGATGAGTTCACATCTCTTGGCGATAATTATCAGCAGCTGCAGAGGACAACCAATGACTTACAGTCGCAGCTTAATTTATTGTCTATTGAGAATGCCTCACTGAACAGCCGATACCAAGAATTACGAGAGGCCTATCATAAATTAGAACTAGAAAGCAAAGAAAAGACCAAGGAAGCCACTACTGACCTGGATAACTTATTAAGAGCCCAGACAGTCGGCAATGCAACGCTAACATGAAACATGTGCTTACTCAGAAGACATCTAGCAGCAGCAAAGGAAGAAAACTAGCGCTTATAGGACCAGAATCGAGAAAACTTAGAAGCAGCCCTAGACCATCCAGACCAACCACTCAGTCCTAGTTGGTTCAAAGCCATTCCCTCATACTCGATGAGGATGCTGCGAGAAGATCATGTAAGGCTCCTAGATGAATACGATCGCATGAATGAGGAGTTACAGAAACTCAAAGAAGATCATAAATTACTCCAGTTACGAGCACCGGCACACCGAGACATACCAGCACCTGTGGACCCCTCTCCTGACATCTTAGAGGAACTCAACGCATTACGGGCCCAGGTATTAAACCTTGAATCAAGGATTGCAGTATATGAAGCACCACCAAGGCCAGATTCCCCACCTGAGCTACCAGCTGAGGAAGAAACTGTCACCATCCCGGTGGAGGAAACGTTTGAAGAGGCGTACGATCCACAACCCATCCCAGGCGGACGCGTCACGGCCGAAGGCCAGATGACTTACGAACTCCCGACCCCCGCGTGGATGAAGACAATTGAGGAACTTGGGACCACACACTCAGCTAGAGTAGCGGCACAATTACATGCTATGGTGATGATAGAAGAAAGAATTTTACAGTCTCCATTCTTTGCTCATTTGGCCCCGCGACGATACATATCTGGGCATGAGCTACAGTATAAACCGTATTTTATGTTAATGGCTGAATACGAGTTAGCCATTGAGAAAGAGACAGGTAAGAAACCATCGCATGCAACTCAATTCGAGGAGGACGATCTACCACTCAATGCGCAGCAAGGAGAGATCTATCAACCAGAGTGGCGAAAAGATTTACTACAAAAATATCTAGAAATGATGAGTACATAGGTAAAGGCACCTTGGCACTTAAAGTACAACCCATGTTGGGGACCAGTACCACGACGCCGCTCCTGGACAGCCTTTGCTATTAAGGTACAAAACAATAAGCAGTGCCAGGACTGGTTGAATTACCCCTATTTTAAGCCACCCATTGAGTTACCAACTATAGGCTACATGATGGCTACAATTCGCCACTGGCTCCCTAGATTAAAGCATATGGATGATATAGCGGCGCATATGACTGTCAAAATCTTTGACATGATGCACATGATTTTTAAAGTCTTCCGACGCGTCAAGGCACCTCATGTAAACACCCCGGGCTTTGAGCATGGCAACTTCGATCTGGTATATGATATGAGTACAACGCCATCGCTACAGGTGTGTTATGCCTGGCATTGCAGAATAAAGTACCTACCGCCGTGCTACAAGCACACATTCGAAGAGATGTTCACAACCGGCTTCTGGGAATACCATTCCGAGGTATTCATAAGCAGGCCTACACATTTATTACACTTATTTGCTTGTGAACGAATGGTCTATTCCACACACTATCAGCTCCCGCCACCGGAAGAACCGCAACCAATAGACTGGGAGAAACTCAAGGCCGACCTGGCTCGAGGCATTCGTATCTCCGAGCACACCCTCGCTCAAGACCTCCTACAGAACTATATCCGACAGACCTCACAACAAGGTTCTGTCAGGGACGACAGAAGCGAGAGGGAGGGGGGTGTTGGAAGCAGCCAGAGGCATAGAAGACGCGGAAGCATGTAATGACAGAGCAGGGAGCTAGTCGAATCTTTTTTCAAAGAATCATGTTTTAGAAATACTTTTCAAAAACCTCCAACAATTATTTTTATCACTAATGTAACATATGTAACATAGAAAAACCCTTTTCTTAATTTCTAGCTCCATTTTGTGCAAGCCAAGGAGTCCTCGAGATTGAGGAGCTTAGGTAGAACAAGCGTATCAATTTTCGTTATTTTTAGACACCGTTTACCCTTCCAAATAGCATCTAGGACCTAATTTTTAACTATGCCGATCACTAGATGTGAAACCGGTCAAAACTAGTCTAGAAACTATAAAAAGAGCTAGAGAGCTCATTTTTGAGGTTAGTTAGTGTGAGCTTAGAGCTATTTTTGAGCTTGTAAGAGTGTTCTTGAGTAATAGAGTTGATTTCTCACCTTCCATTGTGTCTTGCTTGTCTCTTCGTAGTGTGTGTGTATGTGTGTGTGCATTTCTATGCTTCTCACCTTCACTCTCACTTCATCTCACTTTCACGATCTTCATATCACTCCTATCTCTTCCGCGGATTGACAATTAAGGAGGTGAAGCTTCTTAACGTGGTACTTACCATTGTGCTAGAGCAACAGAAGGTAATACTTATCTTCCAATCACCTACCAAGATTACACAACCAAAGCAATCATAGGTTAAGGTCATGGTGTTGCTATTGCAACCACCTCCTTGTGGAAGCGATGGGGCAATCCCACATTAAGACCAGCTAGAATGAAGCTTCAGATGGCTGACGGCCATGTGGAAAAACCTCTAGGATTGCTCGAAGGGATAACTCTAACCACTTGTGGTGTAGACTTTGAACACACATTTTCTATATGTGTCTATGAAAAAAATAATGTCTACGAGATGATCCTAGGAAGATCCTTCCTACGACAGCTGCAAATAGTACAAGATTGGGGAACCAACTCCTTATACTTGCAACACTTAGGGGTCAAAACCAAGGTCAATTTGAAGGATTACACCTTGAGAGACGTACCACCCCTACAGTGGAATCCTATCCACAAGGAGCAAGAAGATTCAATCTCTGTGCATTCTAAAAGTTCATATGATACATGTTGGATGCATGAAGATACTCATTTGTGGATGTGCAAGGTCACGAAGGAAGAGGAAAAATGCTTAAAGACAAGAGAAAATGGAACTTCTCAAAGAGATAGACCAGTTAGAGACCCAGTCTATACGCCGATGATATTTCCAGATGAGGAATTTGAGCCTCATGGTTGGGCAGAAATCTTACCCACCATGGACATTGCTGTCAATGAAGAACAATGGACACCTCATTGGGATGAGGAGGGTTATGATATTTCAATGTTCATGTGTCATCCCTTGCTAGAAGAATGTGACTCTAATGACTTCATAGAAGAGAAGAGAATGATGATGATCTAGAGTCCATTGTGATGGATAGTTGCTTTATTTCAGAGGAGCATTATCTAGAAGACATAGGAGTATTTACACAAAAAGAAGAAGAACCTCTCACAAGCATCAAAATGGTAAATTTAAAGGATGGGAGTGAAGGTAGTCAAAAGAAAAAGAAAAGAAAAGTAGTGAAAGAAGAAGAGGAGGAGCAATTATTTGAAGTACTAGAAAATTTCAAGAAATATGAAGTGGAAGACTGAGAAATTTTGGTACGAATGCCTAAGAGAGAGGCCACAATAGGAGAAGCATATGATAACAAAGAAAAGACCAAAAAAATCGTAGTCATCATTGAAGAGAACGAAGAGAGATGTACCTACATAGGAGATGACCTAGGTAAAGAAGAGGACGTAGAGTTGGTAGCCTTATTAAGGGAATATCGGGACGTGTTTGCATGGCACTACAGAGACTTGAAGGGAGTAGATCCGAAAATTTGCTCTCATAGGATCCCCATGATGGCTGATGCAAGGCCCACGGGCTACACATATAATGACACTTATGCAACCAAATAAAAGAAGAAATTGATAGGCTGATTGAAATTGGATTTATCTATGAGATTGAGCATACTGAATGGGTGTCCCCCATTGTAGTGGTGCCCAAGAAAAATGGAAAATTATGAGTGTGTATCAACCTTAAAAAAATTAATGCTGCTATTATTCGAGATAGTTATCCGCTTCCAATCACTGAACATCTATTGGAGCGTGTTGAAGGCAAGGAAGTTTATAGCTTCCTTGATGGATTTTCAGGTTACAACAAAGTAGCCATATGGCCTTTGCCACAGAGTGGGGAATCTTTGCATTTCGTGTGATGCCATTTGGACTCACCAATGCACCTGCAACATTCCAAAGACTCATGTATCATGTCTTCAAAGAGTTCTTGAGAAAGAGTTTAGAAGTATATGTGGACGATTTATGTGCTCATTCCCATGAAAGGAGATGTCACATCCCTAAGCTTAGACATATCTTCAACAAGTGTAGAGAATATCGAGTGGCCCACTCTTCATATGGATGCACATACCTATGTGAAGAGATGCGACATATGCCAATGTGCCCAGTACCCCGTTAGAAAGGATGAGATGCCTTTGAGGCCAATGATGGGAGGACGTGCATTTTCAAAATGGGCTATAGACTTGTAGGTCCTATCAACCCTCCAGCTAGAAACTCCCATGGAGAGTACATTATTGTAGCCACTGATTACCTTACCAAGTGGGTAGAAGTGAAAGCCATGACAAAGAATGATGCTCAAACAATGACTAAATCTTTATTCGAGAACGTGTTCACCAGATATGGACTTCCAATAGAGTTAGTAAGTGATAGAGGCACACACTTCTTGAATGAAGTCATTGAAAATCTCCTCCAAGAGTTCTTGGTGATACATAAGAAGTCTGCCCCCTATCATCCACAGGCTAATGGACAAGCCGAGAGCACGAATAAGACCCTATGTAACATATTGACAAAACTCGTAAATAATAAATGCTCTGATTGGGATAAACAACTTCATCACGCTGTTTGGGCTTACCGAGTTGCCTACAAAATGGTACTCAATGCCACCCCATTTCAGATGGTCTTCGGATAAAATGTTGTGCTACCATTAGACTTCCTAATCCCAACTTTAAAAGTAGCACAAGAGCATGAGTGGAATGGACATGCGTTATCCTCTAGGATCTTTGATCTAGAATGCTTAGGTGAGACAAGGCTACGAGCGGCTGCAAGCATCTATGCTGCAAAGAAAAGGCAAAAGGCATACTTCAATGCACATATCAAAGATAAAGGATTGAAAGAGGGAGGCCTAATGTTAGTTTATACACTAAAGCAACATGCCTGTAAATTGGAAAAAAGAGGATACGGACACATGATCATTAATAGAATTTCCACTAGCGGTGCGGTTCAATTGGCCACTCTAGAAGGTGACATCTTGCCAAACTATATTAGTGGATGCCGATTCAAGTTATATCAAGAACCTCTTACGGAGGATATGCTAATGAGACTCAACACTGCTAAGAATCGAAAAGAAGAAGAGTTGAGGGTTAGAGAAGAAGCACAAGACGAGGTGAGAGAACGCATCAGGAGAAATAAGTTAAGGCGACTAGGCCTAGATGTCAACCCAAAAGCCCCAAAATATCACATGGACATGTGCCAAAAATCGGTCATAATTACTTCTCACATAATTGATCGACAACCCTTTGTGACTGTAGAGGTAGGACGAGGGAAGAGTGTAAAGATGGTGAGAGCATTGATTGACTCAGGTGCAGCAACTAGTGCAGTGAGACTTTCATACTATCAAGACCTACAACGGAACATCAAGCCCATAGAAGCCTATCTCATAGGTTTGGGAGGTGTGGAAATCCCTTGTTTGGGCGAGGTGGAACTTCCCATCTACCTTCAAGATGTTCCAATAAAAGTCAAAATGCTAGTGTGCCACAATGAGGACCTTACAGAGGCACTTGTCTTGGGTCAAGATTGGATTTATAACCATGCAGTCAACTTGAACCTAAGAAGTTAAATTCTGCAAGTTTGGGTACAGGAACAATGCATCACATTAGAAATAGAGAACTGCATGCTCATAGATCATGGCACCACACACTCTCTTAGTTCCTCTAAGATTCCTCTTCACGAACAAGATGTTGTATGTGTCAAAAGCTCTATGATCCAGAAGAAGTCAATCATGGAAGGACAATTACAAAGGCAAGCACACCCTCCTTCTTTTTCGAAAAGTAAAGCATCCACAATAGTTCAACCTCAGAAGCAAGTGAAATAGTGCAAGACAACCGGTATATCAAATAGACAAAGAGCCTTCAAGAGTAAAGTAGTTCGGGGCATAAAGCACATCTGGGTATGAAAAGGCGAGCAACCACCAGCCTTGCAAACACCATTCCCACTCCGCCAAGCCAACCATGCGAAGACAAGAAACAAGCAACCAAGACTAGCTCAACCAGAAAATCTAAGACAAATTTGGGTGCCTAAGAAATTAGTTGCAGCTCAACAGGGGCAATTACATATGTGGGTTCCCAAATCACTCTTCCATGTACAAGGGTCTATGCATCCCACCATGCAAAAGGTCTCAACAAAGAAGCCAAGGAGAGAAAAGGGTAAGAACATAGCACAAAGACCAAAAGAAAGATAAACTCAACCCTTCGGCAAAAGTAAGAAGAAAATCATCAAGGATATGGGTTCGGAAGCCTATGATACCAGTAGCTTCCATAGCACCAAAGAACGAACCACTCTGGATACAAAATTTAAGCAACCAACCAAAGATGAAGAAGTCAATAAGGACTTGTACACAACCCAACACTATTCTAAAATGGGTCCCTAAAATCACTTGTCCTTTTGACATCCAATGGATACCTCCAACAAAGGTTGCATCAACATCTGCAAGAACATTGAAAGCCTCGACGTGCAACAATCATGTGCCTATGGCATAACCTTGTCTTTTGCACCATTCAGGTCATGCATTTCCAAAGTATGCATTATTATAGGGCAACATTACATGGTTGTGCATAGACACAATTGAGAAATCCCAGGCACATGAGATAGAATTTCCACATGTAAAATATTTTCTTGATACTAACCTCTTTCATCTTGTTTCTTGCCATTATTCCAAAAAAAAAAAACAAAAGGAGGCAAGACTGTGCGCTTGAAGAATCTCATAAAGTGAACCATCAGCAAGGACGTCCATCGCAAGACAAACACGCTAATGGTCACTCACCATGATGGGAGTATAACATGAAGAGATGAAGATCGACGGATCTTTCACCATGGTAAGAATTGTATGCTCCAACAACACTATAACCATGATTAATTTGGAAACCTTTCGTCGGCATACCCTTGAGCACTTAACTCAAGACCCAAATTTTTGCACCATAATTCTTCCAATGCCTTTCCCAAGTATGCATGCATAGGGCTACATCACAAGGCTGTGCACAAGGCACATTCCTTTTCAACCCATGCACTAATGCACTTACCCATCATTCATTCTAGGTTACAAGTACGTGGCATGAAAACTATGAATGCCATCTTTGAAAGAATCAAAGGACATCAAGGTGACAACAACAAGCGCAAGGAAGCAATCCACCATCGAGAGTTGCTCTTGATCACCATTGACCACCTCTTTTGAGCAGCTAGCACTTTTGGAAAGCTCACAAATGCACCATCAAGCTAGAATACAAGGAAGAAGTACATACAAAAGGACTACAACCTACAAGGGCTAGCAGTGGCAAAATGTAGAACCAGACAACTGACCAAGCTACACTTGGAAGATGGGCCACTCTTTTTAGTACATGTTGGACACTGCCTCTCCAAGCACTACATGGAACAACCACTACAACAAGGGTCTATCAGCGACGAGAGACTCTAGAGGGTGGGAGTGTTGACACTCAAGGCTAAGGACAAAGCATGGAAGTGCATCAAGGGAGTGGACACAGAAGAAGAAGGAGCATGTAGGGAGCTCCAAGAAGCACATGTCAAATTTTCAAAAGAAATCCCTATAAATATAGTGATTTTTATCACTAAAAACCATTGTAAATACCATTTTTCATTTTTGCAACTCCATTTTGTTCAAGCCGAGGAGTCCTCAAGCTTGAGGAGTATTTGAACTATCATCCTGCCAATTTTCATAATTTTTGACTCTGTTTGAGCCCCCAAATAAGCTATGGAACCTATTTTTTAACTAGGTCAGACACTAGGTCTGAACAGGGCCAAAACCACTCAAAAAACTATAAAAAGGGCTAGAGAGCCCATTTTTGGGGTTAGCTTGTTGTAGAGTTCAGCTTTGTAACAGAGTTCTTTTGTAATCGAAGATCTTCCATTGTTCCACTCTTGGCTCTTACCTTGTGCGCATGTGTGTGTATGTGTGTGCATGCTTGTGTGCTTTCACTCACGTACTTGTGCACTTCACTTGCTCTTGGTCTTCATACAGGTCCTTACGTCTCCACGGATTGACATTTATGAGGTGGAGCTCCTCACGTTGGTACTTGCCATTGTGCTAGAGTAACAACTTGAAGTCAATTTATGCAAGTTCCCATGAAGCCACATTTAGATGCTTTGAGGCACAATCTACATTATGTGAGTGCTACTTTGGACTATGCATAGTTTTATGAAGCTAGTGTAGATTTGCAAGTTCATGGATACACCGATGTAGATTGGGCTAGTAGCATTCTAGATTGAAGATCTACTAGAGGCTTTCTATTCTCACTTGGCAGTGCAGCTATTACATGGAGCAGTAAGAAGCAACCCACTATTGCTTTGTCAAGTATATAGGCTGAGTATAGAGGCATTGCAATGGCAGAATGTGAGGGATCATGGCTATAGATGCTACTTGCAGATTTAGGTGTGGAAGTGCAAAAGCCTATCACCATCTATTGTGATAATCTTAGCAGTATACAATTAGCACAGAATCCTATTTTTCATGCTAGAATAAATTTTATCACTTCATCAGAGAGAAGGTATTAGCAGGTGACATTGATCTTGTTTATATGAGAATGGATGAGTAGGTTGCTGATATTTTCACTAAACCACTTGGAGCAAAAAAATTGATGAGGTGTTGAAAGATGCTTTGATTATAGGACATGATGTTGAGCTTGAGGGGGAGTGTTCAGATATGAACCTCAACATGTGATGATCGAGGATGACATGTACCATTTTTTCATTTCTGTGACATGTATAGTGGTCATGCTGGTATATGTCAGGGATGCTTGATTGAGCTTTAGTAGATTTATCTATCAAAAATGACGACACATTTGTTTCTTGCCAACTCACTCATTCCTGGACATTAGGATTTCATTTATGTACTATTCTTCATATATTTCACTTGTTGTATTGTTGTTTTACGTCATTCTTGTACCTTCCTTTTATGTAGTACTAGAAGAAGAAGAGATCATTCTTCCTTGCCTCAATCTGTATGTGTGTGCTTCTCTGTGATTGAAAGAGTGTGTGTGTGAGCTCTCTTCCTTATCTACTTCCTTGTGATAATTATTGCTTCTTGTATTTTATGTTGTGGGCTATATAAGCTCATAGACTATGAAAAATTTGTGAATGATTCAACATGTGCAGTACATGATTCTCAGGCCATGTCAGATGCAAAGCTTTGGCATGCATGCTCTGGTCGTCTAAATATTGCTAGTTTGCTACACCTGTAGAAATATGAAATGGTGTCCTCTTTGCCCAAACTTGAGGCACCTGGAAAACATGTCTGTGAAGGATTTATTTTGGGCAAAAAGCAGCATCCCTCCTTCCCAAAAGATGGTTCAATTCAAGCTACTAAAAAATTGTAGTTTGTTCACAGTGATGTTTGTGGTCCTATGTAGACACCTTCTTTTGGGAACTATCTTTACTTTGTAACTTTCATTGATGACTTTTCCAAGCATGCATGGGTATAGTCACTCAAAGCAAAGTCTAAAGTGTTTATGTGCTTCAAACAACTTTTGGTTTTGGTTGAAAATCTGTCAGCATGTAAAATGGGCACCCTCTATTCTGATCCAGGGGGAGAAACATGTCTTTTGAATTTAATGCATTTTTGGTTGAACGTGGGATAAAAATTTAGTGTACATTGTTGTACATACCTCAACAAAATGGAGTTGTTGAATGGAAGAACATGTCAATCATGCAGATGGTGAGGTGTATGGTCAAGAATGAGGCCTTACCACATAGTTTCTGGCTTGAGGCTGTCATGTGTGAAGCACATGTACTTAAAAAGTGTCTTACTAAAGCATTGCATTCGATCACTCCATAGTCTCTGTGATGAGACTGATGAAGCACAAAATTTTGAACATTGGATGGTTACAATGCAATCTAAATATGATGTTATCATGAAAACTGGTACCTAGTCTTTATGTGACTTGCCTCCTAGCAAGAAGTCCATTGGTACTAGGTGGGTATACAAGTTGAAGTGTAAACTTGATGGAACAATTGACAGGTATAAGGCTAGGCTTGCTACAAAGGGTTATGCACAGGAAAGAGGCATTGATTTTGATGATACCTTTGCACCTACATGCCAAATGACTACTGTTCATAGCATCTGTGCACTTGGAGCTCATCATGGTTGGAATCTACATTAGTAAGACATTAAAAATGCATTTTTGAATGGTGACTTGCATGAAAGTGTATGTTTTTTAGCCTTGTGGCTTTGTGCAAAAAGGGCATGAAAACTAGGTGTCCGGGTTGAAGAAGGAATTATATGGTTTAAAACAAGCACCACGTGCTTGGTATGAAAAGATGCATGCCTATCTGATTGCACATGGTTTTGAGAACAGTCCGACTGAAAGAACCTTATATGTTAAGCATGCTAGTGATGTGCTTCTGAACATTGTTGTGTATGTTGATGACATGATGCTCACTGGTCCTTATGAGAAGCATATTGTTGATTTTAAGGCTGATCTTCATACCTCATTTGAGATGTCCAATTTGGGGCATTTGCATCATTATTTGGGCATCCAGATTATGAAAGTTGATGGTGGAATAACTTTGTATCAAATGAAATATGTTGACATATTATTGTAGCGTTTTGGCCTTAAAGACTGCAAACTTATCACCACTCCTATGGAGACGTTTATGATCGAGCCTTCATGATGTTGGAGATGCATTTGATGTTTTTGTCTATTAGCAAGCTATTAGATGCTTGATTTACTTATGCTTTGCTCAGCGCGATATTTAGTTTGTTGTCTCACAGATGAGCAGGTTTATGCATTGCCCAGGTGTCAAGCATTGGCAAGCGGTTAAGCGCATCTTTCGCTATTGAGTGGTACCCATCTACGTGGATTGTTTTATCCCAAGGGGGGGATCTCTATTGCTATATTTGCATGCTTTTTCTGAATCTGACTAGGTTGGTTGCTATGAAACTCCTGTGTACACCAGTGGTTTTTGCTTCATGCATATCTTGGTTGAGCAAGAAGCAGCCTACTATGGCCACTTCTAGTTGTGAGGCAGAGTCTAGGGTATCTTTCACTACTGCTATTGAGTGTGTGTGGCTCAGATGCCTTAAAGCTGCTTTGGGTGTTGGTCAGTCTTTGGCCACCACCATCTTCACTGACAGTCAGAGTGCATTGGCAGTTGCGAGTAACCCTATGTTCCATGGTTGCACTAAGCACATTGAGGTGCACTATCCTTATGTCAGGGAGAGGCTCTCTGCTGGAGATATCAGCTTGGCATATGTGCCCACACAAAAGAACATTGCAGACCTTTTCACAAAGGCTCTGTCTAGGGCGAAGTTTGAAGCTTTCTGCAAAGCTTTAGGCTTACTTCCTTTTGGGATTTGTTGATATATTTAGGTAATGATGTGTGTGAACACACTAGGACCGTCGAGGCACTTTTTTCCCTCTTTAGGAGGTTTTTTTCCCCCGGCTTGTATATATGCCTATTTCCCTAATGGGTTACTTATCTTTGTACATTCTAGTGGTAATAGATTCAATATTGTGTGTTGTGCACCAAGCTTCTTCTTCTTCCTTGTGTTATTCGCGTGCTTCTGCAGACGTCCAACTCCAACAAACCCATTACAAGAGAGCTACTAAGGAGATTAGGGCTTAGATAAGTAAGATGATTGAGAAAACAATTGAGACTATCGAGGGCTCCCAAGATGTAGGATGTAGTCCTAGTGAGAGGGACCTAGAGCTTCATTATAGATTGTGATATGAGTACTACCTTGAGGCTATATGAAATAATAACAAAATCAAATAGATGAGTAGATAGAGTTGAGGAAAAATGCACATAAAAGAGAGACATGGACTAAGAGATAGAGAAGTCAAATTCTCAAATTGTGCAGAGTAAGATAATGTTGTCCACTTGTGCACTCCCAATATGAAGCCTAGATGACAATCTAGAGAAGGGGCTTACTAGTGTGCAATGTTGTGTAGAACTACACATAATTCATGATTATATAACTTTTACAATGGGGATCAATATAGATACACATAATTAGGAGAGACAAAATAGTTGATAAAATATATAATGTGACAATATCTCCACAACTAGTCCTACCCACTAGAAGGGGGCAAGCCCCCCTCTACACTCCCCCATTAAGGTTCTATGGGGAAATTGCATGACACCACAAGGCTTTTATTTTCGCCTTGAATGCAAACCCAATGGCCCAAAGATTTATGCCCTACCTAACCTGATCATAGGCTCACAAAAAACATCTGCTAACATCAATGAGCGCACATAGGCCTCATGTAACTTGAAAGTTAGGGTTCCAAAAATACGGGGGCCTTAGTGGCTCCACCTCGTAGTGAGGGCCTTACAACTTAGAGCAACATAGATCATTTGTGTTCACTTGAGGGTGGAGTATTTAGTATATCTAACAAAGGCTAGTGGTGCTTTGGCCTCTTCAAGAAATTTTTGGGTAGGAAAGATCAACAAACCTAACAAAATTATGTTCTACTTGATGAAAAAAATGGAAGTCAAAGACTTCATACTTATGTTGGAAAAGAGGGATGGTGGGACTACTATCAAAGACTTCATACTTATGTTGGAAAAGAGCATCCTTTTTTATAATGTTTCTTCTAAAGTTTCTTTGAATCGGCTATTTTTAAATCCTTTAGACTCCTGAGATCCATTAGATAAGTGTGTCCTCTTTCTCCCCTTCTTTCTTCATCGTCAATGACGATCTTGGGTGGTTGGTTAAAGTTGATATGATTAATGGTTCCATCAAAGGTGTACACACCTTAATCAAAATGCCCCTTCCCCTCTTAGCTTACAAATGTTTGCTAATGATACTAATATTCTCACTAATGGTGATGTTACTTCTAGTGCCACTTTTTTGGAGTAGTTGAATACTTTTTTCTTTGCTAGTGGATCTAAAGTTAACCATAAAGAAACTTCCTTTAAGTTTTCTAACAATGTTATTCTTCATTGTGTTATTGAGAATGGATTTGAAATTATGAAAGAGGGTGAAATTTTCAGACTTCTCTATGGGGTTTCATATCTTTTTCAATCAATGGTGGGATTGAGTGCTAAATAAATTTAGAGATAAGGTGTTTAGATGGTATGCTTTGCTCTAGGTGATACAGTTTTTGCATTGAATCCCCATATCTTGACTTGTTTAAATTATTTATTAGCTTGTTGGATGCCTACTTAAAAGCATTTCTTCCAGGTTATAGCTTTTGCTACAAGCTTACTATGGGGAGGTAAATATCAAGTGAATAAAATTCCTAACGTGGGTTAGGAGGATTGCGGCCTTCCTAAGAGAGAGGGAGTTTTTTTTTTATTAAAATGACAGAAATTTTGGCTCCAAAGTGGATCCTTAGATCTGTTTCTTTTTATGATTATTGGTCTCATCTTCTTAAAAGGAAAGCACACCTTTTTTGTCTTAAAGACTACTCTCTCTCTCTATATATCTATATATATCTATATATCTATATATATATATATATAGTGTTAGGATTTGTTGGCCTTTGAATCGGAACAACATAGAAGAACATAAAAGGATGATGTTTATTGAGTCAAATGATACTAATATACTACTAAAAGTTTATACTTTTGATTTCATATCAAGAAATCATTGCTTCTCCGAAGATGTATTTAATAAACTTGAAATCTCTTTTACGCCATAACCCATGTCCAAAAACTCATTAATATTCGTACACATTGTATGCCAAAAACATATATATTTCTTTCTTAAAGATGCTTAGCATGCAAAAGTTTCAAAAATTGAACCCCTCCTTGAAGCATGCATGGGATGCATGAATGTACATCCAGCACATGCTCGTGATTTCCCTTCTTGTTCATGCCGTGCTATAATGAACATTCTATGTTCAACTCTTTAACAATCTTCATGTGGTAAGTCTTTTCCCTTATGTTATTCATATATGAAATAAGTGCATTAGTTTAATTGTTCAATTCATGCACCATTGTATGTGTATACGGAGTTCACCAACTCCTTTTGATAAACATTATTTTAGAATGACCAAAAAAGAAAACATAAGCACAATTTGAAAGCAACACTTATCTTCATTATGGTTATGTCTATCCCCTGTGTCCATTTGGATATTCCGTAGATGGTGTTGGGGGTGGGAACACCTTGAATCTCCAGAATTTCATTGTCCTTCCTTGAGCAGCTACGTACTTACTTGTATGCCCAAATATGCATTTATTTATTCTTTTAAAAAATTTTGAGATGCTCAAATGCATATTCGTACTAACATATGAAACTCCTTCATAACTGTAAAGATGATTTCCATCCATATTCGAATTTTGTATCCCATAATCATAGAAAGGAAATATAATTCACTTAAATGGATGATTCCCTAAATCCATTATGATGGAAATAATGTTTAGATTGTAGCTCATGCATTGATGGAGATAATTAATCTCCAAAAGACAAGCTATACTTGAATTTAGAACACCTCTTTATTAAGAATAGCTAAAAACCTTCATCAATTTTGGAATTCTTTACCAAATTATGAATCTCCATCACTTTTGTGAGTTATAGCTTCACTCTCTCCTTCACAAAACTCATTCATTGATTGACGAAATGATTAACGTTTTCTATGCAAATTTGACACAACACTCATCTAGGGTTTCTACAGCTACTACAAGTGAAAGTTCGTCAAAAGATCTTACAAAACTTCATATTTACTTCAATAAGTAAACCTATGTCTGAAAGAGGCTTTCTCTATAGGCAACTTTTACATATGCAACTTTAATCACTCGGTTCTCTCAATCTACAACCTGTTTAAACAAATCCTTTTAGACATAGATAGCTTACCTTCCAACTTAGATTTTGAGTCCTCATTTAAAAATTCATACTCTACACTGAGATCTAAAAATATTTGATCATCAAGATTGCACCTGTTTTAGAAGTCACTAAATACATTTACACATACAAATGTTCCTACTCACAATTCTCTTAGCCTGATTACAATTGAATTCCCAAAACTTGACGAGAGATGCATTAGCTATGGACTTAGATGTCTTGAAAAGGAATTCTAAAATGATCAAGCACAGAAGGAGAGATGGAGAAAAGATCGTGACACACTTCTCAGAAGTTCTCTTCTATTAATTCATAAACACATCTGATGGATGAATCTCATACATTCATCACTTTCTTTCTCTTTTATTCATCTATACCTCCTCTTTATCTCTTCTCACATATATGTCCTGACTATATATATATATATATATATATATATATATATATATATATATATATATATATATATATATATATATATATATATATATATATATATATATATATATATATATATATGCATATATATATACTTACTCGTCAGTATTACAAAAGTATTTATGAGCTAATTACAAACTTAATGTACATGAGTATACAAATCATTTTCGTCTGATTCTTCTCTTTACTTCATGCTTCATCGTTTGTTCTTTTATTTATCCTTCACTCTTCATTCTTCATTGTAATCATCAATTAATGATTGTCTTGCTCCAACAGCTCCACCTCAATCTTTAATTGTGATTACCTGCATCTTTTTTACTCCTGCCATATCTTTAAACCTCTACAACTTGGCTCCATCCAAGATTTTTTTTAATATACCTGCAAGTTCATCCTTGTAGGAGGATGCATGATTTCTATTTCTTTATCAACAACCTTCTCTCTCAAAAAATGATATTGGATCTCAATATGTTTAGTCCTAGCATGAAACGCAAGGTTAGTTGCCAAATATAAAGAACTCATATTATCTCCACAAATAATTGGAACACTCTCATTAATTTCAAAACTCTTCATAAGAGTTTTCAACCATATTACGTCTTTTGCAACTTCCACCATACCTTTATACTCTACTTCTGTAGATGATAAAGCAACTCTATGTTGCTTCTTAGAACACCATGAAATTAACTTATCTCCCACATAAGACAAATACCCATGTGTTGATCTTCTATCATCAGAGTTACCTGTAAGTATTATGTCATCAACATAAATACAATCATAGATAAACCCATCGTGACTTGCTTTGACCAGCAAGCTACTACTTGCCTTTGATGCTTGGAAACCAAGTTACTTTGAGAAGTTCACAAGCCTATACTTCCATGCCCTTGGGGCCTGCTTCAAACCATACAAGGGCTCTCTTGAGCTTACACACATGATCTGAATAAAATTGATCTTTAAAACCATCTGGTTGTTCCATGTAAACTTCATCTGAAATATAACCATTCAAAAATGCATTTTCCACATCTAATTGAGATAATTTCCAAGCTTTGCATGCAGCAATGGCTATAAGAGGTCTTATGGTTGTCATCTTTGAATTAGGAGTATAGGTTTCATCATAGTCCACACCAAATGTCTGTGCATACCGTTTTACAACAAGTCTAGCTTTGTACCTAGACACACTTCCATCTGCATACCTTTTTGTTTTGTAGACCCATTTGCATCCTATCACTTTTTTGTTACTTGGTTTTGGCACTAATTCCCACGTCTCATTCTCAATGAGTGCATCATATTCTTCCTTCATAGCTTTCTCCCAATTCTCCTTTCCTTTTGCCTCATCGTCTGTAGAAGGATCTTCATCAGTCTTTATCATGTAAGCATAATCTTTAGTAGTCAAGAATGAAGTAGCATAACTATACATTATGGGTTGCCTTTTGTTCCTTGATGATCTTCTGAGTTCTCCACTCTATGAAGTTTCTGGTTCATCATATTCTGGATCAAACCTTGGCATTTCTTCATATCAGTTTGAGCTTCAACATTCTCTTCTTCATCAACTATTTGAACCTTTGATTTACCCTTGTTTTGACTCAATACTTCTTCAAGACTTGCATAAGCCCTATTTGTACATGTATACTGTTAGTCAACCGCCAGATTGGCGATTGTAAAGACTGAATCTTTTTATATTTCGCATGAACGAAAGGTTGTTACAAAGATGGTTGTAATCTTTATATAAATCAATGAAAAAGAAACGCTTCGGGACGACCAGAGGAGTCACCAGACTGTTCATCTGGTTGATGAAGTCTGTGTAGTTTTTGTAGTGTTTTTGAGAACTCTGAGTCGTATTGTGTTTGTCTTCTGTGTTGAGATCTGTCCTTGTATGGTAAAGATTAAGTTGCAGTAAGGCTTGTCTTAAGTTGCGTACTGAATCATTGTTCCATAAAGGTTATTACTGCGAGTTGTGTTACGGTAGTTCTTATATGGTACACTGATCACTGAGTAAGTCTTAATCGGTGTATGAATCGACCTTCAGTACTGTGTGTTTGAGACTTTTGAGTTCTTCTGCGTCTTCTGTTTTGTTTGATTATCTGCACCTATTCGGTAAAGGTTGAGTTACTGTTATTGTCCCTAGTGTTACAGTAGTTCATGTTCGGAACAGTTCTTGAGTTAATCAAGTAACTCTGTATCACGATACTGAATAGCCTGGCGTTGTATGTTGAGAGCACCTTATTGGAGTGTGTTCGGTAAACTTTGGAAGAGTTTGATTGCGAACTGTAAGATTGTGAAGTGTAAACAGATTCTGAATAAGAGTTCTTGAGCATTAGTATATGGCTGTGTGTGAGATGATTATTGGGAAAATCAAGCATAGGGCCTCTGTTTAACAGACCCCTTCCACTCCCAAGAACCCACTAATTGTTTAAACACGTCTCTGATGGTTAATTTTGCATTTAACACTGGCGCCGTCTGTCGGAATGTGGCATCAAGAGTGTTGCCAGCTAATTGGGGGAAAATGGCAACCAGAGTGTTCAATTGATTGTGAAGATGGCTGTAGATTGTAAATCGACAGTAATAGTACGCACGTAGTACAAAAGATGATATATGCCGGTTACTCGATCCGGTGAGTCATATCCGAAGTATCGACAGCCTTGGGTACCTAATTTGCTACAGACGCCTCCAGGAGGTAGAAGCGCAGAAAGGTTTAACCCAGTTGCCAAGGAAGTGAAGAACACTAGTAGTGATTCCGATAGTATTCCGGTGGAACATACTACATTTCTGGCAGATTCCGGTGTGATTTCGGCACAGTCTGTCGAAGATATAGTAACTCCAGAGTCTACCAGGACGTAGTATGAAGTTAATTTAACACCATTGGGTCAAGATTCGAATTTGTCTACGGATAGAAACGTCTTGGCCAAAGAAATCAGTGAAGGTGAAAAAGAACCTTGCTTTGGTGAAAATTTGACACCTTTCGGTGTTATTTCGGTACCAGTTGCTGAGAGTTCACAATTTTCCGATGACCGTTTATCATTTCTTGGTGAATCTTCAGTCCAATCACCGTTATTTGGAGTAAGCTTTCCTACATTTGATATCAAGGAGGAAGGTAGCTTATTCGAAGCTGAAATCCGAAACATACTGAACAATATTATCAAGCCGAAGAGTGCACAGGCTGACGATACAGATTCTGGCAGACAAGTCCACCACAAGAAGGTAATGCTTTGCCACCCCCTCGTTGTCATTTCTGTGGTGAATTAGGACACATTCGAAGATTTTGTAAAGATGCGGCCAAATATGATCAAAGGAAGAAGGAGCGCCAGAACCCAATGACAAATATGGTTCAGATCACACCCATAGAAACACAAACTACAGTAGTTCAGACCAGATCCGGTAGGCCGTTACAACCAGCAGCTGAAATATTTGAACCAGGCATCGGAGAACAGCAAAGAACATATGACAAGGCTAGTCAGTGGACCACCACAGAACCTCTAGTGTTCCCAGACCCTATTTCGGTGACACAACTTCCACTGTCAAAGGAAACTGCACAGGAGCAAGAGTCAACTCCAGTAACAGATGCATCATCTTCAGAATCGATCAAAAGTACAAGTGTAAATCAAGCATGGGAAATTTTATCTAAAGCGTCCATTACTCTTCCTCTTGGACAGTTACTTGCACTAGTACCAAGAGTCCGTCAACAATTCCAGCAACAGTTTAGTACTGCGTCTGCCTGCATTCCAGCAACGGCAACAGTACAACCAGAAACTGACTCTACGGTGGATCATTCGGTCCCATTGATTACGGTATGGTACAAAAATCATAAAATTAATCAAGTACTAATTGATGGAGGGTCTGGTGTAAACATTGCTACTGCTGCACTATGTAAAAAGTTAGGATGGACGAAAATTGAGCCTGTCCAGTTTTTTGTAAGGATGGCTGATCAGTCCAGAGTCCACCCAGTGGGACTAGTACGAGATGTTCCCATAACTTTGCAAGGTACAACATTTAAGATGAATTTTGTCGTCTTAGAACTACCAGAGTCTAGCTTGGATTATAATCTGCTTTTTGGCCGTCCTTGGTTGAAACAAGCCAAGGTGATACAAGATTGGTCCGCACAGGAACTCACTTTCAAGGACAATAATCGTAAATATGTTGTCAAGTTAGATGCTATCCAGCCTTGTGAATTACATGCTAGACCTTATTTTGCAAAACCAGTTCATATGTTGGATGGTTTGTCAGATAATGAAGAAGAAGAGTTTTTGAAGAATAATATTGATTTGATCTCCCTAGGAACTGTTGATCTACAATCTGTTGTAGATAGTTGGAATCCGGCAGTCTATACGGTGATGCCTGTGACTGAAGAAGACAAGAAAGAAGGTACTTCTGCTATAGATAACGCTGATCTACAACAACTTTTAAAACCAGCTGATGATACAGAGAAGTCCCGACAATTCTATGTGTCAGAAGATCAGTTGATCACCTATAATTTAGAAGATGAAGAAAATCCACATCCTATCAAGATAAAGGAAAGCTTACCTGAAGTGTTCCAAGCAGATTTAATCCAGCTACTTCGAGAGTTCTCTGATGTTTTTGCATGGGATTACAAAGACATGAAAGGTTTGGACCCTCACATTTATCAACATAGGGTCATGCTGAAGCCGGAAGCAAAACCAATCAAATAACACAGCTACTGGATGAATCCAAATTATGCAGCACAGGTAAAGGCAGAGCTGGATAGGTTATTGAAAGTTGGATTCATTGTACCAGTAGAGCACGCTGAATGGATCTCACCAATTGTTATTGTTCCTAAAAAGAATAAGCAACTGCGAATATGTGTCGATTACCGAAAACTGAATGCAGCTACAGTGCCTGATCCATTTCCTCTACCTTTTCTTGACACGATGCTTGACAGAGTAGCAGGACATGAAATGTACTCTTTCTTGGATGGTTATAGTGGTTACAATCAAGCCAGAATGGCTGAACAAGATATTCCAAAGACCGCTTTCATTACCAATTGGGGTGTTTTTGCTTGTACTGTTATGTGGTTCGAATTGAGAAATGCCCCCAGCACTTTCCAGAGGTGTATGCAGGAAATATTCTCCCCTTATCTTACCTCTTTTATGCAAGTATATCTTGATGATTTCTCTTTATTTGGTAAAATGGAAGCACACTTGTTCCATTTACGGTATTGCTTTGAGAAGTGCAGAGAATACAGACTCTGCCTGAACCCAAACAAATCTGTATTTGCGGTTTCATGTGGAAAGTTACTTGGCCATATTGTCTCTGCACAAGGTATTCAAGTCGATCCAGATAAAATTGCAGCTGTGTTAGAAGCACATGTACCTACTACACCAAAGGAAGTAATGCATTTCATGGGTCAAGTGAGATGGCATGGTCGCCATTTATGGTGGCTCGCTCATTTAGCCATTCCACTCAATCGTTTAATCACGAGTACTCCTAAACAGTTTGATTGGACTCAGGAATATCAATCAGCATTTGATCGTCTAAAATGTTTATTAATGCAGGTCCCAATTTTACAACCACCTGATTGGGAACGTCCATTTCATGTTTTCGTAGATGCATCAAATATAGCCATTGGAAGTGTGTTAATGCAACAAACTGATAAGTGGTTCAGACCTGTTTACTATGCAAGTCAAGGCTTGCATGCTAAAAAGAATTACTCTGTAACTGAAAGAGAATGCCTGGGTTTAGTATATTCTGTAAAGAAATTCAGGCATTATTTACTTGGCCGTAAATTTACTTTTCAAGTAGATCATGCTACACTTGTTTATCTAGTACGACAGCAGCATTTAGGTGGTTGATTAGCACATTGGGTTCTACTTTTACAAGAGTTTGATTTCGAAGTAATCCATCCGCCCGGCAGCTCACATGCCTTAGCAGATTTCCTTTCTCGCTTAGATTCCGATGAAGCTCCGGTCGGTGTAGATGACACCACACCAGCGATTTATGTTACTGAACCAACTAATGATGAATATGAAGAAGCACCTATGCCATCTACATATTATGATCAGATATTAACTTTTCTTACTGATGGATGTATTCCTGCTCAGGCCTCTCCTGGAATGCGTAGGAAGATTGCAGTGTACAGTCGCAGATTCCGGTTAATTGCTGGAGAATTATACTATATGGATCACATTGGAATTTTACTTCGTTGTATTCCCCCGCATGAAGTTAACTCAGTCATTACTCTGGCTCACTCAATTCCTTCTGGTGGACACTTTGCAGCAGATTTAACGCACCGGAAAATTCTGCAAAGTGGACTTTGGTGGCCTACTATGTACAGGGATGTATCTCAGTTTGTCAAACAATGTGATACTTGTCAGAGGTCTGGACAGCCTCTACAATGCCATTTTTTCCCTCTCCAACCTGTCTTGCCATTGGAGCCTTTTCAGAAGTGGGGTCTAGATTTTATTGGACCTATTACACCTCCAACAATCCTCAGTAATAATCGTTATATTCTGACATGTACAGATTATGCTACCAGATGGGCAGAAGCATGGCCTTTAAGGTCCGCCACAGCTGTTTCGGTGGCAAAGTGTCTAATGAAAGATGTTTTCCCACGTTTTGGCTTACCTCTGGACCTTGTTACAGATCAAGGCACGCATTTTGTTAACAACTTAATGAAAGCACTCACACATTCTTTTCAGATTATGCATAAATTTTGTTCTCCTTGTTAATGGTTTGGCTGAGAGTACAAACAAAACCTTGTTGAATATGCTTCAAAAATTGATTCTGGAATCACCGGAAAGGTGGGATCAACTGTTACCTGCAATATTATGGGTGTACCGGACTACCTACAAGGTAGCGACAGGACTAACACCTTTCAAACTAGCTTATGGACTGGAAGCCATAGCACCAATGGAGATTGTTGTACCAAGTCTACGTGTAGCTCTCACTCAGAAACTGTTACCTAAAGAATTTCTGTCATTTTGGTTGGATACACTCAAAGAATTAGACGAGCATCGATGGGACAGTTTTCTGACTATTCAGGAAGTACAGTTAAGACAAGCTCAAACACATGATCGATATCTAAAAACTCCAGTTTTTACGGTGGGGCAACTTGTACTCTTTTACAATGCAAAATCGAATCGCTCTGCTGGAAAATTCAAGTTACGATAGTTTGGTCCATACCGGATTTCTGAACAGGTGGGCCTAGCCACTTTTCGGTTGGCTACTTTGACTGGCATTCCTCTTCCGAAGGTGATAAATGGTTCAAAGTTGCGACCGTATCAGGAAGCATCTGATCCGCACTAAAATGTTTCGCGGTTGACCGCGTATTTTTCGTTTTCTCTTTTTCCTTTCTTTTCTTTTTTTTTACAAGATTAATAAAATACGTCTGTAAATATACTCATTTTGATACCTAATTATGTCAACGGCCACCCGGCATGCTATTGTCTGTGCGCCATGGAAGCTCTGGCAAACTTCGCCGCCTTTCGTGAAGGACTCCCTGCTGATGTAGGTGAGTTCCTACGCGTCCGCGGGTTGGTCAATTTCGCTGAATTGCCCTGGCATTCAGTGGATTGCCACCCTTTCTACGCACAAATAATCACCGCCATCGCTGCCACACCTGCTACCGAGCAGAGTTGGCCTATCACTTCCCTACCATCCCGTACCGTAATCACTCTCCAGACCTTCTCTCATGCATTCTGGCTCTCTCTGCAAGGACGAGAGAATGGCCCGAATTTACCAATAGCTACCATGATCCAGCTATTCCCTAGATACTCCTCCAATGAATATGCAATCCTCTGTCGCCTCGAACCTGAGAGATCAGCACTCCAATTTTTAGTTGCCATTTTGAATCTCCAAAAGCGCACATATGGAATATCTCATCCCTTTTACTCCACTATAGATTTAGCTGCTCGAGAACCTGTCAACTTTGCTTCGTATTTCTTCCGCTGCATTCACAAAGAATGCGTGTCAATCATCAAGCAGGTCAACAAGGGAGATATGCCAAGGTCCAAGCTGTCGCACATCCTATCTTTTCTATTTCCGAACATTCTAGCAGCACAACCACCACCTCGAGGACCCGTTCTGCACCATGAAGAGCCTGCACAAATCTTGGACGATGATGAAGAGGATGACGAAGAGATTGTCGACCTTCTCCGCCGGAAAAGAATCAGAATTAGTTCATCAGATAGTCAGGTACAAGGCTCTGTCGCCAATGATCAAGCAGATGACAAAGAAGAAGAAGGACAGGACGAAGAAACCTTCCATGACACCGCAACATCAATGCATCATGAATCATCAGCCCAGTCTTCTTCAGAAAGGCAACAAGAATAGGATGCTACCACCGAATCTGAAACAAGCTCGTCAAAAGAAGCATCTCAACAGCAATCTGAGCAGGAAAAGCAAGAGGATGGAGAACCTATCATTAAAGAGGTTTTCGAAGAATTGCTTAAAGCAGTGGAGTCTACAGCTACCGGCCCGGATGACACTACACAACCAAGCACAGAAAAGGTAATCAACACAACTACTATTCTTCCTACTCATCCACCCGAACCCCCAGCTGAACCCATTATTCCTATTCCACCCATTGTCCCCGACGAACCCATTGCTTCTTCATCCTCATCGCCGAATTACTCTCCACCAAATTCCCAGCAGCTCCTTACCGCTTCTTCATCTCAATCGCGTTCTCATCCTCCAATACCCTTGTTTTCTAAGTTAGCATCCATGGGTCACATGCTGATCCAGCTATCACAACAACTACCTGAACAAATGAAGCAAGTGACAGATAATATTCGAGACGAATTTCAACACAAAGTGGATGTGCTGGAGGCAGACATTACCCCTCTCCAGGAAGAATTACAGGTAGTCAAAGCAGAAAATCATAATTTAAATGAGCAGATTAAGGAACTTCAGGCCCGACTTGTCGAACAGGAGACAATTATAAATCAGAGAGATGCTGCCTTGGCCGAAGTCAGAACAAAGGAAGATTTATTATGTGCTGCAGATGCAGAAATTGTACATTTGAAACAATTAGCTCAAGATAAAGAAGATGTCCACGTTGCACTTGGAAATTTATTAGAAGAAACCAGAGTACAGTTAGAAGAAGTGGTCAACAAAGGGCAAGAAATGTACGATTTAGCTCAGAAGACTAATGAAGAACTTCAGAGAACCAAAATTGATTTATCTGACGTCAACAATATTCTTAAACGCAAATTGAATGTGGAAGCGCAATTACAGAAAGAGATCACAAGTGCCCGCCGAGAGCGCGACGCCTATTACAAAATAATCGAATTTTTGAATCAGGAGATAGAAAGAAGGGAGTATCAGCTGGATGTACAGAAAGAAAGATTAGCTCAAATAAATAAGCAAATTGCAGATATGAAGGTAACTCGTGATGCGGCCTTATCAAACGATTTTTATCTACAGGAACCTTTTCTACAGACGCAAGCAGAAGCTTTGATGACCGAAGTCATTTCTTTAAGTTCTGTACGAACAGATGCCCAACTAGTAGAACCAGATATTTTGAAACAAATGTTAGAAGCCTTAAAGAAGAAAATTGCCCAGACTTTTAGATTAGCTCGATTGATGTATTTAGAAGGCATTGTAGATGAACCATAATTGTTGTAAACCTGCGGGTTCGAGTCCACCGTGCGTGCCAGTGTTAGTCGGCCGCCGGATTGGCGATTGTAAAGACTGAATCTTTTTATATTTCGCACGAACGAAAGGTAGTTACAAAGATGGTTGTAATCTTTATATAAATCAATGAAAAATAAACGCTTTGGGACGACCAGAGGAGTCACCAAACTGTTTGTCTGGTTGATGCAGTTTGTGTAGTTGCTATAGTGTTTTTGAGAACTCTGAGTCATATTGTGTTTGTCTTCTGTGTTGAGATCTGTCCTTGTACGGTAAAGATTAAGTTGCAGTAAGGCTCGTCTTAAGTTGCGTACTGAATCATTGTTCCGTAAAGGTTATTACTGTGAGTTGTGTTACGGTAGTTCTTATATGGTACACTGATCATTGAGTAAGTCTTAATCGGTGTATGAATCGACCTTCAGTACTATGTGTTTGAGACTTTTGAGTTCTTCTGTGTCTTTTGTTTTGTTTGATTATCTGCACCTATTCGGTAAAGGTTGAGTTAATGTTATTGTCCCTAGTGTTACAGTAGTTCGTGTTCGGAACAGTTCTTGAGTTAATCAAGTAACTCTGTATCACGATACTGAATAGCCTGGCGTTGTATGTTGAGAGCACCTTACTGGACTGTGTTCCGTAAACTTTGGAAGAGTTTGATTGCGAACTGTAAGATTGTGAAGTGTAAACAGATTCTGAATAAGAGTTCTTGAGCATTAGTATATGGCTGTGTGCGAGATGATTATTGGGAAAATCAAGCATAGGGCCTCTATTTAACAAACCCCTTCCACTCCCAAGAACCCACTAATTGTTTAAACGCGTCTCTGACGGTTAGTTTTGCTTAGTTTCGCGTTTAACAATACTAAGTACCTTGCTCATCAAATGTAACATCCTTTGACACAAGAAATTGTTTTGTTGATGGAATCCACAACCTATATCCCATTTTCTTATCATCATAACCAATGAACACATATTTTTCAGCCTTTGGTTCCAATTTATGCCTTAATTGAGAAGGAACATAAGCATATGCTAAACAACCAAATACTTTGCAATGATCTAATGTAGGTCTCTTACCCCACCAAGCTTCATATGGTATCATACCCTGCAAAGCTTTACATGGTAGCCTATTAACCAAGTATGTGGCTATATTTATAGCCTCAACCCACAAATAATTAAGGCAATTTGTCTCTTTCATAATTGATCTTGCAAAATCAACAAGAGTTCTATTTCTCTTTTGTGCTACACCATTTTGTTGAGGAGAGTACATGCAATTAACTTCTCTCTTTAGACCTGCATTCCACAAATCATCAATGAATTCATTTGATAAATACTCTCCCCCTCTATCTCACCTCAATCTCATCAATTTTTATCTTGTAACTCTTTTTGCATATACATGATAGTGTTTAAATGTGCCAAATACTTCATAAATGACTCCATACATAAATAGTGATCCACCTAGTAGCATCATCATCATAAATGACATAATATCTTGAACCATTTATGTTAAAGTCCTTTGAAGGACTCCATACATGTGTATGCACCAATTCAAGTCTTTCTGAATACATGAAACCATATATGATTGCATATGAGCCTTACCTAATTGACATGCTTCACATTTATATGTCATGTGTTGACTTGCAACATTAGGTAGTCCAAGTATTGAACCATTATTAATCATGTCTTTAATACCTCTATCATTGAAGTGTCCAAGCCTTTTGTGCCAAAGATCCAACTCAGATATCTTTTGCTCTCCATATGTGAACAATGTGTGTCCAACGTTAACTTGTACCCTCAATGTAAAGAGCCTTCCTTCTTTCTTCCCTATAACAATTTGCTTACACTCTTGGCTAGGGTCTTCAATATAAACTCCATCATTAGTTAATCTTACTTCATATCCTTTTTCTACAATTTGTCCTACACTGATCAAATTCTTTGGAATTGTAGGAACATACAAAACCTTACTCAAAAGAGTACTTCCATCTTTAGCCTTCACTGATCTAGTTGAATTTACCTTATTCTTTGTATTGTCACATGTTTGAACTGTATGATTGATTTCCTTATGATCAAAATCAATCATCAAAGCAATGTTTCCACTCAAGAGATTGCTACACCCTGAGTCAATGTAGAATACCCTTAAGTCTTCATTTGGATCTTCACATGTTGCATTCATAATAAGAGTTGAATCTTCTTTCTAATTTGATGCATAATTGTAGTAGGTGTTATTGTAGGATTGGTTTTGGAAGTTTCTTCCTCCATTTCTTCTAAAGAAACTCCTACCACCTCTACCTCTGTAACTTCCTCTCTGATTTCTTCCACCTCTACCTCTTTGATTATAACTCTGATTAAAGCTACTAACACTTTGATTGTTATGCCAACATTCATGAGAAAGATTATTAGTCTTACCACATATCCAACAAGCTTTGACATTATCCTTGTTGTTTCTGCCTCTTCCTCTACTTTTTCCACTTCCTCTTCCTCTTAGGAAGTTTGCTTGACTTGAAGTACCTTCATCTTCAGCTGATTGTTGCTTTCCTTTGATACCTTTCTTCTTATCCTTAGATACATTCCATGACCTACACTTTTATCAACATCTCCTTTGATATCATTCTCAAAAGCTAGCATATGTCCTAGAAATTGATTCAAATCAGGAGTAAAATGATCCAATTAAAGTTTTGTTGATAATATTGAATGGCTTCCACTTCTCATCTCCTCTTAGACTTGTGAGAATTTGTCTTACCAATTTATTTTCTTCAATTTCTTCATGAACTGCACCTAAAGAATCAACAATGTCTTTCATCTTTGTCACATAATCAGATATGAAGACCTTGAAAGTTGTCTACATAACAAAAATTTTGACGGCCATCTGAGCAGCCACAACTGCCATTCGATATAGATGGGGGAGCCAGTGCTTGATGATGGCCATCATGTAACCAACAGTAAAAGGTCCTCGCGATGGTGCGAAATAGGGGTAATTGAGCCAATCCTAGCACTGTTTATTATTATGGACTTAAATTGCAAAAGTTGTCTAGGAGCGATGGCAAGGTACGAGACGATAGCATGGATTATGCTTTACATGCAAAGGGGCCTTTGTCCATGTGTGGATCATTTATAGGTATTCCTATAGTAATGCTTTCCTCCAGTTTGGTTGAAAAATTTTGTCTTATTAAGTGTTTGGTGGTAGCTTAGCTAGTTCAAATTGTGTTCTATGTGTCGGCTTCTTGCCTGTGATTTTCTCAATAGAAAAATTGTACTTTTCCATGTAGATGAAATATGGTTTATATTGTAAATTGTTAATGGAAATATACCTACATGGTGCTAGTTCTCCAAAAATAGGGAGATTGAGGAATTGTCTCCTCAATAGCTGCCATATCCTATAATTGCGCTTTCACACTTGCTGAGTGAGTCTTGCCTAATTCTTGTACTATCTTCATCCATGCAAGTGTAGGTAGTTTGAATATGTTCTAACCTTCCGCTGTAACTTTACCAGCAATGGTGAATTTAGGTTCATATTCTTCTTCAAATGTTGGCTCAATTGGAATGGTTACCAGTTCATCAGCCTCTGGTATGTCAGGTGGTGAGTTTGGCTGTGGGATCTCTACATGATCCGATACTTGAGATTGAAGTACTAGCACAGGTGCCCTTAAGGTGTTCAATTCCTCTGGGATTTTTGGGAGTATGAATACTTGAATGGTAGATGGGTTCACAGGTTCTTTGACTCATAAATTGGCATTGTCATTTCTGAGTGGCTGACACTCCTCAATTAGTTTCTTGTAATCTTCTAAAAGACGTGCATGATCATCAAGCAACATTTTCATGTTTTCTAAGAGAATTTCCTTGAACCGACTCAGATTGGTCAGTTCCTATAGCAATGCTTCCTTAGTCTTATGCTCTAACTCCAATTCCATCAAATGATAAGCATCACAAAGTTCTTGATGCATGCATTAAGCAATGCATTTTCAGTAGTCAATGAGTTGAGGTTGGCTTGTAATTGAGTGGTTGTCTATTGTAAGGCCAGATAATGATGTCCTAATGGAGAAAACTCTTCTCTAACTTGATGCATACAGGAGAACATTTTTTGAAACGCAATATCTATAATGGATGAAGAAACTAATGATGGGGTGGTTTAAAAGGCATTTTGTTCAATGTATAATGTAGGGGGGATGGGTGTCAGGTAAGGGAACATGGATGTGATGGTGATAGTGGAGGTGTGTGGAGATGGGTGTGTGTGTCTTGGTGGTAGACATTAGTGGAGGTGCAATGGGGGTGAAATATCCATGTCGCTAGAAGTTTGATCTAGTGAACTAATAGTGAATAGTTTCGTGATTGTGGGTGATTGTGTGGCATGAATAGTGGATTTACAAAGGTCAATGAATATGTTACATGAAAGGGTTCAAACATTGATTGATGAATAGGGGATGGTTGTGGTAGTGTGGTGGGCTGGGGTGTGGCACTCATGAAAGATTAGTTGGACTATGTGGGGTGAAGAAGGGTTGTTGAGGGAAGGGAATAGGTGAAGCCGAAGGAGCTAGGAAAGGGTTAATAGGGATTGGTTGAAAAGTTGAGGTGGTAAAGGATGTGGATGGTGTTGTGGAAGGGGTAGGAAAAGAATGAATTGGTTCTTATGATACTACACTGGAGATGGGTGGTTGAATGAAGATGATCTGGGGTGCACGGGTGAAACTAAATGTACAGGTGATTGAATGGTGGGTTTGGGCATAGAGGCAATGCCCACAGTGGTGATGGGTAGGGATGTCGATGGATGGGGTGGCATATCAATGATGATGATGTTGCCCTGGGGTGGCATATGTAAAACAATCCATGCTTCTTGGTGACTAGAGGATTGGGTTTTGACTGGTACACGAATGTATTCTCTGGGGCATGATATTAATCTTACTCATCGAGGGTCAAATTGTGGTAGGGTCTTTCCTTTGAGAAAGTGTACTGCTTCAACTGTACTTAGTGATTAAACTAGATTGTTAAATGCATTTATAAAAGGAGGTCTCGAATCCTCTACTTGCCAATTCTTGTTGCAAAATTTCCTTACTTTGTTGTTTTGTTATCTAACTCCTCATCCAAACTGCTTGCATGTTTTTGTATAACCTTTGGATCACAATAGTGTATGCCTCTACATATGAGGTGTTGTCCCCTTTCGTGCTTTTGTCTCCTTGAGTGTTTGCCTACTCCTCGTCTTCCTCATGTTGATCTTTAACTTGTGTTTCTTAGCTTTATTAACTATCATCTTCGTCATGCCTGTGACAAGGAAGGAGATAAGGAAGGGAGCTCACATACATGCACACACACACTCTCATAATCAAAGAGAAGCACACACTTAGATTGAGGCAAGGAATAATGATCTTCTTCTTCTTCTTCTTCTTCTATTACATAAAAAAGAATGTATAAGAATGACCTAAAAAACAAGAATGCAACAAGTGCAATATATAAAGATCAGTACATAAGGAAAACCTAATGTTCACAAATGAGTGAGCTGGCATGGAACAAGTGTGCCATCACTCTCAGTAGATAAATCTAATAAAGCTCAATGAAGTATCCCTGACATATACCAGCATGACCATTATACATGTCAGAGAAACAAAAAATTGATATGTGTCATCCTAGATCATCACATGTTGAGCTTGATATCTCAAGACTCCCCCTCAAGCTCAATGTCATGTCCTCTAATCTAAGCATCTTCCAAAATGTCTTTAGCTTCTCTACTCCAAGAGCTTTAGTGAAAATATCAGCAACATGCTCATCCATTCTCACATAAGCAAGATCAATATCACCTGCTAATACCTTCTCTCTGATGAAGTGATAATGAACCTTGATATGATTTGTTCTAGCATGAAAAACATGGTTCCGTGCTAACTATATACTGCTAAGATTATCACAATAGATAGTGATAGGCTTTTGCACTTCCACACCTAAATATGCAAGTAGCATCTCCATCCATGATGCCTCACATGCTGCCATTGCAGCACCTCTATACTGAGCCTCTATACTCGATAGGGCAACAGTGGGTTGCTTCTTCCTGCTCCATGTAATAGTGACACTCCCAACTGAGAATAGAAAGCCACTAGTAGATCTTCTATCTCGAATGCCACCAGCCCAATTTGCATCGATGTATCCATGAACCTGCAAATCTACACCAACTTCATAAAACAATGCATAATCCAAAGTAGCACTCACATAACGTAGGGTGCATCTTAGAGCGTCCAAATGTGGCTTCCTGGGAACCTACATCAACTGACTTTCAACTCCAAGAGTATAGCTTAAATCAGGCCTTGTAATTGTGAGACATATCAGACTTCCCACAATTTTCCTGTACATAGTAGCATTTTCCAATGCTTTACCTAATGTAGTATCCAACTTCAAACTCTGACCTAATGGCATAGAAATTGGCTTACAATTATCCATACCATACTTTTGCAGCATATTCAAAGCATATTGCCTTTGCGACATCCATATACCTATTTTTGTATGTATAAACTCAATGCCCAAGAAGTAGTGTAGCACACCAAGATCTTTCATGTCAAATTCCTGCATAAGAAGTTTCTTTACCTCTTTGATGCCTTCTTCATTATCACCACCTACAATCAAGTCATCAACATAGAGAGCCACAATTGTGATGCCATCGTCACCCTTCCTTGCATATAGTGAATGATCTGCATCACACATAGAAAACCCAATGGTGGTTAAGTAATATGCAATCCTTGCATGCCATGCATGAGGAGCTTGCTTCAGCCCATACAAAGCCTTTTGCAACCTGCAAACATATTCTGGATGCTTTGAATCTTCATATCCTTGTGGTTGGTCCATGTATACTTCTTCTTGTAACTCACCATGTAAGAAAGCATTCTTCACATCTATCTGATGCAAAGTCCATCCTTTTGTTGTAGCTAATGCAACAAGTGTTCTCATTATAGACATTTTAGCTACAGGATTGAATGTTTCCTCATAATCAATGCCATATGTTTGTGCATATCCTTTTGCTACCAATCATGCTTTGTACCCGCTTATGCTACCATGAGCATTGTGCTTTACCTTGTAAACCCACTTGCAGCCTATGGCTTCTTTCCTTGCAAAAATGGAACTAGCTTCCATGTTTCTTTTTCATAAAGTGCATCCATCTCCTCATCCATAGCTTTTTCCCAATCTGCATTTCCAATTGCATCTTCAAAACAAGAAGGTTCAGCATCTTGTACTACCTTTGTCATGTAGGCACAATGACCAGCCATGTAACTATCATATGTTAATCATTGTACAAAATTTCACATCCTCCCAGAGTTCTCTTTGCTCTGATTCCTTATGTCGGCTCCCTTGTCTTGAAATGCCCTAACTACTGCCAACACTCCCCCCTCTCTCGCGTTTGTCATCTCTGACAGACCCTTGTTGAGCGGACCATTGGATGTAGTATTACGACATCTGTGGCCAAATGATGCTTTTCTAACCTCAGTCCTTTGGCCAAATCGGTGACTAAGGCATCCCTGTCTACTGGCCCAAGTACCTTCGGATGTGGCATGCGTAGCTTCTCTGAGTGTAGAGCATGTTCCACAGCAAATAAATGTAGCAGATGAGATGGTCTGGGTATGAATATCTCTGAGTGATACTCCCAGAACTCGGTGATAAACATTTATTCAAACGTTTGTTTGAAGCATGTTGGGAGATATTTGATATGAGCATGCCACGTATATACAATGTTGATGAATGGGGTGGTGCTCATATCATAGACGAGGTATTGGTTGCCTTCATTGAAGCCTAGGGCTGAAAGGTGAGGTTCTTTGACATTTATAAAGGTTCGGAATGTGACAGGATTAGATCAAATATTTTGAGGCACATCTGTGCCATGATGTCTCGTACATTCTTGAATCTAATGCACCAATTTTGGATGGTTGAAATCATGTATGTTATCGTTGGTGGGCACGAGGCAGTGCCAAATATACATAGTTTATCCATTTGTCACATCCTTTGATGGTCCTCACTGTTTTGGTTTACTCGGGCCATGATCTTCGTCGAAACAGAGGGCAATAGCAGGGATTATACTTAATGTATAAGGGCATATTATTCCATGTGTGCACCATTTCGGGGTATGTTTCCAGTAAGCGTATTCTCCATGTAGGTTGAAATATGTTGCCCTATGTCGCACTTTCAAGAATGTTGCCTGGGGCAAATTGGATTGCAGAGGTTGGTTCTTTTGCAACACGATGTTTTATGTCAGCATTATAATCTGCCAATAATACACAAAATGGGATGTACAAATCATCTGAAGTGTCAATCCATCAATGATGGGATAGGTTTTTGAAGTAATCCGATTTGATGACAACTTCTTCTAGTCGAGACATGGACTGTATCTGCACTACTACTTTGTCATCATGAGTTGGACCTATCTTTTCTAATCTTTGCATCCATTCTGGAGCTTCAATCTCAAATGTATCCATTCCTTCCTCTGTTTGTTTACCTCTAGGTATAGGCATGGGTGTATAAGGGTCCTCGAATGTCTCCTCAGCTTCAATTTGATCTAGGTCCTCCGGCTCTAGCTCCACTAGGGGAGAAGGTTGATGTTCATATTGGAGAAGTTTATTTTGCAACTCTTTTAGTTGTGCCCTTAGTTCTATTACCTCTTCGGATGTGTCAGTTGTGGTTGCTACCTCTTTTGGTGGCTCTCGTTGATGGGCCAATTGCTTCTGTAAATCATCACACTCTATTTCTAAAGCAGCATATGCCTCTAGCAGGTCAGCATGTGTGTCCAATATGATCTGCATGTTGTCAGATGGTATGGCTTTGAAGTGGTCCGAGTCAATCACTGTTGGGGATCCTTCCATCGTTGCCTCTAGGTTCAATTCATTCTATCGTTGGAGTCTTTTATTTTCTTCTAGTGTCGCTGACATGTGTTTCCTGAACAATGCAAGGTTACGATGGTTTTTGAGGTTCTCGACTTGCTGGGCATGTAGCATTTCTTCAAGGTGTTGTTGTGCCTCTCAATTTGGCTGGGGGGATTGGCCACTAATTCGTCATGTTGTCTTTGCAAGGTATCATATTGGTATTGTAATAGCCTCTTGTCCTTCTCCAAGTTTATGAATCGTTCTTGTAGCATTTCATGGGTTTGAACAGGCTCGTATGTTGAGCATCTAAATGCTGGTAATGATGTTGTAATTGAGACATACACGGATACAACGTATTGAATACATTATTTACAAGAGTGGATGTTGAAAAGGTGTGGAATGCAGGAGGGTAGGGAAAAGGGAAAGGGATTGTGTATGCTGTGCTTGAGAATGGTGAAGTGGGTGGTGGGGGAATGGGAGATTGTGGGAATATGGGGGGAGGGAGAGGTGCAGATGTGGGTGATATGTCCATGAGGTCCTGTGTGGATGCGATCGTGGGAGTTATTGTGCACATGGGAATGGTAGGTGTGGTGATGGTTGTGAAGGTGTATAATGGTGTGTGTAGTTGTGCATGTGAGCCATCGAGAAGTGTGATAGGATGAATGGGATTTTTGGTGACTACAGTTAGAATTACATTGTCCTTGATGTCAATTACAATAGTGGTGGTGTCAGGTTGTGAGTGACGGGTTGACTCATAGTGTGTGCTTCACTAAGGGAATTGGCAATCGTGGCCGTGATAGTGGTGGTGACAGTGGTGGTAGGAGGTGAAGGGGGTGGAGTTGGAGGGGAGGGTGGTAAAGGTGGTGATGGGGGTGCACTTGAGGTGTGGGCTTCGTTAGTGTGTTGAATGGAGTGTGCTATGCCAGTGGTTGTGGAGGTGGTGCCTGTTGGAGAAACAATCACTAATTGGACATATATTTGAAGGTCAAAGCTTCAGAAGAAAACCACATGCCTATGTGAAGGGACAAATTCACAAGTGTATTATATTTGTAAAGTTAGTTCACTTTAGTTCTAGAAGTTTTTTAAAAATCACAAGAATGAGAAAGTTAGTTTGTATCAATTGACGCGATGAGGAAGACAATGATAGAGTGAGTTAGAACTCATTTGGTATGACTGAAAATAGTCAGGCTTCTCTGCGTGAGAAAGCACCTGTGCATTTGTGAGGTTTCATAGTTATGGAAAGAGTTTATTAAACTTC
Source organism: Ceratopteris richardii (assembly GCA_020310875.1). Lineage (NCBI taxonomy): Eukaryota > Viridiplantae > Streptophyta > Polypodiopsida > Polypodiales > Pteridaceae > Ceratopteris > Ceratopteris richardii. The sequence goes on from CM035418.1 coordinate 105,820,145, forward strand.
TGTGTATAAGTCTTCTTCTTCCATCTCCAGAGTTTGTCTTGTGTGAAATGATTTCATAAGTTGAAGTTTTCCAAGCAAGTCGATGCCTGGCATCGAATCTCTGCTGATAAGTCATATTTTCATTTATCTCTTTCATTCAGTGCTGAAGTGTTTGCAACTCATGACTTTGTTGGAGCAACTCAATGCCTGGCATTGAATTCCAGTTGATAAGTCATGTTCTAAGTGTGCATGAAATCACCTATTGTTTTCGTATCTGAAAGCTTTAGGTTTTATGCGGGAAGTGGATGCCTGACATCGAATCCCTGCTGAAAAGTGGCTAAAAACACCCCAAGTCGATGCCCGGCATCAAATTCACGTTGCAAATTGATGCTAGGCATCGAATTTCATTTTTAGATAGGTGCTTTTTACTATAACAGGAAGAAATTCCAATTTTGGCAGTTATACATAGTCATCTTGTGAAGGCCATAACTTGAGTTCTAGAGATCGGTTTCTTGAAAATAATAGCTTCTTGGAAAGCTCTTCTTTTCTACTTTCACTCACCAAAAGATCATGAAGAAATAGTATTTGTGCTAAGAGAAATTAACAAAATACTGAAGGTATGTCATTAGAGTGACTAGGAATTTCCAAAGAAGTAAAGTTCTTGGTTTTGGCTATCATTTCTCAAAGTTTGGAGTTGCAATGAGTTAATGGTGACCATAGAAGTGTTCTAGTGTCGCATTAATTCATTTCTTGTGATGTTTCACACATCAACAAGTGGTATCAGAGCAGAAATGTCCTAAAGAGCAGAAGGCGGCAAAGGTACGAGAAGTTTTTCATTAAAATTTGAAAGGTGAAGCATTTGAAGACACAAGGCATCAAAAGGTTACTTAAAAAGTATCTTCATACACGAAGAACTCCAAAAGGTATTATCCTTTATCCTTTAAGCTCACAGGTTGAAGCAGAAGGAAAGGAGTATGGCAGATCATATCTCCATTGACAAACTAGACAGAGATAATTACCCCGCATGGGTAATAAGAATGGAAGCTTTACTTATGAGTAAGGATCTCATGGTATATGTAACAGGTGAAGAAGAGAAGCCTGTATTTGAAGATGAAGGCCGACCAAAGAAAGAAGAACTTTATGCTTTAAAGCATTGGCAGAAGAAGGATGCAAGTGCAAAGGCATACATTTACAACACAATCTCAGATCATTTGCTACCACACATCAGAGGATTGGAATCATCTGAAGATATATGGAATGCATTGGAGTATCACACTAAGATGAAGGATCTAGCAGATAGTCTTGGATCCATAGATGAAGATATTAAGGATCACAAGTTGATTGCTCAATTACTTACAGGTTTGAGAGGGGATGAAAGGTGGAAACCTTTTATCTTATCAACAGAACTTTCATTAAATCATTACGTTCCAGATTTGAACCAGTTGCTTGGTTTGATGCTCACATTTGAGCAAGACTTGAAGGGAGATGGAGATAAAGGACAAAGTTCTGCAATGTACATGAAGAACAAGAAGAAAGGAGATAAAGGTAAAGCAACGGATGAAGAAGAGTCAATTTCTCAAGTTTATTATGCAAGAGGTAAAGGCACAGGCAGAGGAAGAGCAAGAGGTTTTGGAAGAGGAAGAGGTAATCAAAATAACAACAAGAAGGCTTGCTGGATCTGTGGATTGAGTAATCATTTGGCGCATGACTGTTGGCATAATCAACAAGGATCAAATCAAAACCAAAATAACAATAGCAGAGGCAGAGGTGGAAGATATCAAAGTAATTTTCAAAGAGGTAGACAAAATCAAAGAGGAGGCTGTAGTTCAAGCGTAAGCACCACCTCCTTTACTTGTCAATCCGCGGAGACGTGAGGACCGGTATGAAGACCACGAGCAAGTGAAGGCACAAGTGCGTGAGTGAAAGCACACAAACATGCACACACAAACACACACACGCGCACAAGGTAAGATCAAAGAGAGGAACAATGGAAGGGTTTTGATTACAAAAGAAATCTATTACAAAACTGAAATCTACAAGAAGCTAACCTCAAAAATGGGCTCTCTAGCTCTTTTTATAGTTTTTGGACTAGTTTTGGCCCTGTCCAGACCTAGTGTCCGGCCTAGTTAAAAATTAGGTTCTAGGGCTTATTTGAAGGCTCAAACGGAGTCTAAAAATTATGAAAATTGGTAGGATGATACTTCTAATGCTCCTCAAGCTCGAGGACTCCTCGGCTTGCACAAAATGGAGCTACAAAAATAGAAAATGGTATTTACAATGGTTTTAGTGATGGAAATCACTATTTTTGTAGGGGATTCTTCTGATAATTTGACATGTACTTCTTGGAGCTCCCTACTTACTCCTTCTTCTTGTGTGTGTCCACCTTTCTGATGTGCTTCCATGCTTGTGCTTGACCTTGAGTTCCAACACTCCCCCCCCTCTCGAGTCTGTCGTCCCTGACAGACCTTGTTGTAGTGGTTGTTCCGAGTAGTGCCTTGAGAGGGAGTGTCCCTTCTGTATGATCAAAAGTCGTCTGGCTTCTAGATGTGGCAGGGTTCATTGGCCGCTTCGTCATTTGTCACTGCAAGCTTTTGCAAGTCATAGTCCCTTGGTATGTGTTTCTTGCACATATGCTAGCATGAATGCATCATTGTGAGCTTTCAAAAATTGCGAGTTGCTCAAAAGAGGTTGTCAAGATTGAGTTGGAGCAACTGCCAGCTTCGGATTGCTTCCTAGGTATTGATGTTGCCCCCAGGATGTCCTCTAGCACTTCTAAAGATGATGTTCAGAGTATTCATGCCAAGTACTCATAACCCGTAGTGAATAATGGGTAAGGGTGTTAGTGCATGGGTTGAAAAAAGTATGTGCCTTGTGCACGGCCTTGTAATGTAGCCCTATGCATGCTTACTTGGACAATGCATTGGAAGAAGTATGGTGCAAAAATTTGGGGTCTTGAGTTAAGTGCTCAAGGGTATGCTGATGAAGAGGTTTCCTACTCTATCATGGTTATAATGTGGCCCAAGTAGGAGATTCTTACCATAAGGAAGGGTCAGCCGATGCGGATCTTTTTGTGTTGTACACCTTTCATCATGATGGACCATTGGTTGGTTTATCATTGTCGATGAATGCCCTGATTGATGGTCCACCTAAGCATGACTCATTCATGTTCCCTAAGCCAAACCTAGGAACATGCTCTCTCTCGCTTTTCTTCTCTCTCTCTCTCTCTTTTTTTTTTCTTTTTTTGTTTGTTTGTTTTTTTTTTTTTTTTTTTTTTTGTGTGTGTGGGAAAAAGTATCATGAAACCTTGAAGAACACAAAAGTTAGCATCAGTAGAAAAAATTTGACATATGTCAATGTGCTCTTGTGCTTGGGATTCTCAAGTGTGTCTATGCACGGCCATGTAATGTGGCCCTATATTAATGCATACTTTGGAAATGCATGACCTGAATGGTGCATAAGACAGGGTTGTGCAAGGAGCACATGGTTGTCGCTCGTCGAGGCTTTCGATGTTATTTGTAGATATTGATGCCATCTTTGTTGGAGGTATCCATTGTATCTCGAGATGACAACTGATCATTCCTCCTTATAGGGATCCATTTGAGAACGGTCTGCGACTGGGTAGAGATCACCTTTGGCCGCTTCATGTTTGAATGATTTCGTGAGGGTTTGATCCATCGTGGCAGGCTCTTTATTTTGGTGGATGCTATCGGTACTTTCGTCTTCCAAACCCATATCCTTGCAAAAGAGGTTCTTTGATCTTTATTGGAGCTCTGTGCTTGATTCAGTCCTTTACCTCGCCTTGGTGTCTTTGTTGTGCAGGTTGTTGCCGTGAAGTCCCCCCTTGGATTTTTTCTGAGCTTAGGCTTGATTGCTTGGGATCCTTTGATTGGAAGTGGTCTTTCTTGAGGATAAGTCATGGTAGGCCTAGACCATAGATTTTGAAGTCTATTGTGAGGGGACTGATTTTGTGCAAGGGCTTTCTTTGGTACCCATATCATAGTGCGATTTGGTTGGGCTCTAAGTAATTTCTTGGCCACCCAAATTTGCTTGACATTACCAAGAAAATGTGATTTCTGTTGCTTGATGTAAGGGTCTTTTGGGCCTTCTATGTGAGTTTTTTGAGAAAACTCATCTTTACATGGGGAATGCAACAAGGGTTGATCTTCTATACCTACATCAGACTTATGCAAGGGATCAATGGGTTGTGTGGTTTGAGATTGATCTAGAGATTCATCGAGACATTTATCGTTATTACACATAGAATCCCTAGGTGTACAAATGGGTGATGGATTGTCATGATTCACCCTAGAGTCGACATCCTTTTCCACATCAGTGATACAAAGCATTGGTTGATCATCTCCTTCTTGACCATATGAGTGTAGATCATCCCTGCTTATGGCTTCATGAGGGAAATCCAAATTTATAAGAAGAGAGGGTCCTTCCACAGCCCCCAAACACTTGGAGTCCTCCATTTCTCCATTCTCTAAGGTTTCCTGTGATTTACTCAAAGAAGGATTAGATTCAAAAACATGAGTAGAAAGAAAAATTTTGTCATGAAAAGCACACTCTTTGAAAAGATGATTTTGCCCCCAATTATCATAAGGTGGATAGTCATTAGGATTTTCCATAGACATATATGTAGAAGCACGGATAATAGGTGGAGAAGGCACCTCAAATTCTTGATGATTTTGTGTAATGAACCTTTGGGTGCCAATGATCAAGTCTTCATCTATACAATCCATGACAAAGAATGTTTCCGAAAATTGCATATCATCCACCATAACAGGCAACACAACTTGACCCATGCATTCATAATGTTCATCATCCATGAGGATAGAAGAATGAGTTGTTGGTTGAATGTTCTCAAAAATAATGGTCAATAAGTCAATATGAATCAAATTCCACTCACAATGAGGATTGATATATGCCCTCAATCTTCTACAGTCATATCCTATTCTTATATGCACAAAAGTATTGTGATATTCTCTTGTAGCAAATATGGATCCCACCCCCCTAGACATTTCCTCCGTTTCCTTGACTCCTTGCAATTTTTCTCTAGATGTTTCACCCTCATGTGAAATTATTTCATGCACTTCATGTTTATCTCCCTTCTCTTTTCCCACCTTAGCCCCTTTTCTTCTATCTTTTGCTTTTTTCTTTCCCATGACACAATTTTTCTCCCCCTTGGTATTGCTCAAAAATCCTTGGGAGCCCCCCTGGTTTCCTAGTCCCCCTTGAGGCCCAACTTCAAATTATCCTAACTGAAAATCAACGAGCTTTCCAACGAGCTATAGAGCTCAAAAAATGGACTTTTGATGAAAAAGTTATGTCAAATCAGGCTCCTGGGGGTCAAAACAGGCAAACAGGACCTTTGGAGAAAATCGCGATTTTGTGAACTTTCAGAGAATCGCGATTTTGTGAACTCAGAAAATCGCGATGTTGAGCACAAAATCGGTTTTTTGAAAATCGCGATTTTGAGTTTTCTCAGAATCGTGTTTTTGGCATGAAAATCGCGATTTTGAGCACAAAATCGTGTTTAGAGAATCGTGTTTTTTGACATGAAAATCGCGATTTTGAGCACAGAATCGTGTTTTAGAGAATCGTGTTTTTTGACATGAAAATCGCGATTTTGAGTACAGAATCGTGTTTAGAGAATCGTGTTTTTTGACATGAAAATCGCGATTTTGAGCACAGAATCGTGTTTTAGAGAATCGTGTTTTTTGACATGAAAATCGTGATTTTGAGCACAGAATCGTGTTTTAGAGAATCGTGTTTTTGGCATGAAAATCGCGATTTTGAGCACAGAATCGTGTTTTAGAGAATCGTGTTTTTTGACATGAAAATCGCGATTTTGAGCACAGAATCGTGTTTTAGAGAATCGTGTTTTTTGACATGAAAATCGCGATTTTGAGCACAGAATCGTGTTTTAGAGAATCGTGTTTTTTGACATGAAAATCGCGATTTTGAGCACAGAATCGTGTTTTAGAGAATCGTGTTTTTTGACATGAAAATCGCGATTTTGAGCACAGAATCGTGTTTTAGAGAATCGTGTTTTTTGACATGAAAATCGCGATTTTGAGCACAGAATCGTGTTTTAGAGAATCGTGTTTTTTGACATGAAAATCGCGATTTTGAGCACAGAATCGTGTTTTAGAGAATCGTGTTTTTTGACATGAAAATCGCGATTTTGAGCACAGAATCGTGTTTTAGAGAATCGTGTTTTTTGACATGAAAATCGCGATTTTGAGCACAATCACAGAATCGCGATTCTGAGAATGACCACAGAATCGTGATTCTTCAGTCAACTTTTAGGCGGGAAAACTGAAAATCGTGATTTTTCAAAAAATTTTGAATTTTCACAGAATCGCGATTTTCATCACAGAATCGCGTTTTTTGGCGGGAAATTCAAATTTCTGAGCGCCGGCTATGGCGAGCTCCGTATGAGCAGAAAATCATGAAAAAAAAAACACAGCGCTTGCTCTCCCTTGCTTCTCCTAACTCCTTCCCACACAATAATGCATGAAAAATGGTATGAAGATGGTGAAAATGCACTAAAAAACAAGAATTTTCTATGAAGAAGAAGATGGAAGAAGGTGGAGATGATGATGATGATGAAGAAGAAGAGGAAAAAACAGAAAAGGAACTGAAATGACAGTTTTTTTTACCTTCCAACGTCGCAAATCTACGATCTTACCATCACAACGCTCGTCCTCGAAGCTCTCTCCCCGGCAACGGCGCCAAAATTTGGTGTAGCTCAAGCGTAAGCACCACCTCCTTTACTTGTCAATCCGCGGAGACGTGAGGACCGGTATGAAGACCACGAGCAAGTGAAGGCACAAGTGCGTGAGTGAAAGCACACAAACATGCACACACAAACACACACACGCGCACAAGGTAAGATCAAAGAGAGGAACAATGGAAGGGTTTTGATTACAAAAGAAATCTATTACAAAACTGAAATCTACAAGAAGCTAACCTCAAAAATGGGCTCTCTAGCTCTTTTTATAGTTTTTGGACTAGTTTTGGCCCTGTCCAGACCTAGTGTCCGGCCTAGTTAAAAATTAGGTTCTAGGGCTTATTTGAAGGCTCAAACGGAGTCTAAAAATTATGAAAATTGGTAGGATGATACTTCTAATGCTCCTCAAGCTCGAGGACTCCTCGGCTTGCACAAAATGGAGCTACAAAAATAGAAAATGGTATTTACAATGGTTTTAGTGATGGAAATCACTATTTTTGTAGGGGATTCTTCTGATAATTTGACATGTACTTCTTGGAGCTCCCTAATTACTCCTTCTTCTTGTGTGTGTCCACCTTTCTGATGTGCTTCCATGCTTGTGCTTGACCTTGAGTTCCAACAGAGGCTATGGTAGAGGTGGAGGAAGAAGTTGGGAACATAATCAATCCTATAGCACCACCTACTACAATTATGCAAATGACACACAGAATGAAAGTCATACATCATTGATGATGAATTCGATCAGCACATCAGGTAAAGAAGATCTAAAGGTATTTTACATTGACTCTGGATGTTCTAATCATTTGTCAGGAAACATAGAATTGATGTCAGAATTGGAAAAAGGTATTTCTAGTCATACAGTTCAAACAAGTGATAACACAAGACATAGTGTAAGTTCAATTGGAAAAGTGAAATGCAAGAGTGGAGCAGATTTTCTAACCAATGTTTTGTATGTTCCTACAATACCTAAAAACTTGATTAGTGTGGGATAGATAGTTGAAAAAGGTTTTCAAGTCAGGTTTACAAATGAAGGAGTAGTTGTTGAAGATCCAGAGAATGGAAATAATCAGATTGTCTCTAGTAAGAAAGAAGGTAGACTCTTTACTTTAAGAGTACAAGGGAACATTTGTCAAGCTTTGCTCACACATGGTGAAGGAGTGATTACAGAACTTAATCTCTGACATAAGAGATTAGGTCACTTCAATGAAAGAGGAATTAAAGCTATGGTTGCTAATCAGTCTGTACTAGGATTATCAAATGTGCAGAATCAACATATGGTTTATAAATGTGAAGCATGTCAAATGGGAAAAGCACACAGGTTACCATTTCAAAAGAAAGGATTCAAACATGATGGATTACTAGAGCTCATTCATACAGATGTATGGGGACCAACAAAAGAAGGATCTATCAGTGGCTCAAGGTATTATGTTCTTTTCATTAATGATGCTACAAGATGGATAACATTATATGTTTTGAAGGAAAGATCAGAAGTGTTTGGAGCTTTTAAGCATTTTCATGCATATGCAGAGAGAGTCACAAGTCAAAAGCTTAAGCGACTGAGGTCTGATGGAGGTGGAGAATACTTCTCCCAAGAGTTCAATGATTATCTTTGGAATGCAGGTATTAAGAGAGAAATAACTTGTAGGTATTCACCACAACAAAATGGTGTAGCAGAAAGAAGGAACAAGACTTTAGTTGAGTTTGCTAGAGCTATGCTGAAGGAGAAGAATTTTCCAAATTATCTTTGGGTTGAGGCTATAAATACAGCTACATATCTTGTGAATAGATTACCATGTGCAGCTCTCAATGGTATGACTCCATATGAAGCTTGGTGGGGTAAGAAACCAACACTAGATCATCGTAGAGTGTTTGGATCAATTGCATATGCTTATGTGCCATCACAACTTAGACATAAACTTGAACCAAAGGTAGAAAAATATGTGTTCATTGGTTATGCTGAAAAGCAGATGGGTTACAGGTTGTGGAATCCTCTAACCAAACAATTTCTTGTTTCTAGAGATGTTACATTTGATGAACAGAAAAGTTGGTATGCAGATCAAAGTCATACAACTGAAGAATTTGAAGAAGAGGCAAGAAGATGTGAGAAAGGAAAATCAATTGTGCAGGTAAATAGAGATGAAGACTATATGCAAGCAAGTACATCCAGAAGTGGATTAACAAGAAGAAATGAAGAAGCTCCTATATTTCATGAAGAAGTGTATCGAGACACTTATGAAGAATGTGAACCAAGGAGGTCAAGTAGGACAAGAAGACAACCAGAAAGGTATTCTTATGATACTTCTTACATAACTCAGAAGAACTATGCATATATGGTCAAAGATGATGAAGAACCTCAGAACTATGATGAAGCAAAAGGTAAGAAGCAATGGAAAGAAGCAATGAAGGAAGAGTTCAATGCATTGGAGGAGAACAAGACATGGGAAATTGTTCCTAAACCAAATGGTAAGAAAGTAATTGGAAATAAATGGGTTTATAAAGTGAAGAAGCTTGCAGATGGAAGTATAGCCAGATATAAAGCTAGACTGGTGGTGAAAGGCTATGCCCAAACCTATGGCATAGATTATGATGAGACATTCAGTCCTGTAGCTAAGATGTCAACTATTAGGACAATCATTGCTATTGCAGCTTCAAAAGGATGGACTCTAAGTCAATTGGATATAAAGAATGCATTCTTGAATGGATACATATCAGATGAGGTATACATGGAACAACCTCAAGGGTTTATAGATTCCAGGTATCCAAATTTTGTTTGCAGGTTGAGAAGAGCACTCTATGGATTGAAACAAGCTCCAAGAGCATGTAACTATAGATTGGTGAAGTATCTCAATGATCTTGGATATCAAAGTTCAAAAGCAGATCCAAGTCTACTCATCAAAAGGACAGAGGAAGGTACAATCTACATTTGTATTTATGTAGATGACATTATAATCACAGGTACTTCAGATGAAGGAATCAAGGAGGTAAAGAGATTACTTGAAAAAGAATTCAAGATCAGTGACCTAGGAAAGTTGTCATACTTTCTTGGGATGGAAGTTACTTATACAGATCATGGCATATATGTGTCATAAGAAAGGTATCTTCTGAACTTGTTGAAGAAATTTGGAATGGAAAATTGCAGAGAAGCTTCAACTCCATTGGAAGTCAACCACAAGCTCAGTAAATATGATGGTGCAGAATATAAAGATATGAGGACGTATCAATCTCTTGAGGGTAGTTTGATTTATGCTACACTAATAAGACCTGATCTTAGTTATGTAGTGGGGGTTTTGTCACAATTCCTACATTGTCCAAAGGACCCACATTGGATTTCAGGTCAAAGAGTTCTCAGATATACCAAAGGAACTATAAAGGAAGGATTATATTATCCTTTTACATCAGATTTGAAGTTGAGAGCCTATAGTGACTCAGACTGGGTAGGTAACCAGGATGACAGAAGATCAATTCATGGTTACATGATATACATTGGTGATAAGCTTGTAAGTTGGTGTTCAAAGAAACAACATACAATAGCATTATCATCAACTGAAGCTGAGTACAAAGGACTTGTGGAAGCAGCTAAGGAGGTCATATGGATGCAAACACTGTTCAAAAGCTTGGGCATTGATCAAGGTATACCTACAATACATGGAGATAATATGAGCTCACTTTATCTTGCAGCAAATCTAGTATTTCATGCAAGAACAAAACATATAGAGATACATTATCATTTCCTGATAGAAAAGGTAATGGAGAAAGAAATTGAAGTGGAGTACATTTCTACAAAAGATCAGATAGCAGACATAATGACAAAGAGCTTGGATGGTGTGAAGACCAGCAGATTCAAAAGCATGGCAGGAGTAAGATGATATGAAGAAACAGGGAATGTCAATTAGTGATTGAGGGGGAGCTGTTGGAGAAACAATCACTAAGTGGACATATATTTGAAGGTCAAAGCTTCAGAAGAAAACCACATGCCTATGTGAAGGGACAAATTCACAAGTGTATTATATTTGTAAAGTTAGTTCACTTTAGTTCTATAAGTTTTTTAAAAATCACGAGAATGAGAAAATCTATATAAGTTAGTTTGTATCATCTGACGCGATGAGGAAGACAATGATAGAGTGAGTTAGAACTCATTTTGTATGACTGAAAATAGTCAGGGTTCTCTGCGTGAGAAAGCACCTGTGCATTTGCGAGGTTTCATAGTTATGGAAAGAGTTTATTAAACTTCTGTGTATAAGTCTTCTTCTTCCATCTCCAGTGTTTGTCTTGTGTAAAATGATTTCAGAAGTTGAAGTTTTCCAAGCAAGTCGATGCCTGGCATCGAATCTCTGCTGATAAGTCATATTTTCATTTATCTCTTTCATTTAGTGCTGAAGTGTTTGCAACTCATGAATTTGTTGGAGCAACTCGATGCCTGGCATCGAATTCCAGTTAATAAGTCATGTTCTAAGTGTGCATGAAATCACCTATTGGTTTTATGCGGGAAGTCGATGCCTGGCATCAAATCCCTGCTGAAAAGTGGCTAAAAACACCCCAAGTCGATGCCCAGCATCGAATTCTCGTTGCAAGTCGATGCTAGGCATCGAATTCCATTTTTAGACAGGCGCTTTTTACTATAACAAGAAGAATTTCCAAATTTGGCAGTTATACATAGTCATCTTGTGAAGGCCATAACTTGAGTTCTAGAGATCCGTTTCTTGCGAATAATAGCTTGTTGGAAAGATCTTTGCTTCTAATTTCATCCACCAAAAGGTCATGAAGAAATAATATTTGTGCTAAGAGAAATTAGCAAAATACTGAAGTTATGTCATTAGAGTGACTAGGAATTTCCAAAGAAGTAAAATTCTTGGTTTTGGCTATCATTTCTCAAAGTTTGGAGTTGCAATGAATTAATGGTGACCATATAAGTGTTCTAGCGTCACATTAATTCATTTCTTGTGATGTTTCACACATCAATAGTGCCATGTGGTTCTGATACCATAATATTTATCTGCTTCCCTAGTCTTGGGGACGTCTCCCATGTGGTCGCTCAAATTTTCGTGAGTGTGAAAGGGTGGTGTGCACAGTCTCTGGTAATCCCAGTGGATCAGCGAGCATGTCGAGGGTAGCCCTGTATTGATCATCTATACCTTCTTCTTCAAGTATCTGGTTCATTAAGGCCTTTCTTGTTGTCAAAGATAGTATGTGTTGTTCTTGAACTAGGTTTATAGTATCATACATTCTTTTTAGTTGCTTCGTATAGGTTGGGGCTCCCGCAAGTTCTGGTATAATATTTTGCTCATATTCCTGCTCCTCTTCGTCGGATGGTCCTTCTTGTTCCTCATCTTGTTCCTCTTCTTCAGTCTCCTCTTCATCGTCCTCTACTTTGACTACTACTTGTTGAGTTGGATGGGGCTGGTCTATGATGGTTTGCCCACTTAACTGCTCTGTCTCGATTTCCAAGTTAGTAGCATTGATTATCCTTGCTACCTCTTCATCAGTTAAATCCTCAAGCGTGAAGCCATGAGGAAACTCTAAGTTTGTGAGAATCGGTGGGAAGATCAAATTATGCCCTTCTACACTGTGCCTTGGTAGTCTGATGGTAAAGGGCTACACTCGCCTTTGGGGTGGCAAAGTCATTTCTGGTGTCAGAGTAGCGCCCCGAGCCTGCGCACATGGTATTTGAATAGCTCCCCTCATTTTCTTAGAAGGAGGTCTTGCGGTTGATATCCTTCATTGAAAATATTGCACCCTAGTCCAGATGAGCGCCCTTTGAATTGGCACATCATATGCTAAGCATCGATATACAATCTTGGTAAGTGCACAACATCCATAGAGCACTGACTTTTGTTTCTTGTACCAACATTGGTGTGCAAGATGGATATGGTAAATGATCCAATGTGGCATGTTAATTGTTAGATTCAAGGTGTCTGCTAAGTATAAATTGAACCAAATCTTCTTGGGTGGCATTGTAAATCTTTCTTAAGCAGGGAATGTGAAGTGTTGCATGCACATTCAGAGGTGGATGGCAATAGTCGGTGTCATTGCCACCATATCCTTCAGCTTCGTTAAGTTCATGTTCTTCATGTTGTCTGGGATCATTGTTTCCTTCTCTGTAGGGATGTGCATACCTCGCATTTCTAGAGCTTCCGTTACCAAATTGTTGGTCAATTTGAAATGCTTCAGTTCATTTCCTCATGTAAGAGAAGGTAGTACAAAGATACTCGTCCCCTTTTTATCTTTGTGGGGAGTAAGTGTGCTAATTAGGTATGAACACCTCAGGAAGTTTGGCTTTGGTAACTGAGCTTTGAAGTAATCATACAATCCAGCCTTCTTCCATATCGGTTGCAATCCTTCACTGTTTTGAAGCTGCTCAAACTCTCCTGTAAAGAAATGATATCGTCCCTAGTGTCTGTTAAACTCTATCTCAGCTTCCCATAAATAGGTGACTTCTCCAAGGGTTCCTACTACTCCATTGAACCAATGGGAGTTCTTGCTTACTGGCGATGTGTGCCCTTGGGGGGGATTTTGAATTGGTATGACATGTAGTGCTCTCAACGCGTGTGGCCTTTCCTTCAACTCCGCCTGAATAGGGAGGCTTTCAATGTCTACGATCTGAAAGCTGGTGCCTGCCTGGGAGCTTGTTCCTATAGCCTCGGCCATATTGAGGAAATCGGTTGCCGGTTCTGTGAGAATATACAAATGAATGTTAACATTGCAAATGGACACCAAGTGGTCATGTGTCCCCGTTACAACATTAACATGATGAACCGTGACGTAGTTAGTCGGTTAGTTAGTGCTCACGTGATTGTGAATGTGAAGTGTGGTTAGCAGATGCAGGGTTCCTATGGGCTAATTGGGGTTGTGGGGTGCAGTGTGGATATAGTTAATGTGTATACAGCTATTTGAGCCCGCAAGCAAGCCTTAGGCACCCAAATTTGTCTTGATTGTGGGCCATCCTTCATTGACTTCTTGGGTACCTAGATAGACTTTACTTTCGTAGAAGAATTTTTGAAAGACTTCTTATTAGTGTCCTATCATTGATCACTAATATGAAGTTGAAACAGTTGTTGTGACTTGACCGCAATAGGATGCTCGCCTTTCAATACCCAGACTTGTTTCGGTGGCTGAGACACCTTTCTTCATACTTTCCTTTGGCACCGGGCATAGGTCGTCTGCGTCTTTTGCATTTGGTGCTCCTTTGGTTGCCGTGTCTCTACCTCTTTGGAAAAGAATGGATTTCCATCGTATCCTCGACTTCTTTGTTAAGAAAAACATCCCTCTGCATCACATAGTTTTGGACAGGAATAGCATCATCATCTTCATGTGTACTCCTGGAAGGACCAGGAGTTTGTGCCTTTCCTAGTTCATTGAGTGCTTCATTTTCTAACTCAATTGTAATGCGGTTCTCATTTACCCAGACTTGAAGAAGTCCGCTTCTTAGGTTTAGGTTGATTGCGTGATCATAGATCCAGCCTTGATCCAAGACAAGAGGCTCAGTGAGGTCCTCGTCTTGACACGCTAGCGCCTTAACTATCATAGGAACATCTTGGATGTAGAGAGGAAGTTCCACCTCGCCCATGCAAGAGGTTTCCACACCTCCCAATCCTATGAGATATGCTTCTACAGGATTGACACTTAAGTTCAATTCTTGACAGTAAGAGAGTTTAACAGCACTAGTGGTTGCACCTGAATCAATTAAGGCCCTTATAGTCCTTGCACTATTTCCTTGTCCTATCTCTATGGTTACAAAAGGACGTCGGTCACTTATTCTATGGGATCTTACACTTGAGACTTCGCACATAGCCATATGATATCTTGGATCTGCATAGGCATATGTCCTAGGTTGATCTCTACCCTCTCTTCTCAATTTCATTCTTCAGATGCGTTCCAATGCTTCTGCTTGTGCTTCCTTTTGGATTCATTTTTCTTCTTCCTTACGCTTCTTGGCAGTGTTGAGTCGACTGAGCATTTCCTCAATGAGAGGTTCTTGATATAGTTTGACTCTGCATCCGCTAATCTAACTAGGGAGGACATCACCTTCTAGTGTTGCTAATTGAACTGCTCCACTAGTTGAGATCCTATTTATGATCATATGTCCATAGCCACGCTTCTCTAGCTTCCTTGCATGTTGTTTCAGGGTATACACCAAAACTAAGTCTTCGGCCTTCAAGCCCTTCTCCTTCGCGTGGGCATCAAAGTATATCTTTTGTCTTTTTTTAGCTGCATATATCCCTATGACAGCTCTCAGTCATGTTTCACCTAGCCGTTCAAAATCAAAGATCCTAGGAGAGAGTTCATGCCCTGTCCAATGATGCTCTTGTGCTACTTTCAATGTAGGTATCAAGAAGTCCAATGGTAGCACTGCATTTTAGCCAAATACCATCTGAAAGGGTGTGGCTTGGAGTACCGTTTTATAGGCAACTCGATATGCCCAAACAACATGGTGTAGCTATTTGTCCCAATCAGAGCATGTATTATTCACTAGTTTAGTCAGCAATTGCATAGAATCTTATTTGTGCTTTCAGCTTGCCCATTAGCTTGTGGATGATATGGGGTAGACTTCTTGTATATCACCAAGAACTCTTGAAGAATATTTTCAATGACCTCATTCAAGAAGTGAGTGCCTCTATCACTTACTAGTTCTATAGGTAGCCCGTATCTTGTGAACACATTCTCAAATAAAAACTTAGCTGTCATTTGAGCATTGTTCTTCGTTGTGGCTTTTACCTCTACCCATTTAGTCAGATAGTCTATGGCCACGATGATGTACTCCGCATGGGAATTCTTAGCTGGGGGATTAAAAGGACCTACAAAATCTATTCCCCACTTAGAGAATGCACGTCCACCCATCATAGGTCTCAATGGCATCTCATCTTTGCGTATAGGATACTGAGTTCGCTGACAAACATCACACCTCTTTACATAGGTATGTGCATCCATGTGAAGGGTTGGTCACCAAAGACCTGCAAATAGTATTGCCTTGATCACCCGATCTGGTCCAAAATGTCCTCCTGCTACACCCTGGTGAGCAGTTTCCAAGATCTTAAGATATTCACTCTCATGGACACATAATCTGAGGTAACCATCTTTACCACGTTTGTATAAATTATCTCCAATGAGTGAGTAGTCTAGGGCTTCTTGTTCTAAACTTCTTTGCCTAGCCAAAGTCATATCTTGAGGGAATGTTTTTGTCCTTAGAAAGGCTACCAATGGTTCACTCCAATCTGGTGTTAGGGACACGTGGTACAGTGTAGCGTGCTCTACAAGTGGTCTAATACGACAGACTGGGCATTCCTTACACAACTTATGGACATCTGATTCCATAGTAGGCTAGTGGACTCTGAGTCTCCTTAGTGTCTGTAATGTTCTTTGCCTTGAGTAGTGTTTCTCTAATGCACCTACATGTGCTAACTGCAACCATCTAGTGTACTCGTCCTCTTCCACACAAAAAGCTAATATCCCTTGATCTATATGCTTGTACATACTTCCTGCCATGATATGGTACTTTTGGGCTTTTACTACCTCCCTATCTTGTGTGTTTATTACTGGGTGGTTAGGCCCGTATGTCAATACTGGCACTAATGTCTTAGCCCACTGAGGTACAATTTCCAAGTTAAACAAGCAAGCATCAGGAAGATCATCTGATACTCCTTGTGGGGCTTCTCCAGATGTGAGCCTAAAGAGATGGTCTGCTCTCAAGTGAGTTTTGCCTTTCCTCACCACAACCTCAAAGTCATATTCCATTAGTAAGAGAAACCATCTTACTAATCTACCTGTATTGCATGGCTTGTTTACCAAGTACAACAATGCTTGATGATTAGTAAAAAGTTTAAACTTATTTGCAAGCAAATAGTGTCGAAACCTTTTTACCACATATACCATGCCTAATCTTTTGCGCTCGGTGGTCGTATAATTTCATTCTGCTGCATTCAATTGTCGACTAGCATAGGCAATTGGAAGATCCATATTACCTTCACTAGTAGGTTGTGCAAGCACACATCCAATAGCATGATTGGATGCACCCACATGGACATGGAATGTCTTATTCCAATCTGGGGTGGTCAAGATTGGTTCTGAACACAATCATCATTTAAGCTCATTGAAAGAATTATCACACTCATATGTCCACTCAAAGTTATTCAAAAGTGCATAGAGAGGCTTTCCAATGACGGCATACATATGAATGAATCGACGATAATAGCCACAATGCCCCATGAAAAATGCACTTTTCTAGATTCAGACTGATTTGATATTCTCTACATTTGTCAAAAATTTGCCTGAGTTCAGGTATATGTGTTTGTCTAATGTTGGAATGAGCACAGAGATCATCAACATAGACTTCCAAATTCTTCCTCAGGAATTCTTTAAACACATGACACATTAGTCTCTGAAAGATAGCGGGTGCATTGCTGAGACCATATGGCATTACTCAAAAGGCAAATATGCCCCACTCTTTGGCAAAAGCTATCTTATGCTGATCTTCTGGAGCTATGGCCACTTGATTGTAGCTAGAAAATCCATCAAGGAAGTTGTACACTTCCTTGCCTGCTACCCTTTCTAATAGATGCTCAGTGATAAGAAGCGGATAGTTATCTTGAATAGTGGCTGCATTAACCTTCTTCAAATTAATGCACACATGTAACTTCCCATTCTTCTTGGGCACCACTACAATGGTGGATATTCACTTATGTGCTCAATTTCATAGATGAATCCAGCTTCAACCAATCTATATATCTCTTCCTTGATCTTAGCAGCATATTATCATTATATGTGTATGGCTTTTGCTTAGAGGGTTTGGCATATGAGGTCATGGGGATAGTGTGTGAGCATATGTTAGGATCTACACCTTTCAAGTCCTTGTAGCTCCAAGCGAATATATCTCTGTATTATCTTAGCAAAGTTTTCAACTCATGCTCTTCTTCTTCTGTCAGGTCATGTCTTATGTAGGTGCATCTGTCTTCCCCTTCTTCTATGGCTACAACAATTTTCTTGGTGGTTTCTTTATTATCATAGGCCTCCCCTGATTGTGCCTCACGTTTAGGCATTCTTATCATGACTCTCCTATCGTCTATCTCATATTTCTTAAAATTCTTGAGGACCTCAAACAAAGATTCTTCCTCATCGGATGTGGCTTCCTTCTTCTTCCTCTTCTTGCCTTCACTCTTGGTGGTCACTTGTGTGGTTAACCTCACGTCATTTGTAAGTGCTTCATGTCTGTGAGGGTGAACTTCTACTTCATAGAAATATTCTTCTTCAAATGCAAAAGGTGGGTCCATGATAATTAACTCTAGATCAGAGTCACTTGCATCCTCGAATGCATCAGTTCTAGGTTCACATTCTTCAATAACCGAATCACACAGGATTGGTGTAGCTCAAGCGTAAGCACCACCTCCTTTACTTGTCAATCCACGGAGACGTGAGGACCGGTATGAAGACCATGGGCAAGTGAAGGCACAAGTGCGTGAGTGAAAGCACACAAACATGCACACACATACACACACACACGCGCACAAGGTAAGATCAAAGAGAGGAACAATGGAATGCTTCGATTGCAAAGGAACTCTCTTACAAAAGCTCTATTCTCTAACAAGAGAACCTCAAAAATGAGCTCTCTAGCTCTTTTCATAGTTTTTGGACTAGTTTTGGCCTTGTTCACACCTAGTGTCCGGCCTAGTTAAAAATTAGGTTCCATGGCTTGTTTGAGGGCTCAAACAGAGTCTAAAAATTATGAAAATTGGTAGGATGATACTTCTAATGCTCCTCGAGCTCGAGGACTCCTTGGCTTGCACAAAATGGAGCTAAAAAAATGGAAAATGGTATTTACAATGGTTTTTAGTGATGAAAATCACTATTTTTATAGGGATTCCTTCTAAAAATTTAACATGTACTTCTTGGAATTCCCTATATGCTCCTTCTTCTTATGTGTCCACCTCTTTGATGTGCTTATTATGCTTTTCCTTGACCTTGAGCTTCAACACTCCCCCCCCTCTCGAGTCAGTCGTCCCTGACAGACCCTTGTTGTAAGGGTTGTTCCATGTAGTGCTTTGAGAGGTAGTGTCCATCCTTTGTATGTGCTTCTTTGTATTCCAGCAAGAATGTGTTGTTGTGAGTCTCCATTGATGACCGCTAGAGCTTCCAAAGATGATGTTCATAGTAGTCATGCCAAGTACTCATAACCCATAATGAATGATGGGTAAGTGTGTTCGTGCATGGCTTGAGGGAAATATGTGCCTTGTGCACGGCCTTGTAATGTATCCCTATGAATGCTTACTTGGAAAATGCATTGGAAGAAGTATCGTGCAAAAATTGGGGCTCTTGAGCTAAGTGCTCAAGGGTATGCGGACGAAGAGGTTTCCTAATCTATCATGGTTATGATGTTTCCAAGTAAAGATACTTACCATGGTGAAGGGTCGATCGATGTTTATCTCTTTGTGTTGTACACCCGGCATTTGTGATGGAACATTGTCGATGAATGTTCGTGTTGATGGTCCCTGAGTGCCTGGTCCTGTCTCCTCTTTTCAAAGCAACATTTGCTAAATATTGAGAACTGAATTTCTTTATATTCCTTGACAAACAACATTGGGTAACTACACCGAGCTTAGTTTCACATATTCTCTTTAGCTCACCCTAAGCAGGAGTCTTCTCATCTAGTATACGTACAAGGATTTGCAGGGTACCAAAACTACCCCTTGCAGATACCACCTTGGATGCTCTCAGACATACCGTAGCTAAGCATCTCTCAAGTTGCGGGCCTTCGAGATCTTCCCTCCTACCAAGGTAAGGGGAAACAAAATTGTGGATGCCATGTTCCTGTCAAGTTCTTGTCATCTACCAGATAAAGCAGCAATAATATCATATGCTAACCGAGACACACTTCTATCCAAACTGATAAATGTCCACTAATCAGTGGTTCCACCTTCAACTAAGCATGACTCATTCATGTTCCAGGAGCCAAACCTGGGAACAAGTATCTCTCTCTCTCTCTCTCTCTGTTCTTCTCCCCTTCTTTTTTTTTTGGAACAATGTCACAAAACAAGAAGACAAAAGTTAGTATCAATAAAAATATTTGACATATGTCAATGTGCTCTTGTGCTTGGGATTCTCAAGTGTGTCTATGCACGGCCATGTAATGTGGCCCTATATTAATGCATACTTTGGAAATGCATGACCTGAATGGTGCAAAAGACAGGGTTATGCAAGAAGCACATGGTTGTCGCTCGTCGAGGCTTTCAACGTTGCTTGTAGATGTTCATGCCGGCTTTGGTGGAGGTATCAATTGGATCTCGAAGTGATGTAATCCTCCTTCTTGGAATCCATTTGAGAACAACATTTGGCACTGTAGGGAGCACTTCACGTGTCTTCATCTTTGGATGTTTTCTGAACTTTGGTATCCAGTGTGGTTGGCACTTTGGTTCGGTGGAGGCTACTTGTACTTTTGGCTTCCAAACCCATACCCCTTTTGCATGTCTTCTTACTATTGTTGAAGAGGTGATTTGATCTTCTTTCTATCTCTGTAGGTGGTTCTTACCCTTTTCTCTTTTTGGCTTCTTTGTTGAGACCTTTCGCATGTGGGAGAGCATAGGTTGTTGTGGACGTAAGAGCTTCCTGGGTACCCACATGTGTAATCGCCCTTGTTGAGCTGCAACTAATTTCTTAGGCACCCAAATTTGTCGGATACCTTGTGGTTGAGCTTGTCCGAGCTTCTTCCTTCGTCTTCTAGCCTGGTTGGCTTGCCTGGATGGGGTTTGTGGGGGCAAGGCTGGTGGTTGCTCTCCTTTGTGTACCCAGATCTGCTTCACACCTGGAACTGCTTTCTTGTTGAATGGTGTCTTTGTATTTGCTATAGCAGTTGTCTTGAATTGTTGTGCTTGCTTCTTAGGTTGAACTAATGTGGTTCTCTCTTCGAAAAAGAAGGAGGTTTTGCTTGCCTTTGCGACTGTCCTTCCATGATTGAGTCCTGCTGGATCATAGAGCTTTTGACACATACAACATCTTGCTCGTGAAGATTAGTCTTAGAGGAACTAAGAGAGTGTGTGGTGCCATGATCTGGGAGCATGCAGTTCTCTAATTCTAATGTAATGCATTTTTCATGTACCCAAACTTGAAGAAGTTGATTTTTGAGGTTTAGGTTGACTGCATGGTCATAAATCCAATCTTGACCCAAGACAAGTGGTTCCGTAAGGTCCTCATCTTGACACACTAGCATTTTGACTTTCATTGGAACATCTTGAAGGTAGATGGGAAATTCCACCTCGCCCAAACAAGGGGTTTCCACACCTCCCAATCCTATGAGATAAGCTTCTATGGGATTGATGTTCAATTGCAAGTCTTGGCAGTAGGAAAGTCTAACTACACTAGTTGCTGCACCTGAGTCAATCAATGCTTTCACAGTTCTTGCACTCTTTCCTTGTCCTATCTCTATGGTCACAAAGGGACGTCGTTCAATGCTTTGAGAAGTAATTATGCCTCGTTTTCGGCACATATCCATGTGATATTTTGGGGCTTTTGAGTTGATATCTAGGCCTAGTCGCCTTAACGTATTTCGCCTAATACGCTCTCTGGCCTCTGCCTGTGCTTCTTCTCTCACCCTTAAAAGGCAGCGTAGATACCCGCTGTCGCTTGTAGCCTCATCTCACCTAAGCCATCTGAAATGGGGTGGCATTGAGTACCGTTTTGTAGGCAACTCGATAAGCCCAAATAGCATGATGAAGCTGTTTATCCCAATCAGAGCATTTATTGTTTACCAGTTTTGTCAATACATTACATAGGATCTTATTTGTGCTCTCAGCTTGTACATTAGCTTGTGGATGATAGGGGGCAGACTTCTTATGTATCACCAAGAATTCTTGGAGAAGATTTTCAATGACTTCATTCAAGAAGTGCATACCTCTATCACTAACTAACTCTATTGATAATCCATATCTGGTGAACACGTTCTCAAATAAAAACTTAGCCCTCGTCTGAGCATCATTCGTTGTTGTGGCTTTCACTTCTACCCACTTGGTAAGGTAATCTGTGGCTACAATAATGTACTCAGCATGGGAGTTTCTAGCTGGGGGATTAATGGGACCTACAAAGTCTATACCCCACTTCAAAAATGCACGTCCTCCCATCCTTGGTCTCAAAGGCATCTCATCTTTTCTTATCGAATATTGTGCACGTTGACATGTGTCGCATTTCTTCACATAGGTATGTGCATCCATATGAAGAGTGGGCCACCAAAGTCCTGAGAAGAGAATGGTCTTGATTACTCGATCAAGACCAAAGTGTCCACTTGCAACACCACTATGTGCAGTTTCTCGGACTTTCATATAGTCTGATTCATGAACGCATAGTCTTAAGTAACCATCTTTCCCTCTTCGGTATATGTTGTCTCCTACTAAGGCATAGACTTGAGCCTCTTGCTCCATGCTTTGTCTTCTTGCTAGACTAGCCTCTTTGAGTAATGTTCCCGATCGCATAAATTCTACCAATGGAGCACTCCAATCTGGAATTACTGACACTTGATAAAGGGTGGCATGCTCCACTGGGGGCCTCTCTTGGCACACCGGAAAATTCGTAATCCACTCGTGTATTTGTTTGTCCATGCTAGGCCAATACACTCCTAAACGTTTTAGATTCTGCAATGTTCGTTGTTTAGAGTAGTGATTTCCTAGCAAGCCTTCATGAGCTTGTTGCAACCAACTACTATGTTCATCGTCCTCAACACAACAAGCTAATACACCTTCTCTATCTTGTTTGTACATGCTTCCTGCCAATATGTGATATTTTTGTGATTTTACAATTTCTTCTTGTGATGTTTTCACATTCTTATTTGCGGGTCCAAAGGTTAGGACTGGTACCAACTTATTTGCCCATTTAGGAACAACTTCTAAATTGAAGAGATAGGCATCAGGTAGTTCATCAGACACTCCTTGCGGTGGCTCTCCTGAAGTGATGCGAGAAAGGTGATCTGCCCTGAGGTGGGTTCTAGCTTTCCTAACAACAACTTCAAAGTCATATTCCATTAGTAAGAGGAACCATCTTACTAAGCCTCCTGTATTGTTTGAATAAATATAACAGAGCTTGATGATCAATGAAAAACTTGAACTTGTTGGCCAAAATAGTGTCTAAACTTCTTCACAGCATATACCATGCCTAAGCCCTCTCTCTCTCTGTGGTGGTATAGTTTAGTTTAGCTGCGGTTAGTGTAACATAATCCTAGTAGGAGATGGTTGAACTACACCCTAAGAGAGAGGATTAGGAAGTAATCCTCAACCATGGCTTTTGGGGCAAGTGGTTAGCCCATCACATTCCTAACCAAGAGGTTGTGAGTTCAATCCCTTACAGTTAGCCTATCTGCTAGCATATGTTATGGGTAAATATAAATTTCCTTCACCTGTGGGTTGTGCTAGCACACATCCTATGGCATGATTGGATGCATCCACATGGACATGAAATGGTTTATTCCAATCACGAGTGGTTAGTATTGGTGTTGT
This sequence comes from Ceratopteris richardii, assembly GCA_020310875.1. NCBI lineage: Eukaryota > Viridiplantae > Streptophyta > Polypodiopsida > Polypodiales > Pteridaceae > Ceratopteris > Ceratopteris richardii. Next base: position 105,843,323 of record CM035418.1, read on the forward strand.
GCACAAACGTCTCTTCAGCTCATTGAAGGAATTTTTGCACTCATCATTCCACTCAAAATTTGTCAACAAGGCATAAAGGGGTTTAGTTATACATGTGGATAAACCTACGGTAATATCCACAATGGCCCATAATGGCTTGTACCTCTTTAACATTCCTTGGTCTTGGAAGCTCTGCTATGGCTCTTACTTTATCTTCATCTGTAGATATTCCATTCTTAGAAACAATATGACATAAGATCTTACCTTGTCAAACCATGAAAACACACTTCTCTGGGTTCAGACACACTCGATATTCTCTACACTTGTTGAAGATTTGTCTGAGCTCAGGGATGTGGTATCTTCTTTCTTGGGAATGAGCACATAAATAATCCACATATACGTCTATGCTCTTTTGCAAGAACTCTTTGAAGACATGACACATGAGCCTTTGGAATGTTTCAGGTGCATTTGTGAGCCCAAATGGCATCACTCAAAATGCAAAGATTCCCCGTTCGATGGCAAAAGCCATCTTGTGTTGATCTTCTGGGGCAATGGCTACTTGGTGGTAACCTGAAAATCCATCAAGAAAGCTATAAACTTCCTTGCCTGCAACACGCTCCAATAAATGTTCGGTGATTGGAAGCGGATAGCTATCTCTGATTGTAGTGGCATTAACTTTTTAAAGGTTAATACACACTCGCAACTTTCCATTCTTCTTGGGTACCACTACAATGGGGGACACCCATTCAGTATGCTCAATCTCATAGATAAATCCAACTTCAATCAGCCTATCAATTTCTTCTTTTATCTTGGCTGCATAAGTGTCATTATATGTGTAGGGCTTCTGTTTGGTGGGCTTGGCATCAGCAGTCATGGGGATCATATGAGAGCATATTCTTGGATCTACCCCCTTCAATTCTCTATAGTGCCACGCAAACACATCCCTATATTCCCTTAATAGAGCTACGAGCTCCATTTCTTCTCTTGCACTTAGGTCATCTCCTATATATGTGCATCTCTCTTCGTTCTCTTCAATGGTCACTACAATCTTCTTGGTCTTTTCTTTATTATCATATGATTCTCCTATGATGGCCTCTCTCTTAGGCATTCATACCAAAATTTTTTGGTCTTCAACTTCATATTTCTTGAAATTTTTTGGTACTTCGAACAATGACTCCTCCTCTTCTTGTTTCATGACCTTTCTTTTCTTTTTCTTTTGACTACTCTCACTCCCATCCTTTGAATTTACCGTTTTAATACTTGTGAGAGGTTCTTCTTCTTTCTGGTTAAACACACCTACATCTTCTAAATAGTGCTTCTCTGAGTTAAAGCAACTATCCATCACAATCGACTCTAGATCATCGTCATTCTCTTCTTCTTCTATGACATCACTAGGATCACATTCTTCTAGCAAGGGCTGACACATGAACACTGAAATATCATAACCCTCCTCATCACAATGAGGTGTCCATTGTTCTTCATTGACTGCAATGTCCATGGTAGCTAAGATTTCTGCCCAACCATGAGGCGCAAATTCCTCATCTCGAAAGATCATCGGTGTATAGGCTGGGTCTTTAATTGGTCTATCTCCTAGAGAAGTTCCTTCTTCTCTTGCCTTAAAGCATTTTTCCTCTTCCTCCGCGACCTTGCACATCCACAAATGAGTATCTTCATGCAACCAGGATGGATCAGGTGAACTTCCCGAATGCACAGAGATAGAATCTTCATTAGCTTTGTGGATAGGATTCCACTGTAGGGGTGGTACATCTCTGAAGGTGTAATCCTTCAAATTGACCTGGGTGGTGACCCTAGGATCATCTCATAGACTTTTTTTTTCTCAAAGTCACATATAGCAAATGTGTGTTCAAACTCTACACCATAAGTGGTTAGAGTTATCCCTTCTAGCAATCCTAGAGGTCTTTTGTTGTAAAGTGACTATCTAACAAAGCTAAACCCACAAGGGGTGAGAGATGCACCTCTCCACCCAACCAACGCCACCCATATATATACTTCAAGGCCAAGGGGGGAAATGTGAGGAGAGCTTGCCAAGTGTTTTCTCCACATGGATGCTAATCCAAGGCCTTCTAACCTTGGAAATCACATGGAATCACATGCCTCTCACATGGATTCTAAAAGGATTTCTCCCAAGCTTTTACATACAAGTCTCAAGGCTTGAGAGGCCTCCCTAAGGGTTAAATACCATACCCTTAGGAAATATCAATCCTAAGAGTCAAAACTCTTCAATAGGGAGTCAATAAATCCAAATAATTCAAGGGTTCAAACCACACTCTCGGAGACACTTTCCCAAGGGTTTCCCAATAGAATCCAAGGGTTCTCCAAGTGGTTTATGACCCTCAAACCCATGTCTTTGGCCACTTTGACCCATGGTTATACAACATTCTTCCCCCCTTTTACATTTTCATCCTCGAAAATGTGTGTAGGTATATTATGTGGAGTATTCCCCCGTGCCTCATGATCATTTCCATAGATCATGGTTTTTCATCTCTCTGATTCGCTTCTTCTTCAGAAGGAGATTCTATCTCATACTGGATCTGAAAAGAAGGAAATCCACTTGTGGGGCTAATCCCTGCCCAAATCATTCTAATATTACTTATCTTTGCATGTGAAACACTAAATCAAATTCTAAGTATGGATAGAATGATAAGGGTGGATTAAAACATCCCTGCCTAATTCAATGTTTCCCTATGTGCGAACTCCGCATCCAATAGTACAAACATATGAAGTAGGTGGATTATAATAGTCTCCAACTATTTTTACTATGCTGATCCATTTCTATGTACCACTCGGGTGTGGACCTAGCAAAATAGATGGATCTCTTACTAGTTCAAGGCTTTGACAAATCTCCTTAAATTGAGGTTGATCAAAACATCTAATTAAGATGTTTCTGACTATTTTCTACTTCTTAACCAACATCTACTGATCCTTTTTCCAAATATAGAACTACCATGTCCTATTGTACTTTAGAGTCAAGGTAGAATGTAGGAAAGAAGTGATTCCATCTTTTGGGCATCCAACCTCAAAATGATTTTCCCAAGACTTTCTCAAAAGCCTTGACTTGTTTGGAACTGTTAGAATCTATAAACGATTCCTAAGAGTTTTACGTCAAACTCTTTTAGGATAACTTTTTAAATTCTTCATCCATTAACAGTATCAGATGGATGAATGAATTCTCTTAATCTTAAGTGTCTTCTGAAATTGAAAAGGCTCTATACAAAACATCCATCTTTAGATGTTTAATTTGGTTATCCATTCCATCTAGCTAAACCTGATCTACGAGTGACTTTGAATATTCCTTCCCAGTCAAATCCAAGGTCTGAGAAGGAAGAACCAAAACTTGATGTAACCAGTTCAACTTCTGAAACGCTAAAATGATTTGAGTCAAATTAGATGAGACTCAAAACTTTAAGGATTTTAATCTAGCTAAAGGTTTGAAGCATTGTTCCTACCTTTATGATATTGAATCTAAATTCTCAAGAATATCCTTTGGGTAAAGTTAAACCATCATCCATCTACCAAACTCTAGTGGTATAAAACATTGGTGTCTCAAGCCACCGAATTCTGATGATGCTCAACTTTGTTCTCAAACTATGATGCTTCAAATATCTTAACTAAGAAGTTAGTCCTTTTCAATCTCTTGAAACTCCTATAGACTGGAATACCAAGCCTAGTATAAATCTCTTACTTTAGGATATTAATTGTACTATCAACCAGATGTTTTCGAATAACTTAGTCTAACTTCAATTATGTAAATAACTAAGTCAATCCTTTTTAATACCTCTTGGTACATCTTTATTCCAAAAGATATTAACTCACTTAGTTGTATTTGTCAACTAAGTGTTTTATCCAAGATTGACTCAATCAAATTTACCTTTCTCGAAAGGAGCTTTCCAAGTTCTCTCCCCAGAAATCCATGTAGCATTTCTGATAAAGAACTTCAAAATCCTTAACAAGACTACATTAGTCTTATTGAAAAATCTTTATGAAGATCTAGAAAGTGATTTCTCTTCACGATCTTCGAACTTAATTAGTTACTTGATATGATCATATTTTTTACCAACCTATACTTCATTTTTATCTATGAAGTTTCAGTTTCCATTGGGATGGAGTTTCACTCCAACTCATGAGCCCAAGACTAAAAGATACCTATCATATCAAGGTCTGATGTCCCATACCATCATTCCTATATTAATGTGAATATAAAGGATAATGTCCCATACCACTATACTTTATATCCAACATTGATGTGTGAAGGATATTTATCTTAAAGTCTAGAAGCTTAATCTAACTATAGAGTACCCTTTACTCAAATTCCTTTTGAAGTCAAGGGATTACCTCTATGTTTCCATCTTGCTTGGGTTTCTAAGATTTCCAACATATGATCACTCTATGATCCTAATTATTCCTAAACTCATATTGGAAGCTCTAAACCTTTTGATGAAATAAATATCCATCTTGATGGATAAACATCCATTCTTTCTTTCTAGGGTTTTGAGTGCAATTCCAAGTGTCTTGAATCATATTCAAGATCTACTTAGTTCTTTCTTAACTAACTTAAAGTGACAAGAGATTACTCTTGCCTTTTAGATTCGTTTGTTTATCCAAAGCTTTCAAAAAGCTACCCTAGCAAGCATCTTCTAATGCTTTTGGATTTCCCTTGAAATCCCTTTAAGAATAGGTGAATACAAGTTTCACTTTCCTGAGACTTAAGTCTCATTTATCAAAGTTGCAGACTATGTATTTTGTATATTCTCTCCTTCTTACTTCCCTTTAAAGAAGTATAAGATTTGGCATGCTTTATTTGAGCTCGTGGTTTACAACCACCTTTTTAAAAATCTTTTGTGATATTGTTGGGATCCCATGCTAAATCTAGCATGCCATGAAGTTGCTTTTCTGAGCAACTCATTACTAGCAAAACATGCTATATATAAAAAGATGTTATTTTATCTCATCATCTATATTCTAAGTTTCTCTTTATGGAATTAATTGTACCAATTCTTAATAAGTTTTGGTACTTTCTTCTCCCCTTTGAAGAGTTTTCGTCCTCGAAGACTGTGAAATCTATGGCTTCATTTTAGAGAGTCAATACTCTCACTGCTCCCAAAATTGGATTATTTAACCAATCTTATACTTATGTAAAGCCTGAAATTTTTCTAGAAGATTTACTAGAAATCAATTCTAGTTTTGGTGTCTTTTCGAAAATCTTCTAGAGGTAGCTCAATGACCACCTGTCCTAACTTGCTCATGAGCTTTGTCTTGAATTTATGGGAATGCTCATGAGCTCTCATGTTTTGCAACAATGCAATGCTTATGCCTATCTGTGTTAGGACATGTGGCTTTAATTTTTTAATGTTAATCAAAGCATAAGAGGTTTGAAGGTACTACAAAATAAGAAAAATATTTCCATTTCATCATTGTACCTATAGAACTTTAAGTTCCTTCCATTTAAAAATTTTTGCATCTGCTAAGGAAAACCTTACTTGACTTCCTTGAGATGAAAATCTATTGAATTAATGAAGCCTTCAATTAAATTGGAAATTTTTCCAAAAGGAGGAAGCTTTCAATTTTCATGATGCCTTGAATAGTTTTCACCATTCATATTGGTGAAAGTAATCTTTGCTCATAACTGGTTTCCATCAATGTCTTTGATGGCATCAACTTAATAAAGCTTTATATAATGAGACTCTTGAAACCATTCTAAAGTTTCATTGTATTTAGGATATCTCATGCATAATTAGTTTAGAATCTTTTCAGTTAACTAGTTCTAAGTATGTCTTATACTTAGAGTAGTATTGTAGGTTCTATGAAGTAGTGTAAGAATATTTCCCAAAGAACTATTTTACAGAAATCATCTACCTAAGTCATTTCATTGAGAGGCTTGTCTTGGAACCATCTCTAAGTATGTCTTATACTTAGAGTAAGCATTTAATATGCTAGGTTCTCTAGTGTATACATGGCACTAAACTTATGTCATAATCAAAGAATTTCCCAAAAACTTTCTAAGTTACCAAAGAACTTGGAATTTTTTCGGTTAAAAACTCTTTCATTTGTGTCAAGAAAACCTCTTACTTAAGTCCTTGGCCTTATTGATTAGACATGCTATGGAACTTGAGGATCCATAAATAAGACTCGAAGCTTGAGGTTTATTTGCGTTAAGCTTTGTTGGTTTTTGGATCAGGCCAAAATATCATAAAAGGATAATGGTCTTTAAGTCCCATACCATTAAACTTTTATGCTTTTAACTTCCTGTGAAGAAGTCATTTCCTATCTTAAGCTTAACCTTAATCTCTCTCTTGCCCATGAAAACAATGCATATGGAATGTCATTTACTGATTTTGCATACTTAGTGTATGCTAGAAACATATACATCTTCACTCAAAGATGCTTAGCATGCATAAGGTTCATAATTGAACCTCTCTTTAAAGCATGCATGGAATTCTTATCTTGAACTCCATTTTATTCAATGAGGTGCTCTTTGATTGCATTCTTTTTCATGCCATGAATGATTCTACTAATCCCTAGCCTTAAGCATACTTAACATCAATACCTTTCATAATCTTGTACTTCCTTTTAGTGCACAAATATGTGCTTCTCTATGATGCATCATCATGCTAATGCACATACGTTCTTCACATTCAACAATGCATGGAAATGCTCTATTACTTAAAATGTGTTTGCTTTCTTAGCATAGTAATCTTTCGTTAACTTCTCATATTCTCCTAAAAGAAATATAAAACCTGAAGCCTTTACGCATGCTTCAATAATGAGTTAATGCAAAGATAATGAAAGATTTAGCAAACACATATTAAAACCAAACATAAATAAATAATACTTAGCTTTATATAAAGTTATGTCCATGATTTGTCCCTTGAAGAAGCCATCCACTATCTTCATGTTGACCTCCTTGCTTTATAGTTTTCCATGTTGATGCTTCAAGAAAAGATAGCTCTTCCTGATTGAGCGTAGAATTTGCTATTACGAACTACTATGAAGGTCGTTAATTCGGGCGTCTGTAGCTCAATTGATAGAGCGTCTGTTTTCTAAGCTGAAGGTCGTTAATTTGGGGTACTATTATCCCACATTCATGAAAAGTCTCTTGTCACACGCCTTTATATAAGGCTAAACTCAATGCTTTGTGTTATTAGCAGCTCACGGGTGCTGAGGTTTCTCTCACGATCTGTGGCGCACGTCATGCTCACTTTCGGTGCTAATGATGTGGTCTGCTCTCACGAGTATTAATAGTGCTCCTCTGACGGGCGGGCTCTACATGGGACCCGGCTCTTGGGCAGTAAAATATTCTTTTACACAAGATTCTCAAAACGCCAAGCTGACCACGCATAGCACCACAATTCCCGAGCAAGCAAAAATTTGCATGAGGACAAACTAATAGAGAAAGTAAAAATTCGTAGAAGTACTTGGCTCTTGATACCACTGTTGTAAAGTAACTATCTAACAAAGCTAAACCCACAAGGGGTGAGAGATGCACCTCTCCACCCAACCAACTCCACCCATATATATACCTCAAGGCCAAGGGGGGAAATGTGAGGAGAGCTTGCCAAGTGTCCTCTCCACATGGATGCTAATCCAAGGCCTTCTAACCTTGTAAATCACATGGAATCACATGCCTCTCACATGGATTCTAAAAGGATTTCTCCCAAGCTTGTAGGTACAAGTCTCAAGGCTTGAGAGGCCTCCCTAAGGGTTAAATACCATACCCTTAGGAAATATCAATCCTAAGGGTCAAAACCCTTCAATAGGGAGTCAATAAATCCAAATAATTCAAGGGTTCAAACCACACTCTTGGAGAGACTTTCCCAAGGGTTTCCCAATAGAATCCAAGGGTTCTCCAAGTGGTTTTGGACCCTCAAACCCATGTCTTTGGCCACTTTGACCCATGGTTATACAACATCTTTCAAGATGACCGTCAGCCATTTGAAGCTTCATTCTAGTGGGTCTTAATGTGGGTTTGGCCCATTGCTTCCACAAGGAGGTGGTTGCAATAGCAACACTAGCACCTAAATCTATGATTGCTTTGGTTGTGTAACCTTGGTAGGTGATTGGAAGATAAGTATTACCTTCTTCACCCTCACACATGTCCCCTTTTGTGTCTAGAGGTATCTCTGGTACTATTGGCTTAGAGCCTCCTTTTGGCCTTTTGGAATCAAGTTCTGAGACCTGATCCTTCACATGGTTCCATAGCTCGGGTTTTGCTTTGAGTAGCTCTTCTACAGTGAGATGGCATTGAACCTTAGGGTTCTTCACGACATCAGTGTTTCTTGGAACCACTGAGTCTTCATTTCTTACCAATATTGTGGGAGCTCTGATATGAAGAGATTTAGATTCCCAAGGGCCAATCAATTATGGCAGCTCTTCTAAAGTATTAGATTCAAAATCTAATCTTTCATCTTCTTGTTGTTTTGCATCATCTCCATAAATAGATGGAATGTCTTGGGGAAATTGATCATGAAGGTCATCAATCTCATGAATAGGAGGGGAATTACCCTTCTCCTTGGCCCATTTCTCTTCTTGTATTTCCCGCAAGAACTCTTGAGAGTGCTCCTGAATTGAAGGAAGTATTCCAGCATCCGTGGTATTAGGAACATAAGGTTTCATTGGTGGACAGCTTTTGCTCTCAACAACTGGTTGAGCCTGTGGAGGTAAAGAAACCTGTGGCTTGTTTACCAACTGCTCTAATCTTTCTAATAAGCCTTGGAAATGCAAATCCGGTTTGAGAGAGTTTGTCTGATTGAACTTTTGACTAGTCTCGAGCATAGCTTGAGCTACTTCTATCATTTTCATGCACATTTTCATCCAGTCAATCTCCAAACCTGCTCTAGGGTAACTCTTGTCTAGGTTTGCAACTGTTGGCCCCTCTTGAAGTCGAGCCTGGTAGGCCTTGAACATCATGTCGAAGCCTTCTCGGGTTGGATCTGCAAAAACAGACCCTGGTTGCGGCCTATTTACAACGGATGGTGGGATGGGATGAAGTGGAGTGGATGGAGTTTCTGCATGCGAGGGACTTTGAGATGCAATGTAATCTATTTTTGTTTTCGCTTCTTTTAGGCTTTCATCTAGTTCTGATAACGTTTTATTCCACTTGCAATTGGCCTTCTCTATGGTATCTTTCCATGTTCTTGTTTTCCTCTTACTAGGCTCTCCTGATTCACTCGACTCCGATTGCTCTGTGGGTTTATCTTGTTTTAATGCTTGTGCTCTAGTGACAGCTTGTATAGGAGCCGCATTACTGCTACTAGCACTTGAATCCACCACTAAGCCTACCACATTTATGGGTGTGACCTTGGGTGCACTAGAGGGGTTTCTTGGACAATCTCTAGGGAGATGGTCGTTACCACACTGAGGACAAAAGGCTTGTATTGTGATGTTCTATCCTTGTCTCAGAGTTGGTGAGTGGGGACATTCACGAATGAAATGGTCGCCCTCACATTTAAAACAAGGTCCTCTAGGGGCTTGTGGTCTCATTTGTCACAATTGGGGCCTAGGATTAGGATTGGTGTACAAGACATTGGAGTATTTTGGCTCCCAATTTTGTTCGATAGGTTGTGCCTCATATTGATATGGATAAGTCTCACTATGCTCAGGTGACTCTGTGTAATAAGCATGTGGACTACCTTCATGGGAGTAGTCTGAACTATGAGCATGAGAGTCATTCTCTGAGATCAGTGGGGTCACTGGCACCAATGCTCTATTAAGGTTCTCTTCTGCCACTGCATACTTAACTGGAATTACATTGGCAGGTGCTGATGGTTGGTTTCCTAGGACTGGTTGTGGCCTATATGGTGCCTGATATTGCTGTTGTGGCCTATAATACGGCTGCTCGTATTAGTTTTGATACCTACCCTGTGGGTAAGGTTGCTGTTAATTTTGTCTGACAGCCTGCCTATTGTAGGGATAATCTTGAGCCGTATGGTTTGTGTACTTCCTTTCAATAGTGCAGTATGGGGCATTCCTTTCTCTTACATTCTGGTTTAGCATTGTGCAAACGTTAGCCATGTGGTCGCCTCCGCAAGTATAACATCGATTCAATAAGGTGACCCTTGGCATCTGTCTATTTTGGACTCCTAGCTTCTTGGCAACCTGATCAACTATCTCATCTATCTCAGTGGAGGTTTTGGAAGTATGACTAGTAGAACAGTCTGAATCTTTGTAGAGTTTGGATAGTCCTAACTTCTCACCCAAATTATCTTCTATGTCTATGCACATTTGCACTTCTATGGATCTTGGCTCTTTCAAGTACACATATGATCTTAACTTGGTGCCTAGTAAGCCATCTAAAAACAAGGCCACTTGTTTGGCTGGTGTGGGTAACTCTCGAGTAGGGCATCTTTCTAGGTACTGTGTGAACCTTCTACCTGCTAGTCGCACTGTTTCTTGGGGTGTCTGCTTGAAGCTATGGATCAAAGATGATGTGTGATGCCTGATACCACTCTTGGAAAATTCTACAATGAATTCGTTTAGCAATTGACCTATATCACGATAGTTGCAACTACTCAGTGGTTGAAACCAAGCTAAGGCAGTGCCCTTAAGAGTCAAACCAAATGCCTCATACTAGGTGAACAAATCCTCAACCTGTTCAGCTCTTAACACTTTTTTGAACTCGGCCACATGATCATAAGGATCTCCTGTCCCATCAAAATAATTCTTCATTGCCTTGATCACGTGAGTGGGTCCAAGGGTTCTTGGGTGCTGTTGGCAATAGTCAGAGGCATAGAAGACGCGGAAGCATGTGAAGACATAGAATAACAAAGAAGCAGGGAGTCAGTTGAATCAGTTTCAAAGAATTATGTTTTACAAATACTTTTCAAAACCTCCAACAGTGATTTTCATCACTTTTGTACCATATGTAACATAGAAAAAACCCTTTTTGTAGTTTATAGCTCCATTTTCTGCAAGCCGAGGAGTCATCAAGCTTGAGGAGCTTAGTAGAATGAGCATACCAATTTTGGTTATTTTTAGATACCGTTTACCCTTTCAAATAGCACCTAGAACCTATTTTTTAACTATGCCGGACACTAGATGTGAAACCGGTCAAAACTAGTCTAGAATCTATAAAAAAGGCTAGAGAGCTCATTTTTGAGGTTAGCTTGTTTGAGTAGAGAAGAGCTTAGAGCTATTTTGAGCTTGTAAGAGTAATCTTGAGTAATAGAGTTGATTTCTCACCTTCCATTGTGTCTTGCTTGTCTCTTCGTTGTGTGTGTGTGCATCTCTATGCTTCTCACCTTCACTCTCACTTCATCTCACATTCACGATCTTCATATCACTCCTATCTCTTCCGTGGATTGACATTAAGGAGGTGGAGCTTCTTAACGTGGTTCTCACCATTGTGCTAGAGCAACACCAAATTTGGCGCCGTTGCCGTGGATCGAGTCTAGGACAAATGTGTGATGGTAAGAGTATAGCAAGAAGTGGTGTTGGAAGGTAAAAATTTCAGTTTTTGTTGTTGTTTTTACTTAGTTTTTAGTGTTTTTCACCTCCCCCACACTCCATCTTCATCACCGCATCATCATCTTCCACTCCAAAAAAATCAAAAAATTCACCATATCCACCCATCCTCCTCATTTCCCCTCATTTGTGCATGTGAGAGGGAGAGAGAACTTTTGTGCTTGCATGTGCTATTGTGTTTTTGAGTTTTCTTGCAGGTTCAGTGCTCCAGTGCATCAGGAAGGCTGCAAAAAGGTAAGAAAATCACTTTCTGTCAGAAAATGCCGACTGTGTGAGACCATCGCAATGGTCTGCCAAGTTCGGAATTTGAGGTAAGCGAGTTCACCACCGTATAGGCGACCCTTGCGCATATAGGAATCAATTGTTGCATTTGCAAAATTTGCATTTTGGTGGACCATCGCGATTGGCTCACGCCATCGCGATTGGCTCATGCCATCGCGATTGTGTCACACCATCGCGATTCGCTCACACCATCGCGACGGCTCGGCCGGACCATCGTGACGGTCTCACGCCATTGCGACGATTCACTTGAACCATCGCGATGGTCCTTGACCATCACGACGATCTCGTCGACCCCATGCCATCACGATTGGATCAGGCCATCGTGCTGACGCTGCCATATGGCAAGCTAGACCATCGCGATTGCTCCCTACTCACACCATCACGACTGTCCGAGGTACGCCATCGTGACTATTCAAAATCAGACCATCGCGATTGGCTCATGCCATCGCACCCGTTACCATCGTGATGGTTCACTCGGACCATCGCGATGGTTCGCGTTGACCGTTGACTGATGCAATCGCGATTGTTCGCAGATCGGGCCATCGCGACGGTTCAATTTTGGACCATCGCGATCATTCATTTCAGACCATCGCGATAGTTCACATTCATGCCATCGCGACAGGTTGCTCCATCGGACCATCGCGTTTGTGCCACGCTATCGCGACGGTTCACTTAGACCATCGCGATGGTCCCAGACCATCGCGACGGTCCTAGAACATCGCGATTATCTCAGACCATCGCGATTGTCCACCCCAAACACAATTTTTAGGGTTTGATTTTTTTACCAATTTTAGGGCTATTTTTTGGAAATTTTTGGGTGATTAGATTCATAGGAGACCCCTTAGCTCAATTTTGGAGAAAAACATGTTTGTCAGTTTTTAACCCCGAGGACCTAAACGGTCATATCTTTTTCATTTGAAGTCTATTTTTTGAGGTTGACCATCTTTGGGACTAGAAAGCCAAGGGGCAATCATTGAAATTTTGGGCAAAAGGTTAAGGGACTTAAAAGGTGAATAGGCTCAAGTGCTTGATCATCCATTTGAGAATTGGTCTAATAGTGGGATTTTACAGGTCTAGCAAGGACAATCAAGGGCAAACAAAGCAAGACAGTGAAGAACGTAGGGCTTGGGAAGCGCGACTTCTTGGGCATCAGAGCAACCAAAGTAGCTAACTTGAGGTTGGAAGATTACTCAACCCCCTCAGTCAATTCTTAGCTTAGGCTAAACGGTAGCATTGTGGATTGGATTAAAGACGATAGGAACGATCAATTTCAAGAGATTTAATTTTTCAAGTCTAAAACGAAAGTAAAGGCATGAGAGACGAAAACTTAAAGGAAAAGAACTTAAGTCTGACGGAGGGAGAACTCAAAAGTACCACGGAAAGTCGATTCCTGATGCATACATCTAGACAAGAACTTAAAGACATTTAAAAAGAATCAATAAAGTAAAAGAAAAAGAATCTTTGATGATCAGATAGTGCCGCGAAGTAAATTAATGAACCTTAGATCGGGCAAGCATATAGGTAAGTCAGACAGACAAAGCCTTAGATCATCAGAAGCGAGTGAAGGAACTATTGCGCGATCGTGGGCACAACAGCTGAATAGTAATTATCCCTACGAGTTAAGCTCAGATATGAGTGAATCAGAAATGGCATTTAGCACGGAAAGACCAGAAGGAGGGTCAAACGTAGCATATTTAGAAAAACCAGAAGGACCCTATAGGACTCAATTAGAATTTCTCCAAACCAACTGATTAGGTGCTCGCATCTATGAGGATGGTTTGCGAAGAAAAGTAGTGCAAATGCACAATCCAGATCAACCCATTGGATTGGAACGTCCAGTGGTGAAATTCGAGAGAGATGCATACATAGACAAAGAAGGAACGATGTACATCTTAAGTACTCAGCCAAACAATACCAATGAGTTTGGTGTAACTCAGTAAGAGACGGAAGCGAGAGCCCAAGGAAAAGAACCATTAGAAGAACCTAGGACACCTAGAGGGAAATCTGTACTGGCAAGAGTACTAATCCCAGAGTGGATCCCTCAGGACATCAGAAGCATAGAACTGTTTGTAAATAAAGAAACCGATAAAGCATTTTGGAGGTACAAAATGGAACAACCTAGTGAGGTAGGCTCCATCATGGTTTACGAGTTCAAGGACCCGGATACACCTGGAAAGGTTGTATACCTGGATGAAACTTCAGAAAGAGTATTTGTGGTACCAGATCACGCAAGAAATACTTACACATGGAGAGGCGAGTTGGTATTCCCTCCATCTCGAATAAGCGTAAACGCGAGCCAACAAGGGGCAGGAACATCCTCAGCCCATGGCACCCAAAGAGAGAAAAACAAAGAGAGACCTGAAGTAAGTTTCAATCATCCCATAGGAAGAGATAGAACCACCATAAACACGGACAGAGTGGCTAGACAAAGAGAACCTAGAACACCAGGTGGTAGAGATGATTTTCCTCTACCTAGACCACATGAACACACAAGAATATTAAGACCCACTCAAATAGTAAAATCGATGAAAAATTATTTTGATGGGACAGGGGATCCCTATGATCATGTTGCGGAATTTAAGCAAGTGCTAAGGGCAGAGCAAGTAGAAGACATGTTCATGCAATATAATGATTTTGGGCTAACGTTAAAGAATACAACTTTAACTTGGTTCCAGCCATTGCAACAAAGGCAATTTAGAGATATCCATCACTTTTTAGAGTCATTCATCATCGAATTCTCTAAAAGTGGGATCAGGCATGATACGTCTTCATTGATTCATAGTTTCAAACAGACCCCTCAAGAAACAGTTAGACTTGCAGGACGTAGGTTTAGACAATATGTTGAAAGATGTCCAATGCAAGAGCTACCCTCACAGGCCAAGCAAGTATCACTGTTTTTAGACGGCCTCTTGAGCTCTAAACTACGCTCCTATGTGTACTTGAAAGAACCAAGAACGCTAGAGCAATGTGTGGGAATTTGTATAGACATTGAAGACAACTTAGGAGATGAGTTGGAACTCTCAAAGGTCTATAAAGATTCAGATTGTTCATCTCTAGCATCCACAAAATTGTCCAGCTCAATAGAAGATCTAGCAGAGGAAGTGGCCCAAAAACTAGGAGTTTCTAGCAAACAGATGCCTAGGTTAACAACAAACAAGCGTTGTTACACCTGTGGTGGTGATCATATGGCGAATGTGTGTCCCAATGCAACACAACCGCAAGCCAACCCTAGTGGCCAGTATTGTACAATTGAGAGAAGGTACACAAATCACACGGCTCACGACTGCCCATACAACAAACAAGCAGTGAGACAAAACTACCCGCAAGCATACACACAGCTAGGTAGGTATCAAGGCCAATACAATACTCAGCCTCATTATTATAGGCCTCCTCAGAACTATACTTATCAGGCTCAATAGAGACCTCAACCTGTCTTAGCTTAGAAGCCACCCCCACCAACGAATGTCATCTCAATCAAATATGCTAGTGCAGAAGAGAACCTCAATAGGGCTTTAGTTCCCTCTTCACCCTTAATGACTGAAAGTGACCCAAACTCAAATAGTTTTGATTCTACTCATGCAGATAGTCCACCCGCTTATTACATAGAGTCACCAAAACACGTGGAGACATATCAATACGATAGTCCACCATTGGAACCTAGTTGGGAGCTCGATTACGCTAATGTGATGTCTATGAACCCTAATCCATGGCCCCAATTGAGACAACAAAGACCACAGGGCCCTCGAGGACCATGCTTTAGGTGCCAAGGAGATCATTTCATAAAGGACTGTCCACATCCTTTGATAGCAGGACAATCACAATACTATAACATACAAGGTTTTTGTGCCGATTGTGGTAAAGAGCACATAATCAAAGATTGTCCTAAGAACCCTGCTAATGCTTCAAATGTGACACCAATCAACGTGATAGGTATTGTAAACAACGCGGATGGATCCAACCCTACATACCTGCCTATCCAAGCTATAACAAGAGCCCAGGCGCTCTTACAAAACCAACAGCTTAATCAGGAGAAAGTAGCTGGAACTAGTGAAGTTCGAGAATATAGCAGTAAGAAGAGGAAATCTTGGAAAGATTCTAGAGAAAGAATTAAGAGAAAGTGGAGTAAGAGGATAACAGAATTGGAAGGAAGTCTCAAGGAATCTAGAGCCAAAATCCTATAATTGACTTCACGGGAATTGAATCAAGAGAACCTAGCACAGAAATCAGGATCAGTTTTAGTGGAACCCATACCGGAAAACCTAGACATGATGTTTCGCGCATATCAAGCAAGAATAAAAGAAGGACCTCAAATAGCCGAGATGAGTAAGAACTACCCTCGAGCAGACTTAGAAATCGAGAGAACTAAACTTTGCATGAAGATGGTGGAACTAGCACAAGCTATGTTCGAAGACTCTAGATATCTAAATTGGAATAACATGGCAAAACCGGAATTACAATTTCAAGGACTGATGGAGAGGTTGGAATACTTGATCGAAAGCAAAGAGAAAAAGGATCGGCATAGGAACCCTATTGCCTCAGAGACACAGGAAAGGAATGCACCATCCCTGTCTCAAGTACCAAACACGGAAGGTGAAGACAACCTGTCTTCCATACATAAATATTCACATGAATTTTTGAGAGAAATCCAAGAAGAGAAGTGGAGAAAAGAACAAGGAACCCATCCTCCTATTCAAGAAATAGAGGACTTGTTGGAGCAATTTCCCCAAGACATTCCCTCTATTTACGACGATGTAGAGGAAGAGCAACTGAGTGAACACATAGGTTTTGAATCTAATTCTTTACAAGAATTATCTCAGTTCACAAGACCTTGGGAAGCAAAGTCTATTAGTATGAGAGCACCCACGATAATAGTGAGGAATGAAGTAATCCCTAGAAACACGGAAGTGATCAAGAACACCAAAGTACAGTGTAATCTCACTTTAGAGGAGTTGTTGAAGATTAAACCAGAACTGTGGAAACATGTAGCAAATCAATTCCTAGAGCTTGCTACTACTCCCTCACAGATAGGATCACACAGGAAGGTACCAGAGATACCCGTAGAAAAGATTGCAAATACTGGTACCTGTTCTTTTCTCTGTATATATATTGATTTAATAACGAACCAAAATATCTTTTTTCTGTTCAAGTAACTATGTAAGGGAAGGAGAGGAAGGTAACACTTATCTTCCAATAACCCACCAAGGCTACACCACCAAAGCCATCTTAGATTCAGGAGCCAGAGTAGCCATTGCTACCACCGCTTTATGGAAACGTTGGGGTACGCCAGCATTAAGACCTACTAGGATGAAGCTACAAATTTCTAATGGACATATAGAAAAACCATTAGGCTTACTAGAAGGCATATCTCTCACCACTTGTGGTGTGGAATTTGAGCATACCTTTGCCATTTGTGATTTTGCAAAAAATCATGCTTACAAGATGATTTTAGGATGACCATTCATGTGTCAGTTGCAAATTGTACAAGATTGGGGAACCAATTCTTTGTACTTGCAACATTTAAGAGTGACTACTAAAGTCAATCTTAAAGACTATTCACATCAAGATGTACCCCCAATACGATGGAACACCATCCATAAGACACAGGTAGAAACACAATCGGTACACTCATTGGAATCAGATCCTTCATGGTTGCATGAGGACACTCATCTATGGATGTGTAAAGTAGCCAAACAAGAGGAAGAACGGTTAGAAGCCAAAACCTTAGGTTCAAAACAACATCCACAAACCCTTTGAGACCTAGCTTATGCACCTATAGTATTTTGAGATGAAGAGTTTGAGCCTCATGGTTGGGCAGAAATCCTAGCAACCATGGATGTAGCCATCAACGAAGAACAATGGACACCCCACTGTGATGAGGATGCCTATGCCATTTCAGTTTTCACGATAGAGCCAATCATGTGTGATTCGATTATTGAAGAATGTGAACCTAACACTGATGCATTTTGAGGATGCAAAGTGACTTTGATTTAGAGTCAATTATTATGGACCCACCCTTTGCATCAGAGGAAGAATACTTCTACGAAGTAGAAACTCACCCACAGAGACATGAAGAACTAATGAATGAGGTGAGATTAGCCACTCAAGTGACTGACAAAAGTGAAGATAAGAAAAGAAAGAAGAAAGAAACCATGTCAAAAGAAGAAGAATCTTTGTTTGAGGTTCTCGAGAACTTCAAGAAATATGAAATAGAAGATAGACGAATAATGGTACGAATGCCTAACAGAAAAGCTGGCAAGGGAGAAGTATATGATAATCGAGAGAAAACCAAAAAAATAATAGTTGCCATAGAAGGAGAAGAAGAAAAATGTACATACATAGGGCATGATTTGACGAATGAAGAAGAAGAAGAGTTAGTGGCCCTATTGCGCGAATATAGAGATGTGTTCGCGTGGAGTTACAAAGACTTGAAAGGAGTAGATCCCGACATATGTTCTCATAGAATCCCTATGACTCCAGATGCAAAACCTATGAAACAGAAGCCATACACGTACAATGATAACTACACTGCGAAGATTAAAGAAGAAGTAGACCGTTTGATCGAAGCAGGATTCATTTATGAAATTGAGCATCCTGAATGGGTATCCCCCATTGTGGTTGTGCCCAAGAAGAACGGGAAATTGCGTGTGTGTATTAACCTTAAAAAAGTTCATGCCGCCACGATTAGAGATAGTTATCCTCTTCCTATCATGGAACATTTATTGGAAAGAGTTGCGGGCAAGGAAGTTTACAGCTTTCTTGATGGTTTTTTCAGGCTATAATCAAGTAGCCATTGCTTTGGAAGATCAACACAAGACCGCTTTTGCCACAGAATGGGGCATATTTGCATGTCGTGTGATGCCATTTGGCTTAACAAATGCACCTGCCACTTTCCGGCGACTCATGTGTCATGTTTTTAAGGAATTCTTACGCAAGAATTTGGAAGTTTATGTCGATGACTTATGTGCTCGTTCGAATATCAGGCAGACACATATCCCAGAGTTAAGACAAGTATTTGACAAATGTCGAGAATATCAGGTTTCTTTGAACCTAGAAAAGTGCATTTTCATGGTTAGACAAGGCAAAATTGTAGGACACATTGTGTCAAAGCATGGAATTTCAACGGATGAAGAAAATGTGAAGGTAATTGTAGATCTACCTAGGCCAAATAATGTAAAAGAAGTATAGGCATTTATGGGTCATTGTGGTTATTACAGACGATTCATACACATGTATGCAATCATAGCTAAGCCTTTGTACTCTCTTTTGACCAAGTTTGAATGGACAGATGAATGTGAGAATTCATTCAATGAACTTAAACGATGATTGTGCTCATCACCTATATTGACAACCCCAGATTGGAGTAAGCCATTCCATGTACATGTGGATGCATCCAACTATGTCATAGGATGTGTGTTAGCACAACCCACGAATGAAGGTAGTATAGATCTCCCCATAGCGTACGCGAGCAGACAATTGAACGCAGTAGAAAGAAATTACACCACGACAGAATGAGAAGGATTAGGAATGGTCTATGCAGTAAAGAAATTCAGGCATTATTTGTTGGCAAATAAATTCAAATTCTTTATAGATCATCAAGTGTTATTGTACTTAGTCAATAAGCCATGTAACACAGGACGATTAATAGGTTGGTTTCTATTACTCATGGAGTACGACTTTGAAGTAGTAGTCAGGAAAGGAAAGACACATCTCAGAGCTGAACACCTCTTAAGATTAACCTCAGGAGAAGCTCCTCAAGGGATAGCGGATGAATTACCCGATGCATATTTGTTTAACCTTGAGATAGTACCAGAATGGGCTAAACCTATTGTCCCTATTCTCACATATGGACCCAAGAATCCTAGGATAAGGATCAAAGAAGGAGAGATTACCAAGTCTCAAAGATACCAAATCATAGCAGGAAGTATATATAAACAAGATAATCAAAAGATTCTTGCTTGTTGTGTAGATGAATCAGAACATGCGAATTGGTTGCAATTAGCACACATAGATGCATTAAAGCAACATCACTCGAAATATTGGACATTGCAGACTCTGCATAGACTAGGAGTCTATTGGCCTTCGATGGAAGCGGATGTCTACAAGTTGTGTAAAGAATGCCCTGTTTGTTATGAAAGACCACCAGTAGAACATGCTACATTATATCACGTGTCTCTCATACCATAATGGAGTGAAACCTTTAGTGACATACTTGAGGACGAACACATTCCCTCAAGGAATGACCTTAGCACGACAATGCAGGAAGCTCAAGACTATTCACTTATTGGCGATAATCTATACAAATGAGGATGAGATGGATCTTTAAGCCAATGTGTACATGAAAGCGATTATTTGAGCGTACTAGAGACTGCACACCAAGGTGCTGCAGGAGGTCATTTTGGACCCGATAGGATAATCAAAGCCATCCTCTTCGCAGGATTATGGTGGCCCACTCTTCACATGGATGCACATACCTTTGTAAAGAGATGTGATGTGTGCCAAAGAACTCAATTTCCTACTCGCAAAGATGAAATGCCATTGAAACCCATGATGGGAGGACATGCATTTTCTAAGTGGGGTATAGACTTTGTAGGACCCATTAACCCCCCTGCAAAAGCTACACATGCTGAATACATTATTGTTGCGACATATTATCTTACCAAATGGGTAGAGGCAAAAGCCACAAAAAAGAATGATGCACACACGACTGCAAAATTCTTATTTGAAAATGTCTTTTCAAGATATGGATTGCCTATAGAGTTAGTGAGCGGTCGAGGAACTCACTTTCTAAACCAAGTCATTGAATATTTGTTACAGGATTTTATGGTGATTCACAAGAAATCCGCACCATATCATCCTCAGGCCAATGGTCAGGCTGAAAGCACTAACAAGATCCTATGTAATGTACTGACGAAACTCGTGAACAACAAATGTTCAGATTGGGACAAACAGTTACACCACGCTGTTTGGGCATATCGAGTGGCCTAGAAGGCCGTACTCAATGCAACTCCCTTTCAGATGGTTTTTGGTCAGAATGTTGTGCTCCCTTTGGACTTCTTGATACTGACCCTTAAGGTTGCACAAGAACATCAGTGGACCGACCATGAATTATCAGCAAGAATAATGGACTTGGAACGATTAGGAGAAACCAAGCTGAAAGCAGCAGCAGGCATATACGCATCAAAGAAACGACAGAAAGCCTATTTTGATGTGCACGTGAAAGATAAAGGCTTAAAAGAAGGAGATTTAGTCCTAGTATATACACTGAAACAACACGCACAGAAGTTAGAAAAGCGAGGTTATGGACCTATGATCATTAGCAGACTCTCGACAAGTGGAGCAGTACAATTAGCCACCTTAGAAGGAGACATAATGCCTAATTATATTAGTGGCTGTAGAGTCAAGTTATATCAAGAACCTCTTACTGAGGATATGCTTAGACGACTCACGTTGGCAAAGAAGCGTAAGGAGGAAGAAAATAGAATACGAGCTGAAGCTCAGGCAGAAGCTATAGAACGTATTAAGTGCATGAAGCTAAGAAGACAAGGACTAGGGAGAGAACATTATAAACATCTGGGAACAACACCCAGATACCCCATGGCCATGTGTCAGGCAAAGTTAAGTACTCATCCTAGCATAGTGGATCGGAGACCATTCATTACAGTTAGGCTAGAGCACAACAATCCTTGCCAAGAGCTCAGGGCTTTAATTGACTTAGGTGCTGTGACTAGTGCGATTAGATGGTCCCACTATAAGGACTCAGGAATAGAAATGCAGCCAATTGAGGCATACCTCATAGGGCTAGGAGGCATGGAAACCCCTTGCATGGGTGAGGTGGACCTTCCTGTCCTCTTACACGAAGTGACCATGACAACGAAGCTACTAGTGTGCCATCACGAGGACCTAATAGAACCCCTAATCCTTGGCCAAGATTGGCTATACGGTCACTCAGTGGACCTAAATCTTAGACAAGGCTCCTTGCAAATTGGAACCTTAGATTAGAAGCGAGTGATACCACTTGACTTCCCTAACGGCAATCCGCCTGAAGTACAAAATCCTAGGCCCTATGAAATGCATGCGACGGAAGACCGGAAGATCTTTGGTCACATAAGTCATGTTACATCTACACCAACCCATGCGGGCTTGGCGATGGACAATTGTCAATCAAAAGGACGTCAGGAGATTTTCCCTCGGGCTTCCTGCAAACTAGAAGGGGCAATCACCCAACCGTGTGGTCAAATGGACACAATCAACGGTCAGGTGGGTTGCATCAGCGGTCAGGTGGGTTACATCAGCCGTCAGGTGGACTGCATCAGCAGCCACATGGGCAAAATACCCTGTAGTGCCCATCCTTCCACACTTACTGTGGACTTGTCTAGATCTGTGGTACAGAATGCTTCACCTCCTAATGGGCAAGTTTTGCAAGTGTTGGACCTCCCTTCTTTTCCAATCGAGAGTGTCCATCTGACCTCTCAACCTCAACCACTAAAGAGTCAACCACGACGAAGGAACCCAGACCGACGACCCTCTTAGACAACTCAAGGACAACAGCAGTATCAGTATCATAAAGCAAGAGACACAAGACAAATATGGGTGCCAAAAGGACAGAAAGCACCGATAGATTTCAAGAACGCAGATACGAAGAAGTCAAGGCAGAAGCAAAATCAGTATCCAACATCTCCTCGACCTTCTTCTACGAGTATGAACATTCGAGAAATTTTGATCGCCAAGAAGTACCTTACAAACCGACCCACACCCATGCAAATCTAGGTACCCAAGCAGTGTATTATAGCTCAACCCTCAAGCCATGTAATATATACCCCTCAGAAATCTCCTCACCCTTCAATACCACCACATCTGATATCACTTTTTGCCCCTTAGCAGAAACCTATCACCCGCTCACAAACTCTTAGGAAGTGGATATCGAAACGTATCCAGTTGTCTCCTCAAAACCCATCGTCTAACATAACTCCCACCCCGACTAATCTACAACCTTGTAATAACTCATTCACGACTGAACTTTGTACAAATCCACACACTATAACCCAACATCACTTGTAATAACACCTCATCAAGAAATGTATGCATCATCTGAAGCATGTAGGTGTCTAGAGACCTGCACTAGTTTTGCAACAATCATTCCATAAACCACATCACAACACTCGGCTACATGGGTTACACATCGGTTATGGAAAGGGATTGCGGTCTCACTTTAATGGGATCATGATTAATTTCCATACTAATGTGTTAATCTTTTGTAGCAGATCTTCTACGCATTCACATCATTCATCATGCAGGCAGAAGGAACATCTGAAGTTGACCCAGTGTACCCATGGCAAATATTGGTGAATTGCTAGCTGAGCCCCATCCGACGGCACAACCATCGGAATTTCAAGGATTTCTAGGACCCATGCCGATTGACGATCCTCCTAGGGGATGTACTGAAAAAATTCATCGCAACTCTCATTGGTTCTAATGATTAGCAGGCCCATTGGCGGATGCAGATTTCATTTTTGAGGCCAATTTGGCTTTTGATCACCGTACTTGGGGAAAGTACCAGTTTTTCTCAAGAGAGTTTGAAGGATTATAGAACACAGAAGACTTAACGCATGTTTGGGCGAGAGCAGGCTTCACAGAGTATTTCAGTGATGCTTTGCCTAAACTAGATTTCTACAAATGTCATTACTTGGTAACAACTTTAACAGCTTCGGAAAACAAGGACCTACCAGGCACATTCATTTTGCCGTCCTTGGTAAATGACCCGCCCTTTAAGAAGTTTTATCTTTCCAAAGATTGGATTAGAGTGTCAATCAAGATACATGGAACCCACACTCCAACAGAGCGAGAAAGGCTGATTCCAGAGCCTATGAAACGTGAGGATGTTACTAAGTGGGAAGATATTTCAGCAATCACGCCTGAGCTCTCTAAACCGTTGAGGATATGCATGCAACATTTCGCCTCCCCCCCTCAGGATAGATTCACCATGCCCCACAAACGCATCTGGTTTGGTTTATATTTAGCTTGTACTGGGCCACAAACAATTGATCTGGCTACCTGGATCATTGATCAGTTGTACTTAGCACAACACCGATGGAAAAGAAAGAAGGTAATCAATGGATGTTGCGCTCTCACGCGCATTGTATATATGTGTTTGGCATACGATTTACTTATCGAGCATGCAATGACAAGCGAGGAGCTCAAATCATTCAAGGGAACACCAAAGAAAGCTAGGAAGGCTAGCAAAGGACGAGTAGGAAAGCACATGAGAGGAACTATCCCCTGCTTCCAGGTCCCCGAATCACCGTCACCGCAACCCTCTCCAGAACACTCTCCTATTGAAGCCCCTGTAGAACCTATTCCCATACGATTATCACAACCTATTGTTACAGAAGGCACTTCTAGTGCGATTACCTCACAGGCAACAATAGTTCAGGAACCTACCACCACTGCAGCAGAAGTTCCCACCACTATTGGTGTGGAAGCTTTTTCTTTTCCGATACCCAACTTGGAAGCAGAACTGACGGACACAACATTTGATTTCGAGATGCAAGATGTGTTTTCAAGTGAATTTCAGTTTTCAGAAGGACATATATTTTCTCAAGAATATGAACGTCCAAGCTACCTGACCACTCCTCCGGACCAACCACACGGACAAGTAGTATCTAGTTCCGAGGACGAAAGAACAGAAACCGATGAAGATGATGGTGATGATGAAGCCAGCCAGGGCACTCATGAATCCTAAGAGCATATACAGACAGATGAACAAGGACAGCAAACGGACACCCAGGGTGATACCAATATGCATGAAGATGAAACCTTTGAAGCAGCAGCTTATACGTTGGCCATCAAGAAGCTATATCACACCATGGAAAAAGTTTGGGCGCGTAAGAAGTTAACTGAGGAAGAGAGCCAAGCACTCATAGAGCAAGAACTTGTCTCAGGCGGGTTCGAAGAAGTATACATCAAAGGCTTCAGGAACTTGTCAAATCATTAGGATCTAACGAAGCATTAAGATATTTGCATAGAAAACCACTTCCGCAATTTGACCCCCGACGAGTACGACTATTATGAAAATGTGGTGAATACATTCGCGTACCAACAAGTGCCCAATCTTCAGAACAGGCTAGGGAAGCACATCTCATCCCTGAAGGCTCATTGGCAGAAGACACCACACTACTACTATACATATCACCGTTGTTACCAAAGTACCCACCACACCAACTGCTCCCCCTTCATCTCCCATCTCTCCAATCTCCCATGTACATCTGATCTCTCCTAGACCATCCACATCTTTGGAATGCGTTGTAGCAGAAGCCTTTTTCACATCCATTCCTCCCACACTTCCCGCACCCACTCAACCTAGTCTACCCCCTAGGACTTCTACGCTTCTAACCAGTCCATTTCTCCATCCATCTTTTCCATCCTTCCCTACACCCCCGAGACCACTATTTCCATTTCTAACCCCGATGACTTTCTCCCCTGTATCATCTCCCCGACCCACCATATTTCCACTTTCCCCTTTCCACCAAACAACATTAGAGAACCCCTCTGTAAATTACTCTTCAACCTTTGTAAACCCTGTATTTACACCCACACAAGCACACACGATCACTCCACTATTCATAGTCACCACACTTGACACCACGTCCAATGACATGGATATCTCACCACCCACTGCACCACCACTCCCTTCATTCATTTCACCACCACACATAGGCACATCACAATTTTCCACGATCACCACAACATCCACTCTCCCACCCCCATTTCCCTTACCCCTTGCATCAACACCAACCACATCTTCATTTAGCACACCTTTAATATTATCACCTACTATAGACACCCCATTTTGACAGATATTCACTTACATGACACAACTAAGAGATGAATTTGCATCTCTTGGCAATAATTACCGGAAGGTGCAGTAGACAACGAATGATCTACAGTTGCAGCTTAATTCATTGTCGATTGAGAATGCCTCACTGAACACCCGCTACCAAGAGCTACGAGAGGCATATCATAAACTAGAACTAGAAAGTGAAGAAAAAACCAAAGAGGCCATCACAGATATCGATAACTTGTTAAGGGCCCGGACGATTCGTAATGCGACACTTACTAGGAACATGGGCTTACTCAGACGCCACTTGGCAGCAGCGAAAGAAGAGAACCAGTGTTGGAACTGAAGGACTCACAAGGCAAGGAAGCTTACGAAGGGAGTCAGAGAGAAGAGAAAGTACAAGCAGACAGAGTGGTCAATGACGATCTGGCAAGTAGGCCAATATTTTTTCAGGACACTAATGCATATAAAAGAGGTGGACACACAAGGAGAAGGAGCAAGTAGGGAGCTCCAGGAAATGTATGTCAAAATGTTATTAGAAACCCCTACAAAAATAGTAGTTCCATTTTGTGCAAGCCAAGGAGCCCTTGAGCTTGAGGAGCTTTAGAAGTATCTACCTATCAGTTTTCACATTTTTTAGACTTCGTTTGAACCTCCAAATAGGGTAGAGAACCTAATTTTTAACTAGGCCGGACACTAGGTCTGGACAAGGCCAAAACCTAGTCAAAAACTATAAATAGAGCTAGAGAGCTCATTTTTGGGGTTAGCTTGTAATTGATCTAAACTTGTATGAACATTTTGGAAGTACTCTGAAGAACTCCATTGCTTCTCACTCTTTGTCTTGCCGTGTGTGCGCGTGTGCGTGTATGTGTGTGCATGTTAGTGTTCTTCTCACTCACGCACTTGTGCCTTCACTTGCTCGAGGTCATCATACCATCCTCACGTCTTCCCGGATTGACATTAAAGGAGGTGCTACTCATCACTGAGCTACACCAAATTTTGGCGCCGTTGCCGGGGATCGAGCTTTGAGGACGAGCGTGTGATGGTAAGACGTAGATTTGAGACGTTGGCGTTGTAGGTAATTTCTTCACTCTTCTTATTTTTCTCTTTCTTACATCACCACCATCATCACCATCATCATCATCACCATCTCCCACCTCCATCTCCATCATCGCGAAAAAATTCAGTTTTTTGATCATATCACCTTCTCCACCTCATTTCTCTCATTCCACTTGTGAGAGAGAGCGAGAGAGCGATATTGTGTGTGTTGTTTTTGCATGTTTCTTGAGCTTTCTTGGAGGTACTGGCAGCATCATCATCTCCAACACTCCGCGCAGGTACGAAACGTCACGAAACTGTCTCTTTGTCGGAGACCTCTGTCGATCGCGATCGATAGAAAAATTGCCTAATTGGTAAAACAAAGTGCACCACCATAATCTACATGATGAGCACATTCTAAATCACTAAAAATAGTTAAAAAATTCTGCTTTTCTTTGTCAATCGCTACCGACACCATCGATCGCGATCGACAGCAACGATCGACAACCTCTATCAATCGCGACCGACAGACCCTGTCAATCGCGACTAACCTGTCGATCGCGACCGACAGACCCCACGACCGACTGACTGCCACGTAGGACCCTGTCAATCGCGATTGACACCGTCGATCGCGATTGACAGCCACGACCGACACCTCTGTCAGTCGCGATTGACACCGTCGATCGCGACCGACTGAATTTCAACGATTGATTGACTTTCTCGCGTAGCCACGTGTCCATCGCGATGAACACAACCCCGATCGACTGAATTTACGGCGAAAAACCCGGAAAAAGTGTCGATCGCGATTGACACTGTCGATCGCGATTGACAGGACTCACGACCGACTCTGTCGATCGCGATTGACACTATCAATCGCGATTGACGTGTCGATCGCGACCGACAGGCCCCGACGGACACCTCTGTCAATCGCGATTGACAGACCTATCGATCGCGATTGACAGGCTTTTCGGCAAAAATTCTAGGGTTAAATTTTCCAAGTCCTTGGGGAATTTTGGGCATAATTAGAGAGTCAATAGTGATTTGTGAGGTCCCTACATATGTGTTTTTGAGAAAAATCATGTGATCTGTCAGCCTGTTTGAACCCTGTTTTAGCACCAGAACCTTGAACTGTCATAACTTTCTCATACGAAATCCGTTTGCTGTGATTCTTGTTTTGTTGGGAAGCTCGTGGGGAGTACAACCAAAACTTCCACTGGTTACAGTTAAATTAAGATCAAGATTATTAGATAGGGTATTTTGAAGTTGACCATACCCAGGGGCAACAAAATTCAGGGATCCCTAGAATTGTTTTCCAAAAAAATCACAGTGCAGATTGGTGTTTGTGTTACATGAATGAAAGTGATTGGTTCTATCTTTGGAATTTAAGTCTTGAGCTAACTTTGGAACTCCTACAGATCTATTGAGAGCATCGAAGGGCAATCTAAGCAAGAGTAAGTGCAAGCTTGGGAACACGCTTCCTGGGCACTCAAGGGCAACCAAGAAGGAAACAAAAGGTTGGAAACCCTCAACTCCCTCTGTCAATTCCTAGCTTAGGCTAAGAACAACTAGTGATAGGAGTAGGCCAGGGCGGCGATAGGCATTTATGAAGTGGAAGACTACCTAAATACTCAAGTTCAAGCTAACGACATAATCTTTGTACGGTCGAGAACTTTAAAGGAAAAGAATCTAACTTGGAACGATCAACTTACAGTGCGAAAATTAACTCAAATATTCCTGACGACGTGATTTCTCACAAGAGCATAAACACGGTAACCACTAAAAAGAATCAAGTAACTGATACAAAAGAACTCAGCAACGAGGTTGTACTTGGGCAAATTTGGGCTATTCAATTAGGCTTATGAACCTTAGATCAGGATGACATCTAGGGAGAGATAGACAAAGCCTTAGGTCTTTAGAGGCTAGCGTTAATCATACTGCTAGGTCTTGGGCCTAGCAGTTGAGCCACCACTCGAATTACCCTAGCTCTAAGACTAGTGAATCAGAGATGTCTCAAGGGATGGACAGACCTACAGGAAGTTCAGGAGTGCCATATATGTATAGGGTGGAAGGCCCCTACAAGACGCAGCTCGAATACCTTAGGACCAACCGACTAGGTGCGAGCATCTATGAGGACGGCCTAGGAAGATCAGTGGTCCAGATTAAAAACCCTGACCAATCCATAGGACTAGAGCACCCAGCTGTCAAGTTTGAAAACGGAGCATACTTGGACAAAGAAGGAACCATATACGTAGTCACCAGTCACCCAGATAGGACAGACGAATTCGGAAATGTGATCTCAGAAGCGGATTTAGGTGACCTGGAGCAAGGAAACATGGGTGTAGAACCTAGAACCCCCCGAGGCAAATCTGTTCTTACTAGAATCCTCAATCTCGAGTGGGTTCCCCAAGACAACAAGAGTATAGAGCTACTTCTAAACCGAGAGACAGACGAAGCCTTTTGGAGGTATAAATCTGATCGGCCAAATGATATAGGAACAATCATGATCTATGAGTTTAAAGATCCAGATAGCCCAGGCAGAGTGACCTACCTAGATCACGCCTTAGAGAGGATCTTTGTGGTTAAAGAACATGATAGACATGCTTATACTTAGAAGGGTGAATTTGTTTTCCCCCAACCCAGATCGAACGTGTCCTATGGTCACCCTGGAGCTGGAACATCCCAAGCTCATGGAACTCAAAGAGACAGAAGTAGAGATAGGCCAGAAGTAAGCTTTGCCAACCCAGGGGGCAAAGAACGAACGAGGGTGGAAACAAATAGAGTAGAACCTGAGGGTCATAGAGCCCCAGGAAACCGAAGAAATGCCGATGATTTTCCTTTGCCAAGACCAAGAGAGCACACGAGGACCCTGAGACCGACCCAACTAGTTAAGTCCATGAAGAACTACTTCGATGGCACTGGGGATCCATACGATCATGTGGCTGAGTTTAGGCAAGTCTTGAGAGCTGAACAAGTGGAGGACCTATTCACACAGTACAATGCCTTTGGTCTAATCCTTAGGAACGCAGCCCTTACGTGGTTTCAACCATTGAATGAGAGACAGTTCAGGAGCATAGACCAACTCCTAGAGGCTTTCATCACTGAATTCTCTAAAAGTGGCATAAGGCATAATACTTCCTCATTGATACATAGCTTCAAGCAGACCCCTCAAGAGACTGTGAGACTTGCAAGAAGAAGATTTAGGCAATACTTAGAGAGATGCCCTGTCCTTGAGTTACCCACACCAGCTAAACAAGTGGCTTTCTTCTTGGATGGATTGCTAAGTACCAAATTGAGATCATATGTGTACTTGAAGGACCCTAGGACCGTAGAAGAGTGTGTACGCATGTGCATTGACATCGAGGATAACCTAGGGGAAGAACTAGAGCTTTCCAAAATCTACAAAGACTGAGATAGTGCCTCTAGCCTCTCTTCCTTGCAATCCACACCAATTGAGGAACTCGCTGAGAAAGTAGCTCAGAAATTAGGTGTCACTAGCAAACAGATCCCAAGGTTTGCCCCTGTGAAAAGATGCTATACTCGTGGAGATGACCACATGGCGAATGTATGTCCCATTATGGCTCAACCCCAAGTAAATCCTAGTAGCCAGTATTGCACCATAGAACGGAGGTACACCAATCACACCGCGCAAGATTGCCCCCACAATAAGCAAGCCGTTAGGCAGACGTACCCTCAGCCATACCCTCAACAGGGCAGATACTAGAGTCAATACCCACCACAACCGTATACTAGGCCTCAACAAAATTACCAACCGCAATATCAGGCCCAACTGAGACCCCAGCCAGTGCTAGCACAACAACCACCTGCTCCTACTAATGTGATTCCGGTAAAGTATGCAGCGGCAGAAGAAAATTTGAATAGAGCCATAGTCCTAGTGACTCCATTGCTTTCAGAAAGTGACCCGAGTGACCATAGCTTTGATTCTACGCATATTGATAGTCCCCACGCTTACTACATGCAGTCTCCTGAACATGGTGAGTCCTACTATAGTGAAGAGCCAAGTGAACCTAGTTGGGAGCCAGAGTACACAAATGTAATGTACACAAACCCTAACTCTAGACCCCAACCTAGGCAGGTAAGACCCCCATTCCCTAGAGGACCATGCTACAGATGTCAAGGAGATCACCTCATTCGTGATTGCCCCTTACCTCCACCTACGCAACCCCAGTTAGTGACAATTCAAGGCTTTTGCCAAGATTGTGGAAAGGAGCATCTCTTACGAGATTGTCCAAAGAATCCCAGCAATATGCCAAAAATCACTCCCATTAACGTTATTGGGTTAGTGGTAGATTCCACAGGAAGTGTCACTTCCATTGCACCGATACAAGTGGTCACTAGAGCCCAAGCCTTACAGCAGAACCAAAGTGTAGGCCAGGAAAAGAGCCCAGATGTTAGTGAAACGGAGAGCATGACAAAGAAAAGTACTAGAGCTTGGAGAGATAGTCGTGAAAGAATGAAAAGGCAATGGGCAAAAAAGATGAGTGAACTTGAAGAAAGCCTCAGAAAAACAAAGGCCAGGATAACTGAACTCACATCTCAAACTCCCTCTCACACTACCCCACCACCACCATTCCCATCTCCATCTGACCCGCCACCTTCCAACCCACCTCACACAATTCAACCACCCCCAAGAGCAGGATCAGTCCTAGCAGATCCCACTCCCGAGGACCTTAATATGATGCTTAAAGCATATCAGGCCAGAATCCAAGAAGGGCCAAACGTAACTGATCATGAAAAGTGCTACCCTAGAGCAGAATTACAGCTTGAACGAACTAAAATTTGTGCCAAAATGGTGGAATTAGCTCAAACCATGTTTGAAGCCAGTCGCCTATTTAACATCTCTAGTTCAGCAAAGACACAGTTGCACTTTGATGGACTGTTAGAAAGAATAGAGAAGCTAATTGCACAATCAGAAAAGGAACCCGCCTCGCAACACAAGGACAAGGCAAGTGAAAGAGTAAGCATTCCTGCCCAGGAAGCCTATGTGCCTAACTCTACGGAACCAAACACATCATCTTCTATGAATCGGTTCACATCATAATTCCTACGCGAGATTCAAGAAGACAAATGGGCTAAGGAGAGTGAAGTCCCTCCTCCCATTGAACTTGTGGATGATGCACACGACCAATTCCCACAAGACATCCCATCCATTTATGAGGAGCAGGAGAGCACCCAATCTCAGGAAAGATTATACTTTGAGTCTAACTCTCTACAAGAATTACCCCACTTCACAGGCCCATGGGAAGCTAAGTCCACGTGCATGAGAGCACCCACAGTCATGGTACGAAATGAGGACTCAGTCATACCTAGGAACACAGAGGTAGTGAAAAACACTAAAGTACAGTGCAACCTCACCTTAGAAGAGCTACTCAAAGTAAGGCCAGAGCTATGGAAACATGTAGCCAAACAAGTACCAGAATTAGCAAAACCTCGTTCCCAGGTAGGATCCCAGAGAACAGTGCCAGAAATACCATTGGACAAGATAGGGGACATGAGTGAGGGCGAAGAGGGAAACACATATCTTCCTATCACCCATCAAGGATACACCATCAAGGCCATTTTAGACTCAGGCGCAGGAGTTGCAATTGCTACCACTTCCCTATGGAAGCATTGGGGCAAGCCAGCACTCAGGCCCACGAGGATGAAATTGCAAATGGCTGATGGTCATCTAGAGAGACCCTTAGGGCTGTTAGAAGGAGTAACTCTCACCACTTGTGGTGTCGAGTTCGAGCATACATTTGCTATCTGTGATTTTAGCAAGAACCATGCCTATGAAATGATCTTGGGACGACCTTTTATGCGACAGTTGCAAGTAGTACAGGATTGGGGAACCAATTCCTTGTACTTGCAACACTTGGGTGTTACGACCAAGGTGAATCTCAAAGATTACTCTCATAGAGATGTCCCTCCCATCCAATGGAACCCCATCCATAGAGCCAAAGATGATACAAAGTATGTGCATTCCATAGGATCAGGATCCTCATGGATGCATGAAGACACCCACTTATGGATGTGCAAAGTAGAAGTAGAAGAAGAGAAGAGAGAAAAAGCCAGAGAGGTAGGTGCAAAAGAAACACATAGATCAATTCAAGACCCGGCCTATGCACCTGTAGTCTTTCCTGACGAAGAATTTGAACCCCACGGCTGGGTAGAAATCTTAGCAACAATGGATGTAGCCATCAATGAAGAACAATGGACACCTCACTGTGATGAAGATGGCTATGACATTTCAGTCTTCTCCATAGAGCCGATCATGGGAGAGGCAGTGTTAGAAGAGTGTGAACCTAGCCCTGATGCATTTGAGGATGCAAGTGACTCCGATCTAGAGTCAATCATCATGGACCCACCTTTTGCATCAGATGAAGAATACTTCTATGAAGTAGAATTTCAACCCCAGAGGCACGGAGAGCTTACAAATGATGTAAGGCTAGCCACACATGACCCCTAAGGAAGAAGGAAAGAAAAGAAAGAAGAGAGAAGCCACACCAGAAGAGGAAGAATCTTTGTTTGAGGTCCTAGAAAATTTTAAGAAGTATGAGATAGATGATAGGAGAGTCATGATCAGAATGCCTAAATGAGAGGCGCAATCAGGGGAGGCCTATGATAACAAAGAAACCACCAAGAAAATAGTGGTAGCTGTGGAAGAAGGAGAAGAAAGATGCACGTACATAGGCCATGACCTGACAGAAGAGGAAGAACAAGAGCTAATAGCCTTGCTAAGAGAATACAGAGATGTATTCGCTTGGAGTTACAAGGATTTGAAAGGAGTGGACCCTGACATATGCTCACACACTATCCCCATGACCTCAGATGCCAAACCCTCTAAGCAAAAGCCATATACATATAATGATAATTATGCTGCCAAGATCAAAGAGGAGATAGATAGGCTATCTATGAAATTGAGCATACTGAATGGGTATCCCCCATTGTAGTGGTGCCCAAGAAGAATGGCAAGCTGCGTGTATGCATTAACTTGAAGAAGGTCAATGCAGCCACAATTCGAGATAACTATCCGCTTTCTTTCACAGAACATCTCTTAGAAAGAGTAGTAGGCAAGGAAGTGTACAACTTCCTTGATGGATTTTTGGGCTACAATAAAGTAGCCATAGCTCCAGAAGTTCAGCATAAGACGGCTTTTGCCATTGAATGGGGCATTTTTGCCTTTAGAGTAATGCCATTTGGGCTTACCAATGCACCAGCTACCTTCCAGA
Source organism: Ceratopteris richardii (assembly GCA_020310875.1). Taxonomy (NCBI): domain Eukaryota; kingdom Viridiplantae; phylum Streptophyta; class Polypodiopsida; order Polypodiales; family Pteridaceae; genus Ceratopteris; species Ceratopteris richardii. The sequence goes on from CM035418.1 coordinate 105,877,163, forward strand.
GGCTGATGTGCCATGTATTTAAAGAGTTCCTGAGGAAGAACTTGGAAGTCTATGTTGATGATCTTTGTGCTCATTCTAGCATTAGACAAACCCATATTCTTGAACTCAGACAAATCTTTGACAAATGTTGAGAATATTAGGTCTACCTGAACCCCAAAAAGTGCGTTTTTATGGTCAGGCAAGGCAAGATTCTAGGACACATAGTGTCAAAGAATGGCATATCCACTGATGAAGAGAAAGTGAGAGCCATAGCCGAGTTACCTAGGCCAAAGAATGTCAAGGAAGTACAAGCTTTCATGGGGCATTGTGGTTATTACCGATTGTTTATACACATGTATGCCATCATAGCAAAGCCTCTGTATGGACTTTTGACTAACTTTGAGTGGACTGATGAATGTGAGAATTCCTTCAATGAGCTTAAACAACGATTATGTTCAGCACCAATCTTGACCACACCAGATTGGAATAAGCCTTTCCATGTTCATGTTGATGCATCCAATTATGCTATTGGGTGTGTACTTGCACAACCTACAGGTGAAGGTAATATGGATCTTCCAATTGCCTATGCTAGTAGACAATTGAATGCAGCTGAATGAAACTATACCGCCACTGAGAGAGAGGGATTAGGCATGGTATATGCAGTTAAGAACTTTAGACACTATTTGCTTGCAAACAAGTTTAAATTTTTTACTGACCATCAAGCACTGCTATATCTCGTAAACAAGCCATGCAATACAGGAAGATTAGTAAGATGGTTTCTCTTACTAATGGAATACGACTTTGAGGTAGTGGTAAGGAAAGGGAAGACTCACTTGAGAGCAGACCATCTCTCTAGGCTCACATCTGGAGAAGCCCCACAAGGAGTGTCAGATGACCTTCCTGATGCTTACTTGTTTAATTTGGAAGTGGTGCCGCAGTGGGCTAAGCCATTGGTGCCAGTATTGACATACGGGCCTAACCATCCAGTAATAAACACACAGGATAGAGAGGTAGTAAAAGCCCAAAAGTATCACATCATGGCAGGAAGTATGTTCAAGCACACATATCAAGGGATTTTGGCGTGTTGTGTGGAAGAGGATGAGTACGCTAAATGGTTGCAATTAGCACATGTAGGTGCATTAGAGCAACACTACTCAAAGCAACGAACCCTACAGACACTAAAGAGACTCGGAGTGCATTGGCCGACTATGGAAGCTGATGTCCAGAAGTTGTGCAAGGAATGCCCAATCTGCTGCACTAAACCACCTGTGGAACATGCCACTCTTTATCAGGTGTCCATAGTGCCAGATTGGAGTGAACCACTAGTATCCTTCCTGAGAACGAAAACATTCCCTCCAGACATGACTCTGGCTAGGAAAAGGAGTTTAGAGCAAGAAGCCCTGGATTACTCACTCATTGGTGACAATCTATACAAACGTGGTAAAGATGGTTACCTCAGACTATGTGTCCATGAGAGTGAATATCTCAAGATCTTGGAAACTACTCACCAAGGTGTAGCAGGAGGACACTTTGGACCAGACCGAGTGGTTAAAGCGATCCTATTTGCAGGCTTGTGGTGGCCGACCCTTCACATGGACGCACATACCTATGTGAAGAGGTGTGATGTCTGTCAGCGAACTCAATATCCTATACACAAAGATAAGATGCCACTGAAACCTATGATGGGTGGACGTGCATTCTCTAAGTGGGGAATAGACTTTGTCGGTCCTATTAATCCCCCAGCTAAGGGTTCCCATGCTGAGTATATCATTGTTGCCACGGATTATCTAACCAAATGGGTAGAGGTAAAAGCTACGACAAAGAACGATGCTCAAACAACCGCTAAATTCTTGTTTGAGAATGTATTCACCAGATACGGGTTACCTATAGAGCTAGTCAGTGATCGAGGCACTCACTTCTTGAATGAAGTTATCGAAAATCTGCTCCAAGAATTCTTGGTAGTTCATAAGAAGTCTGCCCCCTATCACCCTCAAGCAAATGGCCAGGCTGAGAGCACCAATAAGATCTTATGCAATGTACTAACGAAATTAGTGAACAATAAACGCTCTGATTGGGACAAACAGCTACACCATGCTGTTTGGGCATACCGAGTCGCCTACAAAACGGTACTCCAAGCCACCCCCTTTCAGATGGTATTCCGCCAAAATGCAGTGTTACCGTTGGACTTCTTAATACCTACATTGAAAGTAGCACAAGAGCATGAATGGACGGGTCATGAACTCTCCTCAAGACTTTTTGACCTTGAACGACTGGGAGAAACAAGACTGAGGGCAGTTGCAGGGATATATGCAGCTAAGAAACGACAGAAGGCATACTTTGATGCCCACGTTAAGGATAAAGGTTTGAAGGCGGGCGACCTAGTACTAGTATACACGTTGAAACAACATGCGAGGAAACCGGAGAAGAGAGGCTACGGACCCATGATCATTAATAGAATCTCAACAAGTGGAGCAGTGCAACTAGCCACATTAGAAGGCGATGTTCTCCCAAGCTACAGAAGCGGATGCAGGGTCAAGTTATATCAGGAACCTCTCATAGAGGAAATGCTAAGTCGACTCAACATTGCTAAGAAACGCAAAGAAGAAGAAAAGCGAATTCGAGAAGAAGCCCAAGCAGAAGGTTTAGAGCGCATACAGAGAATGAAACTAAGAAGACAAGGCAGAGAGCAACCTAGGCCAGATGTATATGCAGATCAAGGATATCACATGGCTATGTGTGAAGTTTCAGGTATCAGCTCTCATAGGATAAATGATCGACGTCCTTTTATAACCTTAGATATAGGACAAGGAAAGGGTGCAAGGACTCTAAGAGCCTTGATTGACTCAGGTGCAACCACTAGTGCTGTCAAATTGTCTTACTGTCAAGAATTGAAATTAACTGTCAATCCTATAGAGGCATATCTCATAGGATTGGGAGGTGTGGAAACCCCTTGCATGGGCGAGGTGGAACTTCCCCTCTATATTCAAGGCGAAGCAATGACAGTCAAAGTACTAGTGTGTCAAGATGAGGACCTCACTGAGCCTCTTGTCTTGGGTCAGGACTGGATCTATGATCATGCAGTCAACCTAAACCTAAGAAGTGGACTTCTTCAGTTATGGGTAAATCATAGTCGAATTACAGTTGAATTGGAAAATGAAGCACTCAAGGAACTAGGTAAGGCACAAACTCCTGGTCCTTCCAGGGGTGCACATGAAGTTGACAATGCTATTCTTGTCCAAAACTGTATGATGCAGAAAGAGGATTGTTTCAACAACGAAGTCAAGGATAAGACGACAATCCCTTCTTTTCCAAAGGCCAGAAGGATGCAGCAACCAACGGCAGATCAAATACAGAGGAAGTAGAGCACTATCTATACTGGAGGCCAACAAAAGGAGCAAAGCAGATTGTTTCAGTCGTTGAAACAAGTATGGAGGCGGAAAGGCGAACACCCGGTTGCGACCAGGCCAACCCCACGGCCAAAACCTCTTATTAGTAATCAACAACACGATGCTAATAAGAAGTCTTTCATAAATTCTTCTACGAAAGTGAAGTCTATTTGGGTACCCAAGAAGTCAATGAAGGCCAGCCCACAATCACGACAAATCTGGGTGCCTAAGGCTTGCTTGCGAGCTCAAATAGCTACACCAAGGCCACACCCTCTACAACATGTTTCACTCACTCGAACACCTGATGCCCAGTCTTACACATCACGAACGGGCACACATTCTTCCATGAGCATAAGTAGAATCACTTGTAAATGGGTCCCTAAAAAGCCTCATTTTCAAGTAGATACTCCTATCAAACTCTCCAGAGTCTCCACAAAATCAAGATCAAAACCCATCCACTACATTTGGCAACCTAAAACTTGTAATAAACCCCCAGAACCCAATTGTAAATCCATTCCCACCTACTAACTACATCACTCTCTCACTACCTCATTCCAATTAGCTTCTAGGTCTACCCAATTCCTCACTACACGCACAAGCACCGAGCACTTAATAGCCTACTAATCTCTCTTGAACCTCATGTTAATGTTGTAATGGGGACAAAAATGGTTCTATCTTGTCCTTTACAATGTTAACACATGTTTCTATATTCTCAGAGAATCAGGAGGCAAGAAGTAACATGGCAGATACGGCAGGAACTAGTTCCTAGGCAGGCACCAGCCCCCAAGTCGTGGACATTGAAAGTCTTCCCGTTGAGGAGGAATTGAAGGAACGACCAGTAGCATTGAGGGCATTACACGCCATACCGGTTCAGAATCCTCCACAGGGGCACACAATGCCAGTCAGCAAAAACTCTCATTGGTTCAGTGATGTGGCAGGACCCCCAGGTGAAGGCACTTATATGTGGGAGGCCGAGATAGAATTCAATGGGCGCTGGGGCAGATATCACTTTTTCACCAGGGAATTTGAGAGACTGCAGAATAATGAAGGACTGAAACCTATATGGAAGAAGGCAAGACTCTACAAGTACTTCAAATTCCAATTGCCAAAGCCCGATTTTCTAAGGTGCTCTTATTTGATTAGCACCCTCACTCCGAGCAAAGACAAAAAGGGATACAGGTCCTTTGTCCTCCCATCTCTCACAAGGGGCAATGAGCTCAAGCGTTTCAGATTAACTATCAACTTGGTAAGGGAAGCTCTAGACATGAAAGGTATGCACATTCCTACGGAGAAAGAGACTATGGTTCCCGACAATATGAAGAATAGGAATCTGACGAAGTTAAAGGACATGGTGGCAATGACGCCTACAATCGCCATTCATTTGCGAATGGTCATGCGGCACTTTGCATTTCCCGCTCAAGAGAGGTTCACAATGCCACCTAAGAAGATATGGTTTAGTCTATATTTGGCTGATGCCTTTGATCTGACAATCAATATGCCCCATTGGATTATCGACCAAATCCACTTGGCTCATCAAGTGTTAGACTGAAGATATGACTGGCAAGAGATGGTTGAACCACACCCTAAGAGGGAGGATTAGGAAGTAATCCTCAACCATGGCTTTTGGGGCAAGTGGTTAGCCCATCATACTCCTAGCTGGTAGGTCGTGAGTTCAAATCCCACAATTGGTATCAGAGCTAAGTGGACTTGGGCAAGGCGGAAGGAAGGCGCGCGCGTCGATTTCAAAGGTAAGCTTAACAAAGATTTGAGTGTATCTCCCAATCCGTAGCTTGGATTTCGACATGTAATATACCATTGGAAAGCTCTCGGAACGAGCATTCCAATCGAGGTACTAGATTGGAGATCCAAGATACCTAGCATGGATGAGAACCAGGTTCAAGAGACCAGGGTTGAGAGCAAGGCAAGTCTGTAGGCTAGTTGCCAAGAAGCAGAAAGGCAAGGTTCAAGATACCAAGGTTGAGAGCAAGGCAAGCCCGTAGGCAAGTGGCCAAGAAGCGGAAAGGCAAGGCTCAAGACACCAAGGTTGAGAGCAAGGCAAGTCTATAGGCAAAGTGGCCAAGAAGCGGAAAGGCAAGGCTCAAGAGACCAAGGTTGAGGACAAGATGGTTCAAGAGACTGTGCAAGGGTGAGGACATCAATTCAAGGGGAGATCAAGGATTAATGATTGAGGACAATGATCTCTAGAAGGGGAAGAGAGTGTTAGACTCAAGATATGACTGGCAGGAGATGGTTGAACCACACCCTAAGAGGGAGGATTAGGAAGTAATCCTCAACCATGGCTTTTGGGGCAAGTGGTTAGCCCATCATACTCCTAGCTGGTAGGTCGTGAGTTCAAATCCCACAATTGTTCCTAATCCTCCCTCTTAGGGTGTGGTTCAACCATCTCCTGCGAGTCATATCTTGAGTCTAACATCAAAGGTGGTATAAGAAACAAAAGTCGGTACTGTATGGATGCTGTGCTCTTACCAGGATTGTGTATAGATGTCTCGTGTATGATGTACCTGTGCAAAGGGCACTCATTTGGACCAGGGTACAGGAGTTTCAGCGCAGATTATCCTCCGCAGGGCCACCCTCCAAGAAAATGAGAGGTGCCGTTCAGATGCCCTGTGCACAAGCCCGCGGTGCGACATTGACACCAGAGACAACTCCACGACTTCCAAGGCGGGTACAACCCTTCACTATCAGATTACCAAGACACAGCACTGACGGACCTAATCTGTGTTCCCACCCGTACCAACCGACCTAGAGTTTCCTCACGGATTCACTTTAGAAGACCTAACTGATGAGGAGGTAGCCAGAATCATCGAGGCTGTTAATGCAGAAGTCGAGGCAGAACAAGCTAGTGGACAACAAACTGCTACAGATCAACCCCATCCCAGACAACCAGATGTCGTCGATGTGGAGGGTGAAGAAGAAGAAGAACAAGAGGAGGAACATGATGGAAAATTTGAGGAAGAAGAGCATGGATATGATCAGGAAGCTTTGCAGGTACTTGAAGGTGCCCCAGCTTATACGAAGGCATTGAAAAAGCTCTATGATACCATGAACAGAGTTCAAGAGCAACATAGACTGTCCCTAGCAGCAGGCAAGACCCTCATGAATCAAATCCTTGAGGAGGAAGGCGTAGACGAGCAATACCGCGCCACTCTTGACATGATTTCTGAGGCTTTGGGAGTACCTGAGACGGTGCATACCGCCCTTGCACAAGCACGAAGAACGGAGCGAAGATACAGCAGACGTCCCCCTCGATCAGGAAAGCAGATGAATGTACTAGTATCAGAACCACAAGGCACATCCACAACCACGGGCACCGCACACACGGTCCACAATACTAAGGAAACCCATGTATCAAGTGCACCTCCGTCACCCCCGTTGCCACCCCTGCCTCCAACTCCACCACATTCACTTCCCACAACCAGTAACCACTACTGTCACTGCCTCCGAGTCCACTACCCATACCGAAGCACAGACCGTCACACAACCCACACACCCTATCTCCACTTCTTTTGTCTATACGGCCACTAAAACAGTAATTCTAACTGCAGCCACAGAAAATCTCATTCCCCCAATCACACTCTCGGGCAGTTCGTATTCACAATTGCACACATCACTGTACACTTTCACCACTATCACCGCACCCACAATTCCAATATTCACAATCACTCCCACTACTGCATCCACCGTTGATCTTATGGACATATCACCCACCTCCGCACCTCTCCCTCCCCCCATACACCCACCATCTTCCATTCCCCCACCTCCCACTTCACCATTTTCCAGCACCGCATCCACACTTCCATTCCCCTTTCCCTTTCCCTTCCCTTCTGCATTCAACACCCTTCCCGCATGCACCCCTATTAATAATGTATTTAATAATATGTATCAGTGTATGTCACAACTACAACAACACTACCAGCATCTTGATAACCAACATACGCGACTCTTTCAAAGCCATGAAGAACTTCAACTACGATTCATTGATCTCGAAAGGGAAAAGCGGCTACTACAACAACAACATGCCACTTTACAAGAACAACACGAACAGTTAGTAGCTAATCCACCCCAGTCAGATGCAGAAGAAAGGAAACAAATGGATGATTTGCTGCACTCCTAGATAACGGAGAATCTCAAGCTTAGACGCAATCTGGCCCTCCTATGAAAACACATGTCTATAGCACTCGAAGAGAATAAACGGTTGCAGAAACAGAATGAAGAGAACTTGGAAGCAGCAATGGAGGGTTCCCCGTAGGAAATTGACCCAGAGAAATTCAAGGCCATTCCCTCAGAGAATATGCAAATTGTGCTAGAAACCCATGCCGACCTCCTAGAGGCCCATGCAGCATTAGAACGAGAAAGAGATGACCTACTTAAGCAACTGGCAACTCAGCAGGAGTTACCAAGCAAAGTCACTGCCACAGAAGACACATGTTTCTCTCTTTCAGGTCTTTCATTTTCAAATCCTGATCTATTTCTGCCCAGAGTGTGTGCAAAACTTACCTCAGGTCTCTCTCTAGTTTTTTCTCTTGGGGCTTCATGAGCTTGGGATGATCCAACTCCTTGGAGGCCTAGGGAAACCTTGGATCTTGGTGGAGGGAAAATCAATTCACTCTTCCAAGTATATGCATGTCTATCATGTTCTGTTACCAAGAACATTTTCTCTGATGTGTTATCTAGGTAGACAACTTTGCCTGGTGTCTGTGGATCCTTGAACTCGTAGATGATGACTATGCCCAATTGGCTAGGTTGATCTAGCTTGAATCTCTTAAAGGCTTCCTCTGCTTCTCTATTCAAGAATAGTTCTATGCTTTTGTTGTCTTGAGGGATCCAATCTGGAGTGATCACTCTGGTCAAAACGGACTTGCCTCTAGTAGTCTGGGGTCCTTGTCCTATATTTCCTTGTTCTAGGTCTCTTATCTCATTCTCCAGAATGATATTTCCAAAATCATCGGTCCTATCTGGTAGGTTGATGACCACATACATGGTTCCTTCCTTATCAATGTATGAACCCTCTTCGAACTTGCCTATTGGGTGTTCAAGTCCAAAGGGTTGATCTGCATTGGTTCACTCAATCCTCAGATATTAATCAATGATTACTCACGGGTCTCTAACTGTGTATGCCATAAAAGTCGGGAGTGTTTCTCTACTTGGTAAATCACTCATGAATGGTAGCTCATTAAGCTAATTAAAGTTTTTCCCCAAAAGAAAATTTTCTAATTTCTACTATACACAAAGAATTAAATGAAACGCTAAGGAGGTGTCTCAACCACAATAGTAAGTTTCGTGCATTGGATCATATGCCTACCTATCTATTTTGATCATTTCATTTGTGCATCATCTTCCAAGAAACATGTATGATCATTTATGCTTATTAGCTAGCTAAGGAGGCCCACAACATTCTCCAGCCATCAATTGTAGCAAGTGTGAAGCAGGATTTAGCTACACCATCTCATCTCTTGTGATTATCCACCATCTCCCTCAACACTCTTCGTCTCTCCGTGCTACCTCTTCTACTCTCCTCTTTCTTTCTGCCTCTTCCTCCATGGCTTTCTTCTCAACTTCTTTGCTTCGATTCTCCTCCACCTACTACCTATAGAATTGCTCTTCTTCATCCCGATCATTTGTATAATCCTGTGAAGTGCCCTCAACTAGTTTCTTTTCTACAACCTTCTTCTTTAAGATCTGAAGAAAAACCTCCACCATAAGTATCGTGTATTCTCAAGGTAAAAATGACATATTTTTTGTAAATAATAAAGTAAATAGAACTCCAATCTTTGAGTCTAGCATTGCATTAATTGCTCTTCGGAACCTTTGGAATAATCTTCTCACCTCATTCTTTAAATACAAAAAAATGATATCGGCTCACTTGACCTTTCTCATTGCTAATTCCTTCATCAATGCCTACAACAAACCCACCCTGCACATTTATCACCATTGTCATTAGAAGCAAACCCAACTTGACTGGGTTTTTGTCCAAAAGTTGTATAAATTTGTATTCACCAGAGCATGGCTTTCCCAACAATTGGTAGATTTCAATCGCATCCACGAATATAGTGTTGGATGTAATTCCCTAGTTCACGACATGACACCTTTTTGTTATCAGTGCGGGTGATAACAGGAAAGTGTTTTCCTTCCCTAAGCAGAGGATTATTTCAGAAATATTGAGGTCATTCCCATCTGTCTGCTTGGCTATCTCCTTGGGATCTCTTTTGTGTGTGGATGGGGACAAATACTCCTCCAATCTAGCATCGCCATCTATAGTAAACCTCTACATTCGAACCAATTCTTTTGTTCTTGTGAGAGGGTTTCTAGTATGTTTAGGAGGTGAGCATTGGTGAAGGTGACTGCCATATCTTCTTTGTCTGCTAATTGCTGTAAATTGTTGTCACTCTATTTGTTCTATTTGATATTATCACAAGTTTGCCAAATAACCTGAATTTGGCATGGTCCTTAGCCTTTTATTGCTTGTGTTTCTATATTGAGAGCTCCGGGTCTAAATCATGATTACCCTAAATGGCATCGTAACTTCGGAGATTCTGTATTCATTATACCTTGCATAATAAGAATCACAGGATCAAATTCAAAATGATATGACTGCAGCCGTCTTTAATTGCTTGTAGGACTTGGATGTATAGTAGTTATTCTACCGATTATTGCACGATCGTGTATTTCCATATTTTCAAATCTATTTTATTTATGTGTGTGTGTGTGTATATATATATATAGATAAATACACACAAACATACATACATACATACATACATACATGAATCTTAGGAGTGAAGAAATGAAGAAAAGACTTAAGCTTAAAGCATGAAGACAAGTGAAGATTGAGGAAGAGATGTTCTACATACTTATGTACATTAGTTTTGGAAAAAATACTTCATAAACACTTTGATGTAATGACAAATTCATACTCATATGTATATATACTCATGTATAGTCATGACATAGATAAGAGATGAAATAGAGATGAAAAGATAGTTAATAGAATTCAAGTTCTTTAGTGATAGATGTGCAGAGAGTCTTCTCTAGACATTAGCGATGAGTCTATCCTAGAATTCTCTTAACCTGATCATATGGATCAAGAAATCTTTTGTACACCTCTAATTCAGAATCTAATCAAGCTATGATTAAATTTTGATGATCTAATTGTCTTTAGGTTGTGTGTATGACAAGTAGGAACAATCATATGTAGAATTTTGCAAGTGAAGGTCTCAAAATTATGCATTTTTTTTGCCTAAAGATTTGGTTGGATCTCAGTCCTCAATGTAAACTAGTTTTAATTTGAGCATTAAAAATTTAAGTTAGAAGATAAGGAAGCTTTGACTAAAAGCATTTAGCAAAATAGGTTATATTTTGAGAGAAATAAGCTTATGAAGTTGACCATGTCAAAGTCGCCATTTTAGGAAGGTAGTTTCTAACATATATTTGATCTAAGTAATCAAATTAAAGATCTAATGGTTTTCTTTGAAGAACTAATGATCATTATGATGGCGTAAAGGTAGTAAAAATGTTTATGCATCATTTGAATTATTAAAATTGAAGTTATGTGCACAGATTGAAGACTATTTCTAAAGTAGACTTGTTGAAGTTGAAGAAAACTTCATATAGTGAAATATTTCTCAATGAATTTGAAAGTTGATGTAAAGTTTGGTTTATTCTGGATATAGAGTTCTTAGGAGAATTAAAGGTCTCCAGTAGTGGTATTAGAGTAGAAAGATCAAATCAATGTGAAGAAGAAGCAAGGAGAACCCCGACTATTTCAAACATCAAAGATCTTGTGAATTGAAGGTGTAAAAAGGCTAAATTCTTGAAGAAAACCTGAAGAAATACAAAGTTAAAGTTCAAATGATCAAGAAATATTAAATCTCTATATCAAAGGTACATTGTATCTTCATAAATCTTAGTAATTGTAGATACAGAAGTCAAGACATGGGAGAAAGCTTGCAGATTGACAAGCTAGATAGAGAGAACTATCCAGCATGGTCCATTAGGATGGAGGTGTTGGAGCAAGTCTATGACAAGCCTAAGTATTGGCTTGAGTCCCACAAAGTCATAAAAGAATCTTTAAAATGAAGACTATGTAAAGTTCACTTGTGAACTACCTCTTGTAACTTTTGAAGAGTTTACTTAATGTAAAAGTAAGAGAATCTTAAGTGGTTGAGTCCACTTGATCAAGAATGGAAAGAGGAGCCATGAATTCGTGATTTGTGGTAGGTAGAGAATCAAATCAATCATTGATTGATTGGAGAGTGATTGAGGGAAGTTAGCCTCCCAAACTCAACTATAAATAGATGGCAGTTTTAGTCGTGGTTAGAGAGACCTATGTGAAGACCTCCAAGAGCTAAGCTTTATGCCATATCAAGGTGTGATTACAAGGCACACATATGTATCCGTAAGTCATTGTATTGTACAAGAAATATACTTTCATTTTCATGATTATTTGAGTTCATCTTTCCATGTTCTTGTGAAGTGTACTACTCACTGCCATTACTCTCAGTTTTTCTCAGTCATCTTGCAGAGATGTTTTCTCTGAGCTTGGTGCATCCTTTTCAGTGATTTAACTTGGTAAAGTTAGTTCTATAAGTCTATTATATACTCACAAATTTTCATGTCATTTGGATGTTGCAATCTTGAGTTATGTTCAGTTGACGTCAACAGTGTCCGTGCATTTTCACTTCTCTGTCAGGTACCCGACTTTTTCACTCATCTTGTGAGAGGTGTTTCTCTATGGTTACTTATCCAAATTCAGTGATTTAAAGCTTGTTGGATTTAACTTTTTGTCTAGTATAACCATAAAAATTTTCATAATCATCGGATTCCTACATTTTGAGTTATGTTGATTTTTCTGCTCACTGGTCTCAAACTGTAGCAGCCCGTGAAAATCGGGATGATGTCATCAATTGTTAAAACTCATTCTCAGTGTGTGGTTCATTATTTTTTATGAGATTACTCTTGAAAGTTAGCTCTTTAAGTTACCTAGACTTCCCCAAGAGGAATTAAGCTGATTGCTGCTGTGCTCAGAGAATTATGTAAAACACTTGACAGGTGTATGAACCAAGAATAGCAAGTTTTCACCTCTTAGCTAACTCCAACTTATCTGTTTTGATCTATCTTTTTGAGAGTGATCTTCCAAGGTACATAGGGTGTCTAATACATCCATTGGCAATCTAAAAGGGCACACCATATACTTCTGGAGTTCATTTGGCTGGTGTAGATGGAGGATTTTGCAACACCTCTTCATCTTCAAGCACATACCTATCCATCTCTTCACAGTGGTATCAGAGCAAGGTTGGACAACATGGCAGATGGATTTCTTTCATCAATTGACAAATTGGACAGAGATAACTACTCAGCTTGGTCATTAAGGATGGAAGCTTATCTTCAAGGTAGAAGTTTATATGGTTATGTGGCTGGAGATGAAGTTATGCCAAGTTTCAGGAACAAAAGTCAACCAACACAAGAAGAGCAAGAAAGATTGAGCACATGGTGCTCCAAGGATGCACTTGCAAGGTCTTATCTCCTCAACTCTATCTCAGATTTTTTGTTGCCTCACATTAGAAGTTGTAAGACATCTCAAGAAGTGTGGGATGCACTTGAAACTTTCTTTTCTTCAAGTACTAAAGCTAGGAAGCATCAACTATGGCTGGATTTCACAACTCTCAAGAAGGCTCCCAAACAAAATGTGACTGATTTTGTCACAAAGCTCAAAGACATAGCGGATCAGTTGGGAAGCATTGGAGAGGTAATAGATGAAGAGCAAATTGTAAGGCAGGTCATCAATGGCTTGAAGGCAGATGACAAGTGGGAAGCATTCACCACAGCTATGGATTTGTACATGGACATGCATGTACCTGATTTCAATACACTCATTGGACAACTACTTACTCAAGAGGCAAAGCTTATCAAAAATGGAGAAAGCTCTAAAGGTAATCAATCTTCAGCTTTATACACTGATAAAAGCAAGTCCAAAGATAACAAAGGAAAGGCAAATAAAGTGGATGATGAAGCAGGTACATATCAAGCTAACTATGCAGGTAGAGGAAGACATGGCAGAGGTAGAGGAAGAGGAGGTAGACAAGGCAGGGGGAGATCCCAAGACTCCAACCCATGTTCTATTTGTGGACTAACTAATCATACAACTGAAAATTGCTTTAGGAATTCCAGGAATCAAAGAAGGAAGAGGATACAATAGAGGAAGTTATGGCTACTCAAGAGGAAGGTTCAACAACTACCATGGCAACTACAACAACTACAATCATTCAAACTATCAAGGAGGCTACAAAGGAAGGAGAGACTACAATAACTACACAAAAGACTCAAACAAAGAGGATTCATTATTGATCATGAACATGGCTATGCCACAAGGTAAATCTGATGAGCATGTTTTCTACATAGACTCAGGTTGTTCAAATCATGTGGCAGGAAATGTGACACTCCTATCAGATTTAGAAGATCCAAGGAATAAGCATGAGGAACAAACAGGAGATGATACAAAACATCCTGTGGAGAAAATAGGCAATGTCAAAGCACCTGATGGAAACATCAACCTACTCAGTAAGGTACTCTATGTCCCTACCATTACAAAGAATTTGATAAGTGTTGGGAAAATAGTAGAGAAAGGGTTGCAAGTCAGGTTCATAAAAGCAGGAGCATTTGTTGAAGATCCAAGTCAAGGATTCAGAAGAATTGCAAAAGGTGAAAAGACAAGTAGATTGTTCACATTTGAATTACAGGACACTAGAAACATTGCTCTCTTTAATTATGGTAGTCAGACACTCACAGAATTGGAAGTATGGCACAAAAGGTTAGCACATATTGGTGAAAGGTCAGTAAAGCAAATCTGCAGGGACCAAAGTGTACTTGGACTTCCTAATTTGTCAAAACAACATATGATTTATAAGTGTAGTGCATTTCAATTTGGAAAGTCTCACAGGTTACCATTCATGAAGAAAGGTTATATGCATGGAGATCTCTTGGAGTTGGTTCATACAGATGTATGGGGACCTAGCAAGGAAGCTTCAATATCTGGATCAAGGTATTATGTTTCCTTTATTGATGATTGCAGCAGATGGACTATCCTATTCTTTATGAAACACAAAGATGAAGTTTTTTCATGTTTCAAAAGATATTTGGCTCTTGTAGAGAATCAAACAGGTAAATAACTAAAAAGGCTAAGGTCAGATGGAGGGGGAGAATACTTCTCCCATGAGTTTGATTCTTTTCTTCAAGAAAGAGGAATCAAAAGAGAGGTAACTACAAGGTACACTCCTGAGCAAAATGGAGTGGCAGAAAGGAGGAATAGGACAATTGTTGAAGCTGCAAGGTCTATGTTAAATGAAAAGCATTTACCTAATTACTTATGGGCTGAGGCTGTATCTACAGCCACTTACTTGATTAACAAGTTGCCTTCAAAATCCCTTGATGGGATGACTCCATATGAGGCTTGGAATGGAAGAAGACCAAGCTTAGATCATTGTAAAATTTTTGGATGTATTGCTTTTGCTCATGTTCCTTCACAGGTTAGAGGCAAGATGGATCCAAAGGCAGAAAGGTGTGTATTTATTGGATATGACAACAATCAAAAGGGCTACAGGTTATACAACCCTACCAACAAAGGATTCTTGGTAAGCAGAGATGTAGTTTTTGATGAGAACAATTCATGGTATGAAGATTCATGCAGGAAGGTCAATTTACCATATAATCTTGAAGAAGATTTTCCAAAGCTTGGTAGAGAACAACCAAAGATTGAAGAACAAGACACCTCGGAGGATGATGAAGAATCTCATATGGAAAAGATCAAAGCATGGAAGTCTAAAGGTAAAGCAAAATTGCAGGAACTTGGACATGAGGTAGAATCATCACATCATGGCCTAAGAAGATCTATGAGGGAAAAGAAAAAACCAGAAAGGTATGGGTTTGACACCTCAAAAGTAACTAAACATTCTATCTACATAGCACAGGACATAAACCAAGAGGAGCCATCATCATTTGAAGAGGCCAAAGCAAAAACATAATGGAAGCATGCAATGAAGGAAGAGATCGAAGCACTTGAGGAAAAAAACACTTGGGATTTGGTGCCCAAGACCTCATCCATGAAGGTAATAGGCTCAAGATGGGTCTATAAACTCAAGAAGAATTATGATGGTTCAATTAACAGGTATAAGGCAAGGCTCGTAGCAAAAGGCTTTGCACAAACTCAGGGAATTGATTATGAGGAGACCTTCTCTCCTGTGGCAAAGATGCCTACTATTAGGGTTTTGCTTAGTATTGCCTCTTCCAAGAATTAGAAGATACTTCAACTAGATGTAAAGAATGCATTCTTGAATGGTTGGATAACAGAAGAGGTATATATGGCACAACCACCTGGTTTTGAGAGTCCAGTTTATCCTGATTATGTGTGTAAACTTAACAAAGCATTGTATGGTCTCAAGCAAGCTCCAAGAGCTTGGAATTTCAGGCTTGTTTCATTCTTGCAGGACAAAGGCTTTCAACCAAGCAAGGCAGATCCTTCACTCTTTATTAAAAAGAGTAATTCTGAGGTCATCTACTTATGTGTATATGTAGATGATATTATATTGACACGAAATGATGCAGATGGTATGAAGAAGATCAAAGATCAGATGAGAGAAGAGTTCAAGATAAGTGATTTGGGTTCACTTACCTACTTCCTAGGTTTGGAAGTTGTCTACAAAGATCATGGTTTGTTTCTCACTCAAAGAAAGTACATTAAGGACATGTTGGCAAAGCTCAAGATGCAAGATTGTAAGATTGCAGGTACTCCAATGGAGGTCAATCACAAATTGAGCTCACATGAAGGTGAACTCATAGAGGACATCACATCATATCAAAGTCTAGTGGGTAGTCTCAACTATGCCACATTGACAAGAGTAGATATATGTTACTGTGTGAGTGTGCTAAGTCAATTTATGCACACACCAAGGAAACCACATATGGATGGTGCCAAAAGGATTCTCAAGTATCTCAAAGGAACCATAAATGAAGGACTTTATTATCCTTATGTATCTGATTTAGGTTTGAAGCTATTTTCTGATGTAGATTGGGCTGGCTCCAAAGATGATAGAAGGAGCACTTCAGGTTATCTTACCTTTGCAGGTTTAAAGCTTATTTCATGGTCATCCAAGAAGCAACCCATAGTTGCTCTCTCTTCTACTGAAGCTGAATACAGAGGTCTTGCCATAGCTACTCAGGAAGCTATGTGGATGAAGACATTATTCAAAGATCTTGGATTGGAGTTTGGAACTCCAACTATTTTTGGTGACAATATGAGTTCTATTCATTTGGCTGCTAATCCTATTTTTCATGCAAGGACTAAACATATTGAAGTTCATTATCACCATGTACGTGAGAAGGTTCTAAGTAAAGAGATTCAAATATCATATGTGTCCACTCATCAACAATGTGCAGATATTCTAACCAAAGCATTGGATGGTACAAAGCTTTGCAAATTCAAGGCTATGATTGGTTTGCGGGTAATCTTGGAAGATTGAAGACCTCAAGCATACTTGGCTTGAGGGGGAGCTATTGGAGCAAGTCTATGACAAGCCTAAGTATTGGCTTGAGTCCCACAAAATTCATAAAAGAAGCTTTAAAATGAAGACTATGTAAAGTTCACTTGTGAACTACCTCTTGTAACTTTTGAAGAGTTTACTTAATGTAAAAGTAAGAGAATCTTAAGTGGTTGAGTCCACTTGATCAAGAATGGAAAGAGGAGCCACGAATTCGTGATTTGTGGTAGGTAGAGAATCAAATCAATCATTGATTGATTGGAGAGTGATTGAGGGAAGTTAGCCTCCCAAACTCAACTGTAAATAGATGGCAGTTTTAGTCGTGGTTAGAGAGACCTATGTGAAGACCTCCAAGAGCTGAGCTTTATGCCATAGCAAGGTGTGATTACAAGGCACACATATGTATCAGTAAGTAATTGTATTGTACAAGCAATATACTTTCATTTTCATGATTATTTGAGTTCATCTTTCCATGTTCTTGTGAAGTGTACTACTCACTGCCATTACTCTCAGTTTTTCTCAGTCAGCTTGCAGAGATGTTTTCTCTGAGCTTGGTGCATCCTTTTCAGTGATTTAACTTGTTAAAGTTACCTCTATAAGTCTACTATATGCTCACAAATTTTCATGTCATTTGAATGTTGCAATCTTCAGTTATGTTCAGTTGAAGTCAACAGTGTCTGTGCATTTTCACTTCTCTGTCAGGTACCCGACTTTTTCACTCATCTTGTCAGAGATGTTTCTCTATGGTTACTTATCCACATTCAGTCATTTAAAGCTTGTTGGATTCATCTTTTGGTCTACTATAACCATACCAATTTTCATAATCATTGGATTTCTACATTTTGATTTATGTTGATTGTTCTGCTCACTGGTCTCAAACTGTAGCAGCCCGTGAAAATTGGGATGATGTCATCAGTTGTTAAAACTCATTCTCAGTGTGTGGTTCATTATTTTTTATGAGATTACTCTTGAAAGTTAGCTCTTTAAGTTACCTAGACTTCCCCAAGAGGAATTAAGCTGATTGCTACTGTGCTCAGAGAATTATGTAAAACACTCGACAGGTGTATGAACCAAGAATAGCAAGTTTTCACCTCTGAGCTACCTCCAACTTATCTGTTTTGATCTATCTTTTTGAGAGTGATCTTCCAAGGTACATAGGGTGTCTAATACATCCATTGGCAAGCTAAAAGGGCCCACCATATACTTCTGGAGTTCATTTGGCTGGTGTAGATCAAGGATTTTGCAACACCTCTTCATCTTCAAGCACATACCTATCCATCTCTTCATAGGAGGCACACCTCATGAGCAAAAATTTGATGACATTCATTACAAGAGAAGAAGAAAAGCCAGAGTTTAAGGATCCAAGCATTCCAACAAGAGAAGAACTTGCAGATTTGAAGAATTGGATGAAAGAAGATGCTCAAGCTACGAGCATCATTTACATGGTTGCAAATGATTATCTTCTAACACACATTAGAGGATTAGAAAGTGCAGCAAAAGTATGAAATGCCTTGGAAGAACACTTTAAAAACATAACCAAATCAAGGAAGGCTTCACTATGGGCTGAGTTTACCACTTTCAAGAAGAAAGGTTCAAAGTCAATCTCTAATTATATTACAAGGATGGACATTGCAGATAGTTTGGGAGCAGTAGATGAAGACATTGAAGAACACAATTTGGTAAGGCAAATAATCATAGGTCTAAGAGGAGATGAAAAGTGGAAGCCTTTTACATTATCTACACAATTATCATTAGATCATTTTACTCCTCATCTTAATCAATTGCTAGGACATATGCTAACATTTGAGCAGGACATTAAAGGAGAGAATGACAGAAACTCAAGTCAAGTAATCTATTCAAAAGACAAGAAGAAGAATGCTAAAGGCAAGAAATCAAATGATGAAGAAGGATCTTCAAGTCAAGTGAACTTCACAAAAGGAAAGATGAATTTTAGAGGTAAAGATAGAGGAGGTAAGAGTAAAGAAAATGTTAAAGCTTCTTGGATTTGTGGAAGATCATTTGGAAAATGATTGCTGGTATAATAATCAAAATGGTGGAAGTTATAAGCAAAATTTCAGTCCAAAAGGAAGAGGAGACAGAAATCAAAGAGGTAATTTTAGAGGAAGAGGTGGTAGGACTTCATTTGCTAGAGGACATGGAAGGAGTTTCCAAACTAAATCCTACAACAACACTTATTACAATTATGCTTTAGATCACAAGGAAGATTTGACTCTCATCTTGAATGCAACACGTGAAGCAATTAATGAAGATCAAATGGTGTTTTATATTGACTCAGGATGTAGAAATCATCTTAGTGGCAATATTTCCTTAATGACTGATATGGGAGCCAGAGTGAATGGACATACAGTTCAAACAGGAGATAACACCAAACACAAAGTTGAAAGCATTGGATTAGTAAAGACAAAGAGTGGAAGCACACTTCTAAGCAAGGTACTTTATGTTCCAACAATTCCTAAAAATCTGATATGTAGGGCAAATTTTTGAGAAGGGATATGAAGTCACATTTACAAATGATGGTGTTTATGTTGAAGACCCAAGTCAAGGATATAGAAGCATTGTTACAAGGAAAAAGGAAGGAAGGTTATTCACTTTCAAAGTCCAAGGTAATGTGGGACATGCATTATTCACTTATGAAAGTCAAAAGATGTCTGAATTGGACCTATGGAATAAGAGGTTAGGACATTTCAATGAATGAGGGATAAAAGAAATGACAAAGAATGGTGCGGTGCTTGGTCTAACAAATATTGAAGGTCAACATATGATTTAAAAATTTGAGGCTTGTCAACTAGGTAAAGCTCATAAGAAATCATACAAGAAGCAAGGATGCAGGTATTCAAATATGCGTGAATTGGTTCATACAGATATGTTGGGTCCTTCAAAGGATTATAGCATAAATGGATCAAGGTATTATGTGTTATTTGTTGATGATGCAACAAGGTGGATTAGTGTGTATGTAATCAAGGATAAATCTAAAGTGTTTGAGACATTTAAACACTACCATGCTTATGCAGATAGAATTACAAGACAAAAGCTTAAGAGATTGAGATCAGATGGAGGGGGAGAATATTTTTCTAAGGAATTTTATGATTATTTGTGGAATGTAGGTATAAAAAGAGAAGTGACTTGCAAGTATTCCCCATAACAAAATGGAGTTGCAAAAAAGAAGAAATAGAACTCTTGTAGAGTTTGCAAGATCAATGATGAAGGATACGAATTGCCCTAATTACATGTGGGTAGAAGCAATTAATACAGCAACTTATCTTGTGAATAGGTTTCCTTGCAAATATTTGGAAGGAATGACTCCTTATGAAGCATGGTGGGGTAAGAAACCTACCCTTGATCATTGCAAAATATTTGGATGTTTGGCATATGCTTATGTTCCATCTCAATTGAGACATAAGCTAGAAACCAAGGCAAAAAGGTATGTATTCATTGAGTAAGATGATAGAAAGATGGGATACAAGTTGTGGAGTCCATCCACAAAACAATTTTATGTTTCAAGAGATGTCATATTTGATGAGCAAAGCACATGGTTCACAGGGCCAAACAATGTGTGCACAAATCTTGAAGAAATCAAAAGGAAAGGAAAGTCAAAAATGAAGGTATATGAAGAAGATAATGATGATGATGTTTGCAAGAATGAAATCTAGGATAATGATGAAGATAGTCCAAGGTTTGATCCAGAACAAAATGAAGTAGAGACTTCGAGGAGTGCAAATATTAGAAGGTGATCAAGAGAAAGAAAGCAACCTATCAGGTATAGCTATGATACTTATTTCTTAACGACCAAATATTATGCCTACATTGTGAAGACAAATGAAGATCCATCAACATATGATGAAGCTAAAGGAAGACAAAATTGGAAAAAGGAAATGCAAGAAGAGTGTGATTCTGTACTTGAAAATGAAACATGGGAATTGTGTCAAGACCAAGGAATCAGAAGGTAATTGGATGCAAGTGGGTGTATAAGGCAAAGAGGTTTGTAGATGGAAAAGTGTCTAGATACAAGGCTAGACTTGTGGTCAAAGGATATGCCCAAACACATGTAGTTGACTATAATGAGACCTTTAGTCCAGTTGCCAAGATGTCTACAATCAGAAATCTAATTTCTATTGCTACATGTAAAGGTTGGAAGCTATCTCAATTAGATGTAAAGAATGCATTTTTAAATGGATATATTGCAGATGAGGTGTACATGGAGCAACCAGAGGGTTTCAAATAATCAAATGGATAAGGTTTGTAAGCTAAAGAGAGCTTTGTATGGCTTGAAGCAAGATCCAAGGGCATGGAATTACAGACTTGTCAAGTTCCTGAATGAACTTGGATACAAAGACACATAGTAGTTTGCTAGTGAAAGCAAGTGAAGATGGATACAATTATGTTTGCATTTATGTTGATGACATTACTGTCACATGTACAAATGCTCAAGGAATCAAGGAACTCAAGAAGCAAATGGAAAAGGAATTCAAGATAAATGATTTGAGATTTGTCTTATTTTTTAGGAATGGAGATTATGTATACTTAACATGGAGTATATGTTACACAAGATAGATATTTGAAGAATCTTCAGATGAAGTTTAATATGGAGAATTGTAAGCCTTCAACCACAACTTTGGAGGTCAATCACAAATTCAGTAGGTATGGAGGAGAAGAGTTCAAGGACATGAAGACATATCAGATTTTGGTAGGTAGTCTAATATATGCTACCTATCTATGCTACCTTGACAAGACCAGATATTTCATATGCAGTTGGTGTCTACTCATGGTTACCTGTGTTATGTTGGAGATAAGCTAATTTATTGGTGTTCAAAGAAGCAACATATATTTGCTTTCTCATCTACAAAACCTGGGTAAAAAGGAATGGTGCAAGCTGCAAAAGAAGTAATTTGGTTGAAGACTTTGGTGAAAAGTCTTGGAATTGATTAGAGTACTCCAATCATATTTGGATATAACATGAGCTCACTGTATTTAGTAGTTAATCCTATTTTTCATGCCATAAATAAACACATAGAGACTCAATATCATTTCTTAAGAGAAAATGTGCTTGATAAAGAAATTGAAGTCATGTATACACCAATAAAGGAGCAAGTGGCATATATGCTAACAAAATTTTTGGATGGACCCAAGTTACAAAGGTTTAAAGAGATGTCACGCATAAAGAAGATGCAAGGAATCACAATTGATGATTGAGGGGGAGTTGTTGGAGCAAGACAATCACCAATTGATGATTACATGAAGCTAACGAGTGAAGAAATGAAGAAAATATTTAAGCTTAAAGCATGAAGACAAGTGAACATTCAAGAAGAGATGTTTTACATAATTATGTACATTAGTTTTGGAAACAAACTTCATAAACACTTTGATGTAATGAAAAATTCATACTCATCTGTATATATATATATATATATATATATATATATATATATATATATATATATATATATATATATATATATATATATATATATATATATATATATATATATATATATATACACTCATGTATAGTCATGACATAGATAATAAATGAAGTAGAGATGAAAAGATAGTTAATATAACTCAAGTTTTTTATTGATAAATGTGCAAAGAGTCTTCTCTAGAGATTAGCGACGAGTCTATCCTAGAATTCTCTTAGCGTGATCATGTGGATCAAGAAATCTTTTGTACACATGTAATTTAAAAGCCAATCAAGCTATGATCAAAGTTTGATGATCTAATTCTCTTCAGGTTGTGTGTATGACAAGGAGGAACATTCATATGTAGAAGTCTACAAGTGAAGGTCTTAGAATCGTGCATTTTGATGGTCAAAGATTTGGTTGGATCTCAGTGCTCACTATAAAGTTTTTTACGTTTGAGCATTCAAAATTTAAGCTAGAAACATTTAGCAAAACGGGTTTTTTTTTTACAGAAATCAGCTTATGAAGTTGACCATGTCAAAGTCTCCACTTCAGGAAGGTAGTTTCTAACATATATTTGATCTAGGTGATCAAATTAGCAATCTAATGGTTATTTTGAAGAACCAATGATCATCATAACTGCGCAAAGGTAGTAAAAATGTGTATGCATCATTTGAATGATTAAAATTGAAGTTATGTGCAGAGATTGAAGTCTATTTCTGAAGCAGACTTGTTGAAGTTGAAGAAAGCTTCATACAGTGAAGTATTTCTCAATGAATTTGAAAGTTCATGTAAAGTTTGGTTTATTCTTGATATAGAGGAGTTCTTAAATCAAGATAGATCAAATATTTGGAGAATTAAGGGTCTCCAACACACACACACACACACACACACACACACACACACACATATATATATATATATATATATATATATATATATATATATATATATATATATATATATATATAGAGAGAGAGAGAGAGAGAGAGAGAGAGAGAGAGAGAGAGAGTTATTTATGTGACTACCGAGTGATAGCACCGCAATTTGGACCCATTCATAATCGTTGGGAGCACTTCTTTGGACAATGTAGTCAATCGAAAAGAGCCTCATCTACACAATTCGTGAATCGGGAATGGAGCAGTCCACCACAACTTTGATTTCTCCATTTTCAGCTTCATTCTGGAATGGAAATACAACACTAAGTCATCGGGTCTAAAAATTTTCATCTATAAATTTCAATCATGCCATTTCTTCTAGCAGCTCTACATCTCGTGTAGTAATAAAAAGCTTGTATATCTATGGTCATATAATTGCCACAATTTATCCATCCAGTATGCGAATGAGTCTTCCAATAGTAAATGCTTCTAGATGGCAATCGAGAGACTTGGAACTCCAAACTCAAATGGAAGGATAGCTTCTTGTCCATATAGAAGTTTGAAGGGAGTGCTCTCGACGGAAACTTTATATGATATTCGATATGCCCAAAGCACCATGGAAGGATAATCTCCCAATGGTCCATAGAGTCTAGTAACATCTTCTACAACATGTGTAGTAGGACTTTATTAGTGCTTTCTGCCAATCCATTAGCTCAAGGATAATATGGAAAACTAAATTTGTGCTTTATTTGATACTCCAAAGTGATTTTCATAATCAATTGGTTCAAAAAATGAGTGCCCCTATCAAACACTAACTCTAGAGGTAGAGCTAACCATGGAAAAAGCTGATTTTGAAGCTTTTTAGCTATTGTGCATGTTGTAGCTTGTTTTTTCACCCAAGCTTTTACCCATCTGGTACAATAATCTATGCAGGTGAAAATATACAGTGCTCTCGTTCGTGCTTTCGGTGGTTTAATTGGACCAATAAAGTGTAAACCACATCTATAAAAGGGCTCTAGTGAAGGGTTGGCTGCATCAAAAAATGGTGATTGTCTCAAGGTTCTCCAGTTCATTGACAAGGGTCACAATTCTGTACTACATTTTGAACATCGACACACATTGTCTGCCACCACAATCCTACCAACTGGATTTGTCGGACTGTAATTAAATGATTGAAATGACCACTTACATCACCTGCATGAGTTTCAAAGATAACTACTACCACCTCATGTGGGGGAACACAATGTAACCAAATACCCATCAGATCTTTTTGATATAATTGACCCATAATAATAGTAAATTGGGGACTCTAGAGACCAAGTTTCTTCCATGCCATAGATTGCAAATGTGACAGTTCCAGTTCATTTTCAGAAAAAACTTGGTATTTCTTCATACCACATTGGAAAATTCTATAGAGCATCCTCAATTTCTAGCACCACAAATACATCAACATCTAGAAGAGTCTCATCGATACCAATTTGTGAAAAAAAAATCACCAATTGCATGAATAGCGCAGGTTCTATGCATAATGTCATATTCAAATTCCTTAAGCAATAGGACCCATATGGCCAACCATCCTACCAAATTCTGCTCTTTAACCAAATACAACAAGGCACTCTAATCCACATGGAAAGTGAATAACCTTCCCAATAAGTAATGCCATAATTTCTTTATTGAGTACATCAATCTGAGGCATTCATGTTTAGTGGTTGAGTAATTTTTCTCTAATGATGTTAATCTTGAACTAGCACAATAAATAGGTCTGAACCAATTGCGGGCCTCATTTTGCATAAGCACACTCACAATGGCCTTATCTGAAGCATCCACAAACACATGAAAATATTATGTCCAATCCGGAGCTTTCAGGATAGGAGCAATAGCTTGCATCTTTCGTAAGCGTTTGAAAGCAAATTGGGCTTCTTCCGTCTATTTAAACTTTGTTGGTTG
This sequence comes from Ceratopteris richardii, assembly GCA_020310875.1. Taxonomy (NCBI): domain Eukaryota; kingdom Viridiplantae; phylum Streptophyta; class Polypodiopsida; order Polypodiales; family Pteridaceae; genus Ceratopteris; species Ceratopteris richardii. Next base: position 105,902,320 of record CM035418.1, read on the forward strand.
GACATGTGCTAATTTGTTCAGTCGTATTGCGATATGTGCTAATCCTCGCAACTGTCACCCATGCCACCGTACTTGACCAAGAAATCATAAAACTTCCTTTGGATTTTGGGGTGTTGGGGTTTCCAAGCTGACTTTAACCTTGTCTAGATCCACCACAATGCCATTTTCCAAAATAAGATGGCTCAACAATTTTCGGAATTTTATTATAAATGTCGATTTGTTAGGATTAAGGCAAAGATGTACCTTTTGGCATGAATCAAAACACGCGTGTAAGTACCTCAAAAGTGCAACCATCTTTCCAAAAACTAAAAAATTATCTAGGAAGATTCACATAAATGACGTAAGGTATGGAGCAAAAAATTGTTGCGTGCAGCACTGAAAGGTGCTTGGTGCATTCCGTAGACTAAACCACATGAATGTACATGTGAATACTCCCCAATTTGTAATAAACACCATCTTAGGTATATCTTTGTTGGAAGAAGCATTTTTTGAAGGAAATTCTTTGTAATTTGACATTTTCATGTAGTTGTATTTATGCAAATAATGTAAAATCAAGGAAAAGTCTTCCTCATGTATAGTAGAAGTATATATATTTTTCTTAGAATTTTTGGAAGCTCTTCAGTAGCATATTTCTAGATTAGAAGGTAGAAGGACCAAATTTCAAGTGTGAAAAAGGACACTTGAAAAAATATAAAAGATATTTTCTTCTACTTTGAAAAGGTTGGTTGTATTATTCTCATGATATTTAGTAATGTGAAGAGCTTCATGATTTGTTGACTTTTTCTCTTGTGAAATCTATAGAATTTGTGAGCTTTTCTTGTGTATTTCTGAGTGAAGTGTATGAGAGAGGTTATTATCAGTATATTGAGTGAGGTGTTGCAAGAGATCAATGCTAGAAATGGAAATTCTCAATTTCTACAGAATCGCGATTGTTTCGTCTATGTGATACAGGTACTATTTTTGAAATCTAACTTCATAATTTTTTCTATAGAGAAAATGGCACACTTTAGGCACAAAGATTATTGAAAATGCTTTTGTATAGCTCAAGATATTCAAAACCCTACTTTTTTCCAACTCATCTTCACTAAAGTCTCAGAAATCAGCCATCATATCTCTTATTCTTGGATTCCATCAACTAGAAGGGTTGTGGTCTTTGCATACTTTCCTGATTGACAATTTACTGAAGTGTTAGTTAATCTTTTATGCCATAGTGATTGGAGAGGACAACTCCAAAGGTTAATGTACTAAATGTCATCTTCCAGTGACTCCCCTCACTTTTGGGGAGGCTTTAGCACAGAAAACGAGGATGTCTCTCGGAGAACGTGCACGAGTTCCTTCTACACGAAGATCGATACAGAGATTGTTGCCCATCCGAGTGATAGACTCATTATTCTCTCTCTCTCTCTCTCTCTCCCTACCCATAAAGGGCAAGGTTTTACATATCTCATATGAGTGCCACTTGGCACTCATGTGAGTATCATACTTATCAAGCATAAGAGGAGGTTCTCACCTCTCAATTATGATACTCCATAACATTTCCTTTCCCTTAGTTCGATTTTTGTCCTCAAAAATGGTATTGGAAGGTCTGACAGAAAGAGTGAAATAATAGAACTACCACTCCCACTACATCCCCATGCACCTCAAGTACATGGTCATATCTCCGTGTTGTTTCCCCCTATCCTTTCCCTTAAGAATACTCTTGGGAAGGTAATCTAAAGTTGGGAAACCATCTTTGAAGGGTGCTAAACCGCTCCCATGTGGCACTATCTTTTGAACTATCTTTCCACTTTACTAGACAATCTTTATACAAGTGACTTCTGGTCCGTTTCTCTTGAGTGCGTAGTATGCTCTCAGGCTCATGTGGAATAGATTGAACAGAAATAGGCTCTACTACCTCACTATCTGGAATGAGGTTGTCATATTCACCCAGTCTTTTCTTAAGCTGACTAACATGAAAAACTGGATGGATTTGACTATTCTTTGGAAGTTGGAGCTGGTAAGCCATCTTTCCTATTCTCTTAAGTATTTGGAAAGGTCCACAATACCTAGGAGATAGTTTTGGACAAGGTCCCATCTTCATGGTTTCAGACCTAGATGGAACTCTAAGATAGACCTGCTCTCCTACCTCAAAGTTGATATCTCTAGTTCATTACAAAGAATTGTTGGATAAAGAAATCAGATCTGCTACAAGTGACAATTAACAAGGACAAAGACATCATAAAACTACAGAAGCATGAAGATTCACATGTTAGGGAAAGGGAAGCCTCATCTTCGGATAACCACTTAGGTTTTCTACCTAAGACCTCAGATTTGCATTTTGTTCAAAATTGCATTTCCAGAGTATGCATCAATAGGGCAACATTAAGATGCCATGAATTCACTAAGCACCTGAGATTATTCCCATGTACTTTTCATAACTTCTTTTCTAGGAAAAAGAGTAGGAGGGGAAGAGAGTTACCTCAAGAAATTGACTATGCAATGCAATTACCTATGCAATAGAAACAGAAGGCAAAGGATCCTGGAATATTGGATCCAAGGGATACAAATTACCAGAAAAAAATGGAAAAAATATAGAAAAGAAATGGAAAAAATGTACAAAAGGAAAAAATGATGAAAAATCCAAATTTGAAAAAGGAGAAAAAAATATATAGCTGAAAAAAAAGAAGAGAGCTCAAAAATCTTCAAGTTCACATTCAATCTTTGTAATTCTTTTTTATTTTCTTTCTTTTTGCATTATTCACAAGCACAAGCAAGATATAGGGTAGAATTTGGAGAAGGATGTAGTTGTTAAAGTGTTCTCCAATTTTTTTATTGGAAATTTTGATATACCTTTGATATCTTTATTTACATTTCTATTATCTTTTTCCAATCAACAGTACAAAATAATAGACATCTTGCTACACATGTGATGATCACTTCTTCTTGCTACACATGTGAAGGAACTTGGAAGAGAATTGTTTTTGCCTTCTAAAGAAAGTTTTTCTTTTCTTTTTTATGTTTTCTATGACTCATGTTGTGGAAGTCTTGGTGTGGTGTATTTATAGTTTTTCGAGGATGGTGAATGCAAAAGAACTTCCCATTCATGACTTTAAAGCTCACTCAGTTACTTTGTCAAGTGGACATTGGTTGCTAGATAGTGAGACAGTGGAGGAAGTGGTGGAAATAGAATCTGATGAAGAATGGGACCTTCTTGAAGCTGAACAGATAAGCAAGGAGCTTAAGGAAACAATCAGTGTTATTGGTCAACACATCTTTACAGTGAATGTAGGGGGCAATAAATATACCATGTTATGCCAAGAGTTCTATAAATTCCAGAGGGTGACTGCTAACTACAAAAGGTGGAAGGCAGTTGGACTCCACAAAATTTCGGAAGGACCCATCCTTTTTATAGATTTTGAAAGAGTCTCCCAAGTTTTATCTAGCCTGATGGAGTTAGGAAAAGGACGTGAAACATATTTCAGATGCTCACTGAAGGACAAGGAGGGAAAGGAGGCACAAATCATCATTAAGGTAGAACATATCAAAACAACTCTTCAGTTTTAATCCATGGGAACTAAATTGGATGGCAATTTTTTCAAGAAGAATGCAACAACTTATGCTTGGTATTCCAGATTTGTGGATTTCAAGGGCAGAGAGAATGAAGAATTTTCCATAAGGATGTTTTTTCAATTCTTTTGTTTTTCTAAGCTGCCATGATACACAATGCCCCATAAACTAGTTACACTGATTATGCTTAATAACAAAGATAGAACTAAACCTTTCAAAGTAATGGATATAACTCCTTACATTCATGAACGATTGCAGGAAGCTGCTAAGCATTGGCAACAGAAGAAATTTATAAATGGAGCTCAATTTTTTACCAGAATTATATATCATATTTTGGACATGGAGGACCAATTGAAGTTGGCACTAGAAGCTCAATATTTCAGAAGTTTAATGGCAGGAATTAAAAGCCCATCCAAAGTCATACCAGTTGGAGAGCCACGAACGAAAATAGGTATGAGAGGATCAGGTAGAAAGAGGAAAATTATTTCAGAAGAGGAGATTCCAAGCAAGAAAAGAAGAACGAATCCTAAGAAAGTAGAGCTAGAACAGGATGAAGTAATAAAAGAAGAATATGAAGCAGCTCAAAAGGAAGTACAGTCCTCTAAGAAGCCTCATCCACCACAGACAAGCAAGGAACAATTGTACTCATATTTGTCTCAAGCAAATGATAAGAGAGCATTGTATGAAGCTCAGAAAGTATTATTCTTCTAACGAGAAGAAGGGGTTCCATGATGATGGAATCTATATCTTCGCCGGTTGCCTCATCTAACTCTAGGGTCTTGTCAATACATTGTTCTAAAGTAGGCTCTTCTTCCATGGGTTCTATGATAAAGATAGAGATATCATAGCCATCCTTATCACAGTGATGTTGTGATTGTCTTGTTGGTGGACCATGTGGACACTCCCTTACATAATGATCTCCTTGGCACCTAAAATGTGGTCCTTTAGGGCTGTTGTGGTCTTTTCTATCTTAATTGTGGTTGTGGGTTGGGATTGGTATACATGAAATTAGTATAGTCTAGCTCCAAGTTAGGTTCCATTGCTGGACTCTCGTATTGATATGTTTCTAGATGTTTGGGTGACTCCTAGTATGTAGGGGGGCTATCGACATGGGTGGAATCAAAATTGTTGGAATTGGGATAATTTTCTGTGAGCAATGGGGATGAGGCTACTAATGCTTTACTGAGATTCTCTTTTGAAGCAGCATATTTGATTGAGATTACATTGGCTGGGGGTGTGGTTGTTGACCTGCGACCAGTTGGGGTCTAGGCTAAGTTTGACATGGTACCTCGTAGTTCTGTTGGGGCAGATAATAATGAGGTTGAGTGTTGTACTTGCTAGGGTATCTACCAAGTTGTTGATATGCATGTGTGTAGTTTTGTGTCACCACTTGCTTGTTGCACAAACAATCTTGTGTAGTATGGTTGGTGTAACATCTTTCTACTATGTAGTGCAGATTGCTAGGATTGCCTTGAGGTTGTGCCATGATCAAAGAAGCATTTTCCATATCTTCACCTCCATAAGTATAACAACACTTGATTGAGGTTATCCTGGGTGTCTATTTGCTTGAGAATCCTAGCTTCTAGGCTACCTTCTCTACCAGGTCCTCTATGGAACTAGAGTGTTTAGAGGAAAACTGAATAGAACTATCCATGTCATTGTATACCTTAGAGAGTTCCATCTCATCTCCTAAGTTTTCCTCAATGTCTATATAGATTCTCATACATTTCTCTAGTGTTTTGGGTTCATTTACGTATACATATGATTGTCGTTTAGAGCTCAATAGCCATCCAAAAATAGAGATACTTTTTTTGTTTGAATGGGCAACTACAGCATAGGACATCTCTCAATGTACTGTTTGAATCTATGTCCAATTAGTCTGATTGTCTCCTTAGGGGTTTGTTTGGAACCTTGAATCAAAGAAGAAGTATTATGCCTGTAGCTCAGGGATGAGTAGCACCTCCTTTTATGTCAATCCGGGAAGACGTGAGGATGGTATGAAGACCTCGAGCAAGTGGAGGCACAAGTGCGTGAGTGAGAAGCACACATACATACACACACACGTGCACACACGGCAAGACAAAGAGTGAGAAGCAATGGAGTTCTTAGATTACTTTCAAAAAGCTCTTACAAGTTCATTTCAATTACAATCTAACCTCAAAAATGAGCTCTCTAGCTCTATTTATAGTTTTTGACTAGGTTTTGGCCCTGTCCAGACCTAGTGTCTGGCCTAGTTAAAAATTAGGTTCCAGGGCCAATTTGAGGGCTTAAACGGAGTCTAAAAAATACGAAAATTGATATGTAGGCACTTCTAAGGCTCCTCAAGCTCAAGGACTCCTTGGCTTGCACAAAATGGAGCTACAAAAATATGAAATGGTATTTACAATGGTTTTTAGTGATTAAAATCACTTATTTGTGTAGGGATTTTCTCTGTTGATTTGTCGTACACATCTTTGAGCTCCCTACTTGCTCTTTCTTTTTGTGTGCTCCACTCCTTGATGTCTGAAAAATTTAGATGGCCTACTTTTCAGATCTTCTTTGGCTACTATGTCTGCTTGTGCTATCTCTTCGTTCCGACCCTCTTTGTCTTGTGGCTCCTTCGGTTCCCTGCCTGCTGCCAACACCCCCCCCACTCTCGCGTCTGTCGCCCCTGACAGACCCTTGTCTCGATGCTCGTTGAACGTAATATTGGACAACGTCGGAAGCGAGGTGATGTTCTTCTAATTTGAGCCCCCGTGCTAGATCTGCTAATAATGCATCCCAATTCACTAGTTTTGGTACGTCCGGATGTGGCCCCCGTAGTTGTTCTGAATGGATGGTTCTCTCCACAGCGAATAAGTGGAGGAGATGTGAGGGCCTGGGTACAAATATTTTTGAGTGATATTCCCAGAATCCCGTTATGAACATCTCCTTGAATATCTGTTTAAAACAAGCTGGGAGGTACTTTATTCTGGCGTGCCAAGCATATATTACCTCTATGGATGGGGTTGTGCTCATGTCGTATACCAGATCTTGGTTTCTTGTAAGAAATCCGACACCTGAGAAGTGGGGGTCTTTAATATTCTTGAACGTCCTGAAGGTGATTAGCATTAGTTCAAAGATTTTCATACACATTTGTGCCATCACATCGGGGGTATTCCGTAATCGAGTGCTCCAGTGTCTGATGGTAGAAATCATGTAATTTACAGTGGGAGGGCCTTGTGGCGGTGCTAGATAAACATAATTTAACCACTTTGCACAACCCTTGACGTTCTTGATAGCAATTGTAAACTCTGGCCAAGTGCGCCGGCGGAATACTGGAACATAACAAGGATTGTATTTAATAAAAAGGGGCATGTTAGTCCAGGTACGAACCATTTCCGGGTAGGTTTCAAGAAGACGATTCTCTAGGTTGGTTGATGAATGGAGCCTTTCTTCGCACTTTCTGGGATATCCTCTGGCCCAAATTGTGTGGGAAAAGTTGGAAGTTTGCCACAACTGCGTTGAATCTCTGCATTGTAATCCGCAAGAAGCACACAATATGGCACATATTGATCATCATTGGTGCCGATCCATCTATGATGAGACATGCGTTGAAAGTATTCAGACTTGATGATGGTGTCTTCTAACTTTGCCATAGATTGGATTTGAATGGCCACTCTATCTTCATGGGTTGTTGCTGTCTTCTCTAGTGTTTGGAGCCATTCAGGTACTTCAACTTCCAATGTGTCCATTCCTTCTGAGGTCTGTGCACCACCTGGCATCGGCATAGGAACGTATGGTTCCTCATAGGTTTCATCCACCTCAATGGGTACTAAATCCTCCGGTTCGGGTTCTACAACTGGGGAGGGCTGCCTTTCATATTCTAGTAACTTTTTATGGAGTTCAGCCACCTGCTCTGTCAATGCCTTTACTTCCTCTGAAGTCGAGGCCGTTTCTATTACCTTGGTTGGAGCCTCCTTTTCCCTGAGCTGGCTACGTAGCTCATCTCGTTCCCTTTCCAAATCATCATGTGCGTCTAATAAATCCGCATAACTTTCCAAGATGGTTTTCATTGTTTCTATGGGAACCGCTTTGAACTGTTCTGGATCGATCTCATGGGGGGACCCTTCCATGGCTGCTTCCAGGTTTTCTTCATTTTGTTTTCGCAACCGTTTATTTTCTTTAGGTGCTGTAGCCATATGCTTTCGAAGTAGAGTTAAATTATGCCAGACTCTCAGGTTATCTGTTTGGTACACCTCCAGCAAGGCTTCGAGTTGTTTGACACCGGGTTTTGCTGATGGTTGGGGTGTCTCCAGGAGTGTTTGATGGGCTTGCTCGAGAGTGGTGTGGCGTTGGTTGAGTTCCGCATTTTCTTCTTCTAGCCTTATGAGTCGTGTTTGTAGTTGCTGATGGTTTGTTGTCAGCTGATGATGGCGGCCTTCTAGTTCCGTGTACTCCCGCTGAAGTTGATATACGCATTGATGTAATGACAGGAATGTACTATTTACATTAAGAGATGCAGTTAAAGATGAAGATGCAGGGGGAATGGGGAAGGGGAAGGGAGTTGTGAATGCGGTGGAGTCAAGTGGTGAAGTAGGTGGAGGGGGTATGGGAGATTGAGGTTGTGTGGGGGGTGGGGGTGGTACTGTGGCGGGTGATGTTTCCATTGTGTCAAATGTGTGTGTGACTGTAAAGATGGGGACAGTGGGTGGGGTGGAAGTGATATTTGTGAAGAGTGTCATGAAGGTGGGCATGGAAACTCCTCCAAATTGGATACCGGGAGAGAGAGGAATTCCCATGACAACTGTGGTAGTGGTAGAAAAGGGCGTGGTCGTGCTGGTTGGTGAGGTGAATTGTGTAACGAGAGGTGAGGTGGGTGGGGAGAGTGGTTCCTCCTGATGTTCTTCTGTTTGCGTGTTGCCTTCCGGTTCTGATACATTGATGTGTATTTGTTTTCCAGATCGCCTAGGGCGGGCAGGCACACGTTTCTCAAATCGATTAATGTATGTCATGGCCTCATGTATGGCCTCATCCAAGCCGACTGCCTCTGCGTGCAGGTTCATGGATTCGATAAACATATCGTCCACACCTTCCTCAGCCAATAGTTGGCTCATGAGAACCTTTCCTGATTCAAGTGACATTTTGTGTTGTTCCTGAACTCGCTTCATGGTTTGGTACAATCTTTTTATTTGTGCCGAATATGCTGAGGCACTTGCTAGCTCTGAGAGTTCATCATATTCTTGATATTGTTCATCGTCGGCTTCTTCTTCTTCTCCTCCTGCTTCTTGTTCATCTCCTTCGACTTCTACGACGACTGGTTGTGTCGGGGCTGGTGTTGTTGTGGTGGGGTGTGGTTCCTGGGCCTAGTCTGCTTCTGTTTCAAGATTAGATTCGTAGATCAGCCTGGCAACTTCTTCATCCGTGAGGTCATTGAGAGTAAATCCTTGTGGAAATTCCAAGTCTGATGGAATGGGGGGAAACACCAAGTTGGGTCCTTCTGTACTTGGTCTGGGAAGACGAATGGTGAATGGCCGAACACGCCTAGTTTGAGGAGGAGTCACCTCAGGTGTGGTAGTGGCTCCCCTTGGTTGAGCACATGGTAATTGGACGCCCCCTCTCATCTTCTTCGATGGAGGACCCGCTGTTGATAGTCGCCTTTGGAATTCTTGGACCCTGGACCACACTAGTGCTCTTTGAATGGGCACGTCATATGCTAGGCACCTGTAAATTATTCTTGTTAGGGCACAACAGCCATGAAGTACATTTTTCTGCTTCTTATTCCAGCGCTGATGGGCTAGGTGTATCTGATCGATGACCCAGTGCGGTATGTTGAGGGTGAGGTTCTCTGTTTCTGCCAAGTATAAGCTGAACCATATTTTCTTAGGGGGCATAGTGAATCGTTCTTGTGCGGGAAAAGCAAAATGTTGCATAACAGTTCGTAAGTGGAGAGCAATGGTAGGCGTCATTGCCACCATGTCCTTCAATTTATTGAGATCCTTATGCTTCATCCTACCCGAAACCATTGTTTCTTTCTCGGTGGGAATGTGCATACCTTGCATGTTCAATGCCTCCCGTACCAGGTTGAGGGTCAGTTTGAATCTCTTGAGTTCATGTCCTGGCAACAATGATGGTAGTACAAAAGTACTATCGCCTCCCTTGACCCTGCTAGGAGTTATGGTACTTATGAAATAGGAGCAGCGTAGGAAATCAGGTTTAGGCAAGTGTGCTCTGAAATATCTATCCAGACCTCCCTTGGTCCAAACTGATCGCATTACCTCTGCATTCTGATAGTTCTTGAATTCCCGAGTGAAAAAGTGGTAGCGTCCCCATTTGCCATTAAATTCAATTTCTGCTTCCTAGAAGTAGGTGCCGTCACCCAATGGCCCTACTACATCACTGAACCAATGAGCATGTTTCCCCACTTGAGAAGTGTGTCCCTGAGGAGGGTCCTGGATAGGAAGGACATGCACCGCTTGAAGTTCTTGAGGCCTTTCGGTGAGTGGCGGTTCCAGAAGAATAGTTTCAATGTCCACAATCTGTGCGCTGGACCCTGCCTGGGAACTGGTGCCTCCAGCTTCTGCCATCGTTATTGCTTGCTAGCTGGTTCTGTCGGGAATATAGAAACATGTGTTAACATTGTAAAGGACAAGTTAGAACCGTTTTTGTCCCCATTACAACATTATCATGAGGTCCGGGAGAGATTAGTAGGTTAATAAGTGCTCGGTGCTTGTGTGCGTATTTAGGAATTGGTTGGACCTAAGAACTAAGTGGAATGATGTAGTGTGAGAGTGACGTAGTTAGTAGGTAGGCATGGATTTACAACTGGGGTCCGGGGGTTTATTACAAGTTTTAGGTTGCCAAAGGCAGTGGATGGGCTTTGATCTTGATTTTGTGGAGACTCTGAAGAGTTTGATAGGGGTATCTGCTTGAAGATGAGGCTTTTTAGGGACCCATCTACAAGTGATTCTACTAGTGCTCATGGAAGAATATGTGTCCGTGCGTGAGGTGTAAGACTGGTCCTCAGATGTTCAAATGAGTGAAACATGTTGTACCGGTTGTGGCCGTGGTGTAGCTATTTGAGCCCGCAAGCAAGCCTTAGGCACCCAGATTTGTCGTGATTGTGGGCTGGCCTTCATTGACTTCTTGGGTACCCAAATAGACTTCACTTTTGTAGAAGAATTAATGAAGGACTTCTTATTAGTGTCGTATTGTTGACTACTAATAAGAGGTTTTGGGTGTGGGGTTGGCCTGGTCTGAACAGGGAATTCGCCTTTTCGCCTCCATACTTGTTTCCATGGATGAAACAATTTGCTTTGTTCCTTTTTTTGGCATCCAGTATCGGTAGTGTTCTGCTTCTTCTGTATTTGATCTGCCGTTGGTTGTTGCAACCTTCTGGTCTTTGGAAGAGAAGGGAGTTCCGTCCTCTCCCTGGCTCCGTTGTTGAGACAAGCCTCTTTCTGCATCATACAGTGTTGGACAGAAATAGCATTGTCAACTTCAGGTGCACCCCTGGAAGGACCAGGAGTTTGTGCCTTGCCTAGTTCCTTGAGTGCCTCATTTTCCAATTCAACTGTAATTCGGCTATGATCTACCCATACCTGAAGAAGTCCACTTCTTAGGTTGAGGTTGACTGCATGATCATAGATCCAGTCCTGACCCAAGACAAGAGGCTCAGTGAGATCCTCATCTTGACACACTAGTACTTTGACTGTCATCACTTCGGCTTGAATGGAGATGGGAAGATCCACCTCGCCCATGCAAGGGGTTTCCACACGTCCCAATCCTATGAGATATGCTTCTATAGGATCGACACTTAATTTCAATTCTTGACAGTAAGATAACTTGACAGCACTAGTGGATGCACCTGAGTCAATCAAAGCTCTTACAGTCTTTGCACCTTTTCCTTGTCCTATATCTAAGGTTATAAAAGGACGTCGATCAATTATCCTCTGAGAGCTGATACTTGAAACTTCACACATAGCCACATGATATCCTTGGTATGCATATACATCTGGCCTAGGTTGCTCTCTACCTTGTCTTCTTACTTTCATTCTCCGTATGCGCTCTAAGGCTTTTGCTTGAGCTTCTTCTCGAATCCGCTTTTCTTCTTCTTTGCGTTTCTTAGCAGTGTTGAGTCGGCTTAGCATTTCCTCTGTGAGTGGTTCTTGATACAACTTGATCCTGCATCCACTAATGTAGCTTGGAAGAACATCACCTTCTAAGGTGGCCAACTGTACTGCTCCACTCGTTGAGATCCTATTAATTATCATGGGTCCGTAACCTCTTTTCTCTAGTTTCCTCGCATGTTGTTTCAAAGTGTAGACTAGCACCAGATCTCCTGCTTTCAAGCCTTTATCCTTAATATGGGCATCAAAATATGCGTTCTGTCGTTTCTTAGCTGCATATATCCCTGCAGCCGCCCTCAGTCTTGTTTCTCCTAATTGTTCAAGGTCAAAAAGTCTAGAGGAGAGTTCATGACCCTTCCATTCATGCTCCTGTGCTACTTTCAATGTAGGTATTAAAAAGTCCAACGGTAGCACTACGTTTTGGCCAAATACCATCTGAAAGGGTGTGGCTTGGAGTACCGTTTTATAGGCCACTCGGTATGCCCAAACAGCATGGTGTAGTTGTTTGTCCCAATCAGAGCGTTTATTATTCACTAATTTCGTCAGTACATTGCACAGAATCTTGTTTGTGCTTTCAGCCTGGCCATTTGCTTGAGGGTGGTAGGGGGGAGACTTTTTATGTACTACCAAGAACTCTTGGAGCAGATTTTCAATAACTTCATTCAAGAAGTGAGTGCCTCTATCACTGACTAGCTCTATAGGTAACCCGTATCTTGTGAATACATTCTCAAACAAGAATTTAGCAGTTGTTTGAGCATCGTTCTTCGTTGTGGCTTTTACCTCTACCCACTTTGTTAGATAGTCTATCGCAACAATGATATATTCTACATGGGAACCCTTAGCTGGGGGATTAATAGGACCTACGAAGTCTATTCCCCAATTAGAGAATGCACGTCCACCCATCATAGGTTTCAGTGGCATCTCATCTTTACGTATAGGATACTGAGTTCTCTGACAGACATCACATCGTTTCACATAGGTATGTGCATCCATGTGAAGGGTCGGCCACCAGAAGCCCGCAAATAGTATTGCCTTGATCACCCGATCTGGTCCAAAGTGTCCTCCTGCTACACCTTGGTGAGCAGTTTCCAAGATCTTGAGATATTCACTTTCATGGACACATAGTCTCAGGTAACCATCCTTACCACGCTTGTAGAGATTATCACCAATGAGTGAGTACTCTAGGGCTTCTTGTTCTAGACTTCTTTTCCTAACCAGAGTCATGTCTGGAGGGAATGTTTTCGTCCTCAGGAAGGATACTAGTGGTTCACTGCAATCTGGCACTATGGACACTTGATAAAGAGTGGCATGTTCCATAGGTGGTTTAGTGCAAACAGATTGGGCATTCCTTGCACAACTTTTGGACATCAGCCTCCATAGTAGGCCAATGCACCCCGAGTCTCCTTAGTGTCTGTAGAGTTCGTTGCTTTGAGTAGTGTTGCTCTAATGCACCTACATGTGCTAATTGCAACCATTTAGTGTACTCATCCTCTTCCACACAACAAGCCAAGATCCCTTGATCTGTGTGCTTGTACATACTTCCTGCCATGATGTGATACTTTTGGGCTTTTACTACCTCTCTATCCTACGTGTTTATTACTGGATGGTTAGGCCCGTATGTCAATACTGGTACCAATGGCTTAGCCCACTACGGTACAACTTCCAAATTAAACAAGTAAGCATCAGGAAGGTCATCTGACACTCCTTGTGGGGCTTCTCCAGATGTGAGCCTAGAGAGATGATCCGCTCTCAAGTGAGTCTTCCCTTTCCTTACTACAACCTCGAATTCATATTCCATTAGTAAGAGAAACCATCTTACTAATCTACCTGTATTGCATGGCTTGTTCACGAGATATAGCAGTGCCTGATGGTCAGTAAAAAATTTAAACTTATTTGCAAGCAAATAATGTCTAAACTTTTTAACTGCATATACCATGCCTAATCCTTCTCGTTCGGTGGTTGTATAATTTCGTTCAGCTGCATTCAATTGTCTACTAGCATAGGCAATTGGAAGATCCATATTACCTTCACCAGTAGGTTGCGCGAGTACACACCCAATAGCATAATTGGATGCATCCACATGAACATGGAATGGCTTGTTCCAATCTGGTGTGGTCAAGATTGGTGCTGAACATAATCTTCGTTTAAGCTCCTGGAAGGAATTCTCACATTCATCAGTCCACTCAAAGTTAGTCAGAAGTCCGTACATGGGCTTTGCAATGACAGCATACATGTGAATGAACCGGCAGTAGTAACCACAATGCCCCATGAAAGCTTGTACTTCCTTGACATTCCTTGGCCTAGGTAGCTCTTCTATGGCTCTCACTTTCTCTTCATCAGTGGATATGCCATTCTTTGACACTATGTGTCCTAGAATCTTGCCTTGCCTGACCATAAAGACGCACTTTTCTGGGTTCAGGCAGACTTGATATTCTCTACATTTGTCAAAGATTTGTCTGAGTTCGGGAATATGGGTTTGCCTAATGTTGGAATGAGCACAAAGATCATCAACATAGACTTCTAAGTTCTTCCTCAGGAACTCTTTAAATACATGGCACATCAGCCTTTGGAAGGTTGCTGGTGCATTGGTAAGCCCAAATGGCATTACTCTAAAGGCAAATATGCCACATTCAGTGGCAAAAGCCGTCTTATGCTGATCTTCTGGAGCTATGGCTACTTGATTGTAGCCCGAAAATCCATCGAGGAAGCTGTACACTTCCTTGCCTGCCACTCTTTCTAAGAGATGTTCTGTGATAGGAAGCGGATAGTTGTCTCGAATTGTGGCTGCATTAACCTTCTTCAAGTTAATGCATACACGCAGCTTTCCATTTTTCTTGGGCACCACTACGATGGGGGATACCCACTCAGTATGCTCAATTTCATAGATGAATCCAGCTTCAACCAGTCTATCTATCTCTTCCTTGATCTTGGCCGCATAGTTGTCATTGTATGTGTATGGCTTTTGCTTAGAGGGCCTAGCATCTGAGGTCATGGGGATAGTGTGTGAGCATATGTCTGGATCAACACCCTTCAAATCCTTGTAACTCCAAGCGAACACATCTCTGTATTCTCTTAGCAAGGCTATTAACACATGCTCTTCTTCCTCTGTTAGGTCATGGCCTATGTACGTGCATCTCTCCTCTCCTTCTTCTAGGGCCACTACTATTTTTTTGGTGGTTTCTTTGTTATCATAGGCCTCTCCTGATTGTGCCTCCCGTTTAGGCATTCTGATCATGACTCTCCTGTCATCTATCTCATACTTCTTAAAATTTTCTGGGACCTCAAACAAAGATTCCTCCTCTTCTTGTGTGACTTCTTTCTTCTTCCTTTTCTTTCCTTCTTCCTTAGGGGTTACATGTGTGGCTAGCCTTACGTCTTTTGTAAGCTCTCCGTGCCTCTGGGGTTGAAATTCTACTTCATAGAAGTATTCTTCATCTGATGCAAAAGGTGGGTCCATAATGATTGACTCTAGATCGGAGTCACTTGCATCCTCAAATGCATCAGGGCTAGGTTCACACTCTTCTAACACTGCCTCTCCCATGATTGGCTCTATGGAGAAGACTGAAATGTCATAGCCATCTTCATCAGAGTGAGGTGTCCATTGTTCTTCATTGATGGCTACATCCATTGTTGCTAGGATTTCTGCCCAGCCATGTGGTTCAAATTCTTCATCAGGAAATACTACAGGTGCATAGGCTGGGTCTTGAATGGGTCTATGTGTTTCGTTTGCACCCATCTCTCTGGCTTCTTCTCTCTTCTCTTCTTCTACTGCTACTTTGCACATCCATAAGTGGGTGTCTTCATGCATCCATGAGGATCCTGACCCTATGGAATGCACCGATTCTGTATCATCTTTGGCTCTATGGATGGGATTCCATTGGATAGGAGGGACATCTCTATGAGAGTAATCTTTGAGATTCACTTTGGTCGTAACACCTAAGTGTTGTAGGTACAAAGAATTGGTTCCCCAATCCTGTACCACTTGCAACTGTCGCGTAAAGGGTCTTCCCAAAATCATCTCATAGGCATGATTTTTGCTAAAATTGCATATAGCAAATGTGTGCTCGAACTCAACACCACAGGTGGTGAGAGTTATTCCTTCTAACAGCCCTAAGGGTCTCTCTATGTGACCATCGGCCATTTGCAATTTCATCCTTGTGGGCCTGAGTGTTGGCTTGCCCCAGTGCTTCCATAGGGAAATGGTAGCAATTGCAACACCTGCGCCTGAGTCTAGAATGGCCTTGGTGGTGTATCCTTGATGAGTGATAGGAAGATATGTGTTTCCCTCTTCGCCCTCACTCATGTCTCCTATCTTGTCCAAGGGTATTTCTGGCACTGTTCTCTGGGATCCTACCTGGGAACGAGGTTTTGCTATCTCTGGTACTTGTTTGGCTACATGTTTCCATAGCTCTGGCCTTACTTTGAGTAGCTCTTCTAAGGTGAGGTTGCACTGTACTTTAGTGTTTTTCACTACCTCTGTGTTCCTAGGTATGATCGAGTCTTCGTTTCTTACCATGACCGTGGGTGCTCTCATACAAGTAGACTTAGCTTCCCATGGGCCTGTGAAGTGGGGTAATTCTTGTAAAGAATTAGACTCAAAGTCTAGTCTTTCCTGAGAGTGGGTGCTCTCCTGCTCCTCATAAATGGAGGGGATGTCTTGTGGGAATTGGTCATGTGCATCATCCACAAGTTCAATGGGAGGAGGGACTTCACTTTCTTTAGCCCATTTGTCTTCTTGAATCTCTCGTAGGAATTCTGGTGTAAACCGATTCAGAGAAGAAGATGTATCTGGCTCCGTAGAGTTAGGCACGTAGGCTTCAGGCACATATGCTTCCTGGGCAGGAAGACTTGCTCCTTCACTTGCCTTGTCCTTATGTTGAGAGGCGGGTTCCTTTTCTGATTGTGCAATCAGCTTCTCTATTCTTTCTAGCAGTCCATCAAAGTGTAACTTTGTCTTCACTGAACTAGAGATGTTAAATAGGCGACTGGCTTCAAACATGGTCTGAGCCAATTCCACCATCTTAGCACAAATTTTGGTTCGTTCTAGCTCTAGTTCTGCTCTAGGGTAACACTTTTCATGATCAGCTACGTTTTGCCCTTCTGTGGCCTGATATGCTTTAAGCATCATATTAAGGTCCTCGGGAGTGGGATCTGCTAAGACTGATCCTACTCTAGGGGGTGGTGGAATTAGGTGAGGCGGGTTGGAAGGTGGCGGATCGGATGGAGTTGGGAATGGTGGAGGTGGGGTAGTGTGAGAGGGAGTTTGAGATGTGAGTTCAGTTATCGTGGCCTTTGTTTCTCTGAGGCTTTCCTCGAGTTCACTCATCTTTTTTGCCCATTGCCTTTTCATTCTTTCACGACTATCTCTCCAAGCTCTAGTCCTCTTCTTTGTCATGCTCTCCGTTTCACTAACATCTGGGCTCTTTTCCTGACCTACCCCTTGGTTTTGCTGCAATGCTTGAGCTCTAGTGACTACCTGTATGGGTGCAGTGGAAGTGACACTTCCTGTGGAATCTACCACTAACCCAATCACGTTAATAGGAGTGATTTTTGGCATATTATTAGGATTCTTAGGGCAATCTCGTAAGAGATGCTCCTTTCCACACTCTTGGCAAAAGCCCTGGATCGTCACTGATTGGGTTTGGGTAGGTGCAGGCATGGGGCAATCACGAAGGAGGTGATCTCCCTGACATCTGTAGCATGGTCCTCTAGGGAATGGGGGTCTTACTTGTCTAGGTTGAGGTCTAGGGTTGGGGTTTGCATACATGACATTTGTGTAATCTGACTCCCAACTAGGTTCATTTGGCTCTTCACTATAGTAGGACTCACCATGTTCAGGAGATTGCATGTAGTAAGCCTGGGGACTATCAACATGTGTAGAATCGAAGCTATGGTCACTGGGATCACTTTCTGAAAGCACTGGTGTTACAGGGACTATAGCTCTATTCAGGTTTTCTTCTGCAGCAACATACTTTACCGGAATCACATTAGCTGGAGCAGGGGGTTGTTGTGCTAGCACAGGCTGAGGCCTTTGTTGGTTTTGGTAGGGTTGGTAGGTTTGTTGAGGCCTCGCATACTACTGAGGTGGGTACTGGTTCTGGTATCTTCCTTGTTGAGGGTATGGTTGTGGGTACGTCTGCCTAACGGTTTGCTTATTGTAGGGACAATCTTGCGCGGTGTGATTGGTGTACCTCCGTTCTATGGTGTAGTAGTGGCTACTAGGATTTACTTGGGGTTGAGCCATAATGGGACATACATTCGCCATGTGGTCGCCACCACAAGTATAACATCTTTTCACAGGGGCAAACCTTGGGATCTGTTTGCTAGTGACACCTAATTTCTGAGCTACTTTCTCTGCAAGTTCCTCAATTGATGTGGATTGCATGGAAGAGAGGCTAGAGGCACTATCTGAATCTTTGTATATCTTGGAAAGCTCTAACTCCTCCCCTAGGTTATCCTCGATGTCAATGCACATGCATACACACTCTTCTATGGTCCTAGGGTCCTTCAAGTACACATAAGATCTCAATTTGGTACTTAGCAATCCATCCAAGAATAAAGCCACTTGCTTAGCTGGTGTGGGTAGCTCCGAAACAGGGCATCTTTCTAAGTATTGCCTAAATCTTCTTCCTGCAAGTCTCACGGTTTCTTGAGGGGTTTGCTTGAAGCTGTGAATTAGTGAGGAGGTATTATGTCTTATGCCACTCTTAGAGAATTCAATAATGAAAGCCTCCAAGAGTTGGTCTATGCTCCTGAACTGTCTCTCATTCAATGGTTGGAACCACGTAAGGGCTGTGTTCCTAAGGGTTAGACCAAAGGCATTATATTGTGTGAATAGGTCCTCCACTTGTTCTGCTCTCAAGACTTGCCTAAACTCTGCCACATGATCGTATGGGTCTCCTGTGCCATCAAAGTAATTTTTCATGGACTTGACTAACTGAGTTGGTCTCAAAATCCTGGTGTGTTCTCTAGGTCGTGGTAGAGGGAAGTCTTCCATATTCCTTTGATTTCTTGGGGCTCTATGTACCTCAGGCTCTACTCTATTTGTTTCCATCCTCGTTCTTTCTGTGCCCCCTGGGTTAGCAAAGCTTACTTCTGGCCTATCTCTACTTCTGTCTCTTTGAGTTCCATGAGCTTGGGATGTTCCCGCTCCAAGGTGACCATAGGACACATTTGATCTTGGTTGGGGGAAAATAATTTCACCTTTCCAAGTGTGAGCATGCCTATCATTTTCTGTCACCACAAAGATCCTCTCTGAAGCGTGATCTAAGTAGGTCACTCTGCCTGGGCTATCAGGATCCTTAAACTCATAGATCATGATTGTTCCTATATCAATTGGCTGATCAGATTTATACCTCCAAAAGGCTTCGTCAGTTTCTCGGTTCAAAAGCAGATCTATGCTCTTATTATCTTGGGGAATCCACTCTGGTGTGATAATCCTAGTGAGAACAGATTTGCCTCGGGGGGTCCTTGGTTCTTCACCCATGTTTCCTTGCTCTAGGTCACCTAAGTCCGTTCCTGGGATCTCATTCCCAAATTCATCAGTCCTATCTGGATGACTGGTGACTACATATATTGTCCCTTCCTTGTCTAAGTACGCTCCGTTTTCGAACTTGACAACTGGGCGCTCTAGTCCAATGGATTGATGAGGATTCTTAATCTGTACCACAGATCTTCCTAGGTCGTCCTCATAGATGCTAGCACCCAATCGGTTGGTCCTAAGGTATTCCAACTGCGTTTTGTAAGGGCCTTCTACCCTGTGCAAGTATGGCACTCCTGAACTTCCCGTAGGTCTGTCCATGCCTTGAGACATCTCTGATTCACTAGTCTCAGAACTAGGGTAGTATGAGTGGTGGCTCAACTGCTGGGCCCAAGACCTAGCAGTGTGGTTGACACTGGCCTCTGAAGACCTAAGGCTTTGTCTATCTCTCCCTAGATGTCACCGTGATCTAAGGTTCATAAGCCTAATTGAATAACCCAAATTTGCCCAAGTACAACCTCGTTGCGGAGTTCTTTTGTATCAGTTACTTGCTTCTTTTTAGTTGATTACCGTGTTAACATTCTTGTCTGATATCACGTCGTAAGGTATATTTGAGTGTAGTTCCGCACTTAAAGTTGATCATTCCACGTTAAGTTCTTTTCCTTTAAAGTTCTCGACAGTACAAAGATTATGTTCTTAGCTTGAACTTGAAAGTTTAGGTATTCTTCAACTTGATAATTGCCTATCATCGCCCTGACTTACTCCTACCTCTAGTCGTTCTTAGCCTAAGCTAGGAATTGACGAAGGGGAGTTGAGAATATTCCGACCTTTCTTGCTGATCCTTGTTCTTTAGTGCTCGAGAAGTTGACTCTCAAGCTTGCACAAAGCCCTTGCTTGGACGCTCTCAATTGCTTCTCAACAGACCTGCATCAGTCCCAAGATTAGTTCCAGAGTTAAATTCAAATGACAGACTAGACCACTTTCATGCATGTAACTCACCGACCAAATTATCTCTTGCCTTTATAAAAAACAATCCCAAGGATCCCTCAGTTTTCCTACCTCGGGTATGGTTAACTTCAAAAAACCCTATCTAAGAATCCTGATCTTAATTTTCACATAACCAGTGGAAGTTTTGGTTGTACTTCCCACGAGCTTTCCAACAAAACAAGAATCACAGCAATTGGATTTTGTATGAGGAAGTTATGTCCGATCAGGGTTTAGGTGCTAAAACAAGGTTCAAAACAGTTTACTCAGGCAGACAAGAATTCTTGAATTACTTGGGTTGCGGCCTCACAATGTAATGCTAAACCCGTAAAAGTTCCCCAAAAAATTAGACTACTATTTTTTTTTTTTGCCCTTAAAAATTGGCCAAATTTGCCCTTCTATCGCGTTCGCAAGTTCTGTCAGTCGCGATTGACAGGTCAATCGTGATTGATGTGTCGATCGCGATTGACAGGTCTGTCGTGGCTCTCAGTCGCGATTGATGGGTCAATCGCAATTGACACGTGGCTCAAAAAGTCAATCAGTTGTGGTCAAAGGGTCGTTGACTCTGTCAGTCGCGATTGATGGGTCGATCGCGATTGACAGGTCGGTCGCGAGGGTCTGTCCGTCGCGGTCAAACAATCGTTGACTGTGTCGGTCGCCATTGACAGAGCCATCGTGGGCTGTCAGTCGCGATTGACTGGTCGATTGCGATTGACAGGTTTGTCCGTCGTGGTTCATTGATCGTGATTGACAGAGCGATCGCGATTGACAGGAATCTGATGAATTTCAAAAATCTAAACACAGTTTTGGGAAGCTCTAGGCCTGTAGATCATGGTTTTGTACTTTGTTTGGCAAATGGAGCATTTTTTCTGTCGGTCGCGATTGACAGAGGTCGGCGACACAGAGACAGTTGCCAAGATTTCCGTACCTGCACGGAGTGCTGGAGAAGATGATGCAGCATGTACCTGCAAGACAGCTCAAGAAACATGCAAAAACTGCACACACAATATCGCTCTCTCTCTCTCACGAGTGGAATGAGGGAAATGGAAGGAGGAAGGAAATATAGTCAAAAAACTGAAATTTTTGCGATGATGGAGATGGAGGTGGGAGATGGTGATGAAGAAAACAAAAGGAAATAGATAAAAGTGAAGAAAATACCTATAACTCCAACGCTTCAACTCTACGTCTTACCATCACACGCTCGTCCTCAAAGCTCGATCCCCGGCAACGGTGCCAAAATTTGGTGTAGCTCAGTGATGAGTAGCACCTCCTTTTATGTCAATCCGGGAAGACGTGAGGATGGTATGAAGACCTCGAGCAAGTGGAGGCACAAGTGCGTGAGTGAGAAGCACACAAACATGCACATACATACACACACGTGCACACACGGCAAGACAAAGAGTGAGAAGCAATGGAGTTCTTAGATTACTTTCAAAAAGCTCTTACAAGTTCATTTCAATTACAATCTAACCTCAAAAATGAGCTCTCTAGCTCTATTTATAGTTTTTGACTAGGTTTTGGCCCTGTCCAGACCTAGTGTCCGGCCTAGTTAAAAATTAGGTTCCATGGCCAATTTGAGGGCTTAAACGGAGTCTAAAAAATACGAAAATTGATATGTAGGCACTTCTAAGGCTCCTCAAGCTCAAGGACTCCTTGGCTTGCACAAAATGGAGCTACAAAAATATGAAATGGTATTTACAATGGTTTTTAGTGATTAAAATCACTTATTTGTGTAGGGATTTTCTCTGTTGATTTGTCGTACACATCTTTGAGCTCCCTACTTGCTCTTTCTTCTTGTGTGCTCCACTCCTTGATGTCTGAAAAATTTAGATGGCCTACTTGCCAGATCTTCTTTGGCTACTATGTCTGCTTGTGCTATCTCTTCGTTCCGACCCTCTTTGTCTTGTGGCTCCTTCGGTTCCCTGCCTGCTGCCAACAGTGCCTCATCCCACCTTTAGAGAACTTGGTGATAAATGATTTTAATAAGTGATGGATGTCTCTAAATTTTCTTTATTGTACGGGTTGGAACTAGGTTAAAGTGGTGTTTTTCAAGGTGATTCCAAATGCATTATACTGGGTAAACATGTTGTCCACTTGTTCAGCTCGTAGCACTTGCTTGAACTCGGCCACATGGTCATAGGGGTCTCCTATAGCATCGAAATAGTTTTTCATGGATTTCACTGATTGGGTGGGTCTCAATATTTTTGGGTGCTCTCTAGGACTAGGTAGAAGAAAGTCATCTCCACCACATTGTGGTCTCAGCTCCTTTGGTCTCTCCATCCTATCTATTTCTACTATTGATCGGTCTCTTCCTACCATGTTAACAAAGCTCACTTCACGTCTCTCTTTGCCTTTTTCTCTTTGGTAGCCATGAGGCATGGGTGTTCGTACCCCATGGTGGCCATAGGGAACACTCGCTCATGGTGGGGGAAAAACCAATTCTCCCCTCCATGTATAGGCATGTCTCTCATGTTCAGACACCACAAATACCCGTTATAAAGTGTTATCCATGTACGCCACCTTTGTAGCACTACAACGTATCAAGGGCATACCGACCTTGTCCATACCGACAGTCATGCCTCGGCATCGGTATGACCGTTGAAAATGCTTGAAAAACCACGGATGCAATACCGATGGTATGAGCCTCGGTATGGGCGTCGATAATTTACTGGAAATTACCGACGCTTATACCGACGCTTATACTGATGCTCATACTAGTGCTTATATCGATGCTTATACCGACACAACATTTTAATCGGACTCGAGAGCAAAAATTTGACATTTGCTCGCGTTTTGAATGAAAGTCCGCTTCTGTCAAGTTTGCGTGCACGAGCTACATTCTAAGCATACTGTGTACACATATCTCTCTCTTTCTCTCTCTCTCTCCCTCTCTCCCTCTCTCTTTCTCTACACACACCTCTCCATTTTTCTAGATCTGAAATTTTGGTAAGTATCAAACATATTGTAGCATCCTTTCTCTTTCTTTGTGTTTTCCCTTTTCTAATTTCTCTTGTCTTTAGTTTTGCAGGAGCTTTTTGGCTTGAGTTCTTTGGAATTTGACGAAGGACAACATTAAGTGGACTTTGATGACAATGCTCCAAACAATTACATCGAGGTAAGTGATTTTTTTGTTTTTTATTGATATAGAATGAGATAGAGAAAGAGATGAAAGAAAGAGAGAGATCTAGAGAAACATAAAGAGCGAGAGAGAGAGAGAGAGAGAGAGACAGAAAGAGAGAGAGAGATGAAAGAGAGAGATAGAGAGAGATGAAAGAGAGAGAGAGATATGAAATAGAAAGAGAATGAGAGAGAGAGAGAGATGCATACATACATACACACACATATGCATACACATACTCACATACATATTACATACACACATGCATATTACATACACACTCACATACATATTACATACACACATGCATATACATACACGCACATATTACATACGCACATGCATATGCATACATACATGCATATTACATACACACATGCATATACATACACACACACATATGCATACTCATACTCACATACATACATGTACACACACATATACATACATACATGTACACACACATGTATACATACACACATGCATATGCATACATATATACACACATATTTGCATGTACACACACACATACATACATACACATGCACATATACATACACACTCACATATGTATACACACACATATGTGCATACCCACATGCATATGCATACATACATACACACAAATATGCATGTACACACACACATACATACACACATGCATATTACATACACACGCACATATATATACACTCACATATGTATACACACACATGCATACATGCACATACACATACACACACATCACATATACATACACACATACACACATATATAGGGTTAGGGTTTTAGGATTATGGTTTTTGACTTTTTACACATGTTGAAAAACATGCAAGCTTCAATGGAAGCTTAGGGTATTGTATTCTCTCTCATCTCACCTCATCTCTTAGGATCATATGAACCATATATTCACCGATCATAGGAACTCATGTTTATGTAGTTTTTTCAAGCTCATGAGAACAAGCTCTTAGCTTAAGAAATCATTTTCTATTTTAGAATAAATCCAAGGGGCCAAAACTGTAGCACGTACGTAATCTAGCTTCCTTATGTTATGGAATCGCTTTCCTTGATATACGCTTGGAGTCGCAGATCTGCTAGGTCCTTAGATTCAACTCATCAAGAGAAGGTATTGGTTGAATGAAACTCTATATATACCAAGCACTACATGAAACAAATTGAGACGGCACCATATGTATGATGAGCCGTGTGTATACCTCTCTCAGTTCTGAATAGAAATAGAGTTGTGTTTTTAGTATATTCTCTCTCTCTCTATCTCTCTACAGTACATGTGTTGAACAGGATTTGCTGGAGTTGATGATTATTTCGTAAAGGATTGACATCATGACAAGAATGGTCGCCACAAGACACCGTTGGGTATATCATGCGGTAGAAATAAGAAAGGCTGCAGAGAATGGTATGATGATGTTGTGTTTATTCCAAAGGTCATATACTGTTGCATCGTTCTCTGTTGTATGATGAATGATCATCCATCGTTCTCTGTTCTATGATAAATGATCATGATACTAGATGAGGTTCGTTCTTAGAATACGCATGGAAAGTCTGTGATGAAGGAGGTTTTGCTTAATAAAATACTGTATGCATTTTACATTGATGTGATGTTTATAGCATTGTCGACATGCTAAGATTTGAATAAAGCATCAATGACCGTATAGAATATTGTGCATATGCGCCAGTGGAATTAAAATAATGTGTGCATGGACATTGAATATATGTTGTTTTATATATATAGTAATATTCAAGGTTGAGGAATGATGCGATATTAATGCACATATTTCTAGATGTTAGAGTACATGTTTCAAGGATTACATGAAAATTATGAAATGATAGTATGATTGATCTGACTCAGTCAAAGGTTGTACTAAGGGACCTGTCATCAATGTGTGCGCATAGATATAAGGAAAATATTTCATATGAATCACAGGGAGATAATGCATGCAAAGATATGAGGTAAAGGTCAAAAGGGATTGCTCGTATGTATATGACATATATGGTGAGTGAATATTTCTGATGAACAAAGCAGGTATGATGTATACTTTGAAGTATTTATAAATTGGAGCTGTCATTGGATGCAGCTTATGTAAGCGATTGTGTGGCATATGAAAGAGGTGTTGTTAACTGTCATATTATCATGAGGTGTGTTCTTATGTGATCCCAAGAGGAAGAATGATTGACGAATATATATTATGTAAATGAGTCATAAAGTGATAAGTAATTGTTATAAAGACATGTATAGGAATGGAAATGGATTGTTTATGCAATACTGAGAGGCACATGAAATTAATAGATTGGGTTGTTTATGTATTTGTGAGGGTACTTCAACCAAGTTTATGAAGCTTATGATAAAGTATAAGGTTTCGCATGGTACACATGTTTGGATGATAATATGCTAGATGCCGAATGTAATGACTTATGACTTATGGAGATGTATACTCTTGTGGATGTATGATCAATGTGGTATTGTTATCAAGTATTCAAATTAAAGCGATTAAAATACTAAAATGATCCTCGTGATTGTGGGCTCATCACCTTTCGCATGCTGCCATTTATACCAACAGTGGTATCAGAGCCATATTGAGCATTTGAAGCTTAGCTGGAAGATTTGAGTAGCCATTTTGATACAAGAACCATTGGAAGAAAGATCAAGGTCTACCAAAGATAAGAGAAGGCAAAGGAAGAAACTGAAAGGAAAATTCTACTAATTTTGATATGTTCTGAAAGAGATGCACAGGTACTCGACGTAACCAAAGTACAACACAAGCATTTGCTGAGCAAAAGCAAGGACAGGGATGCTATCAAAAGAAGTTCGAGAAGGAGACAACGAGGTCCAAGGTGAGAATCAAAAGAAGGGCTGTTATTTGTCTTGAAGAATTCACCCAAGGTTAGAGGTGAAGATCAAGAGAAGGAGGGCTGCTATTCATCTTGAAGTAGTTTGAGAAGAAGACAACAAGGTTCGAGACAAAGATCAAGACAAGGAAGTCTGCTATTCATCTTGAAGTAGTTTGAGAAGGAGACAACAAGGTTTGAGACAAGGATCAAGAGGAGGAAGGCTACTGTTAGTCTTGAAGACTCCCTTATTCATGAAGAAAAGAATATCAAGCTAGAAGTAAGATCGATCGAGTGGAGAGATCGCAAGGAATAATGAGAAGCTCGACCAAGGAGAAGCTTGGAAACAAGGTATAAGAATTGTTCCCCCATTTCTATTTCAAAGAATTGTTTAAGGAAGAAGAGAGCTTGGCTAAAGAAGCCATTCAACAAGTATGAAGAAAATATTGGCTGTGTAAGCCATGAAAGGAAGAAGCTAGGGAAAAGAGATCTTGGATAGGGAAGGCACTCAGCAAAAGGTGTGTCAAAAGAGCTTGGCTAGAGAAGCCACTCAAGAAGCAAGTAGCTCGCCTAAGGCTTGAGCAGTGCTCGCTACTGGGAAGCTTGAGCATTGGTCGCCTAACGGCTTGAGCATTTAACTTGTTTGTGTTTGGAAAGTGTTTCTTACAGGTAGAAGAAACAAGATGGCATTTTGGAACTTTGTCAAAGACCTATAAAGGTCCGTGACCACTCAAGAAAAGAATACAAAGCAGGAGGAAGATCATGAAGAAGAAGAGGCAAAGCATGATCAAAGAGAAGATCCAATGAAGGGTCTTAGAAGCTTGCAAGGCATGGCAAGCCCATAGCAAGGGGGAGACTCAAATAGAGAAGACTCAAATAAAGAGGAAGAAGAAGAAGACACTCGTCATGGGGAAGAAGAAGAGTTTGAAGGGAGTAGAAGTGCAGCCACAAATGAAGGTAATCTATGCTTCCAAAGATTAATCAAGAGTATGTTTGCAAGTAAGCATGCAGCCATAAAAGCAATTGAGGAGATATTTGAAGAAGCTGACAAAGTATCAAGTAAAGAAGAGCTTGGGGAAGAAGCCAAAACAGCCACTGAAGCTAAATCATTAACAAATGCAGAAAAGGGAAGAGTTTGGATAGGTGCAGAGAGTACAAAATGCAAAAAGAAAGTATGGACAGCCATAGGAGAAGGACAACTCATAAACCAAAAAGTTAGGACAGCCAAAGAAAATGACGAATCAACAAGCAAAGGATTAAAAGAAGCAAGGACAGCCATGGGAACACAAAAATCAAGTGAGGAGCAAAAGAGAACAGCCAAGAAGATCCAAGAAAGAAGTCAAAAGAAGCTACAGTCAAAGAAAACAACCGAGAGAAGAAAAACAGATCTAGAAGATGAAGGAAAATATCAGACAACAAAAAACAAGAAGAGAGAGAGGACATTGAGAGCAGATCCAAGCAAGGAAAAGATGGGATTCAGAAATGAAGAAGATGAAGCATTGGAATTAAAAGTAGAAGGAGAAAGTCGCGGCCACCCAAAATCAAATTTCAAATCGTTTTATGTTCTGAACACCAAGGTTTGGATGAAGAATATGTATGTTCATCATTCTACTTGGTTTGAAGATAATGATC